>CAVNZL010000140.1:7067500-7447500 GCA_963693355.1 Pontia daplidice | reverse complement strand
GTGACGTTTCAACCGTTCCTGTGACACGAAATTCTAACGATACCTCAGCTACGGTAAACACACCAGTATCACTCACACCGACTTATCACTCAACAAATTCGACACTACCTCAGTTAATCACCACTACACCTACCACGTCGATTTCTACACCAGCATCACATACCTCGCACTCAACGGAAGCTCAGCCTCGGCGTAGCATTCGAATAAGAAAAGCGCCTAGGAGACTCATTGAAGAAATATAGGTGGGGAGGAATGATACAACCTCATACGTTTGAATACTTTTTGGTTACCATAAACAACAACGACATATAGATTATTATACGATGACTTTGTCAATATTAATACATTTTCTAATCTCTAAAGATGTGTTTTACTGTTATTAAAGTAATAATATTAATAATATTTAGTACAAACCTCTTAAGAAGCTTGATTTAAAAATAAATATGTCAACAAAGAATTGATCATTGAGGACAGATCTTTCTCTTTCTAGTTTCTACATAATATTATATCATACCAGATATTTCAATATTCGAGTTTTATATAAATCGACTACTATTTTACTAATGAACTTTAGTTATTAAGTTACGAAAGTTTTATCTTAATTTTTTTATAACATAATTTATTTATGAACCTAAACGTAATCGTTTAGTTGTTTCAATATCTTATTTAAGTATTCTATTTTACGACGAGCGAGATGTAGACCATTGTCGACTTTTATGGAAGTTTTTGAGTTTATTTATTTATATGGTGGTAAAAATTAAAATAATAATTGTAAAATTATTTTCAATATTATGTAGATTTCAAAAATTGTAATTTATCTATTTTATCGTTAAAATCAGTAGTTTATTTTGTTCAAATCGATTTTTATTTATTCGATTACTTCCATAAATGTACACACTTGATGAGATGAGTGAGTGAGATCCTTGTTTGCTTTTTCTTGATATCTTCACCACAGTATATCACACAAATATAAAAGACTTCAAATGTATATAAAATATCTGTGCCATACGAAATGGCAAGTCGAATTTCCGGTCAATTATTAGACATGCACACATAAATTTACACAATACTCTGCACCTTAATTACTTCATATACTTAGTATAAACAAATACATAAATAAATTGTGTTTGCAATTTAAGCTAAACATAATGAAGACATAAGTCTTACTTTTGTAAGACAAAATAATAAGGAAGTGGTTTGTAAGCCCAAAGTACGCCGCCATGATATTTGACGTTACTCATGGTCACGTGGTCGACGTCTTTTGATATTTTAACCAATCAGTGAAACTTCATCAATGAATGTGTAACCTAACCAAACTAAAATTCTGAGAAATGGCTGACGATAAAGAAGTTGAGAAAACTATTGCGGAAGACTTGGTAGTTACCAAGTATAAATTAGCCGGACAAATTGTTAACCGTAAGTAATGCCAAACTGTGCATTTATTTACTTGTATTATGCATGTTTACTTTTTGTTTGAATGAAAAGCGAAGGTTGGGCACTGGACGCGTGTCATCACCACGCGGACTCTACCGCTTTTTTGATTTCTGATATGTGAAAGTTTAATTTACTTTATGAGTTCTTCTTTAACAAAAGACCTATTACTTTCAGGTGTCTTAGAACAAGTAATCGGCAAATGTGTTCCCGAAGCTAGTGTAAGAGAAATATGCGAATTTGGCGATAAACTTTTATTAGATGAAACTTCTAAAGTATTTAAGAAGGAAAAAGATTCTAAAAAGGGTATAGCGTTTTCAACGTGTGTCTCCGTAAACAACTGTATATGCCACTTTTCGCCTATCCCTAGTGAAACTGATTATGTCTTAAAGCTTGGAGATCTTGCCAAGATGTGAGTTCTATTTATTTCTAAACCTGTGTCAAAATTGAGTAAAAGCATGAATTTTTTTTTATTGTATTTAAATATTTAGCATTGGAGAGATGATTTGAATGCCTGCCTGATTATCTGGAAAAGTATTTGTTCTGCCACTTGAACCATACAGAGCTCAAGTTGAATATTTTTATTGTATACTTTAACAGTGACCTTGGAGCTCATATAGATGGATTCATTGCTGTAGTGGCACACACTGTTGCAGTTGGTGGAGGGGAAATATCTGGTCGTGCAGCTGATGTCTTGCTTGCAGCTCATCATGCTAGTGAAGCCGCCTTGAGATTATTACGACCTGGGAATGAGGTTTGTTACTATACTAATATATTTTAGATTAAACTTTGTTTTGTCTAAATTTTTTCTTTTACAATTATACTGTTCTTCTTTTTCAATTCAAATTACTGTTCATATCTAATAAACCAAATTTGTTTTAGAATTATGCTATAACTGATGTTGTGCAAAAAATTAGTGCAGAGTATGGTTGTAAACCAATAGAAGGAATGCTCTCTCACCAACTGAAGCAGTTTAGAATTGATGGTGAGAAGAGCATTATTCAGAACCCAACTGAAGCACAGAAAAAGGAACATGAAAAAGCTACATTTGAGACTTATGAAGTGTATGCTATGGATGTTCTTATTTCTACTGGAGAGGGAGTGGTAAGTAATTTCTTCTTGCTTCTAAGTCAATATAAATATAAACTATTACTTGCCAAACAAATTTAAATCTTCATTATTAAAATTAGATATTTTATAGGTCACTTTATAGTGTTGACAGGAAAATAATGTTAAAATTGTGTTTCTTTGCACAGGGGCGTGAATTGGATACTAGATGTACAATATACAAGAAAACTGATGAGATCTATCAACTAAAACTTAAAGCATCCAGAATGTTCTACAGTGAGGTATGTATTGTCAAACTATTTACCTATTTATATTTTTTCCCAAAAACTTCTGCACAATGCCATTCGTGTGGTATTGTTTTTCTATTTGGGAAACAACAATGTAATGTGTTTGAACCAGTTCACTTTTGAGTAAATTGGTATAGAACATTACAACAACAATCATCCATTTTAAAAAGAATGAATAAGCCATTTGACAATTTCTTTTTAAATGTATTTTTTAACCTCTTATATCTATTTTTATGTAGGTTCGCAACAAACATGGTTCAATGCCATTTAATCTAAGAAGTTTTGACAAGGAAACAAGTGCAAGACTGGGAGTGGTTGAATGTGTCAACCATAAACTTATTGAACCATTCCAGGTAAGTCTGCTATGGAAGCCTACTAACATCATAAGCACAAAAAAAATGAAATTTGTTATTTTCAAAGCAAAACATACAATTTTTAAAATTCAAACCCTATGGGTCTCAAATACATGGGACACGATCCTTAGTTTAATTCAAACCATGTTTAAACCATAGGGTGCAGCTAGTTATAAAATAATGAATGATATACAATACAAAATTAATAAATATACTATTTTAGGTACTTTATGAGCGTCCTGGTGAGTTGGTGGCACAGTTCAAGTTTACAGTGTTGCTGCTCCCAAGCGGCACTCATCGTATCACTGGCCTGCCTTTTGACAAAGCTCAGTGCCACACTGAGCGTATGGTTAAGGATCCAGAACTCAATGTGAGTGAAATCCACATCACCCAGTAAAAACTAAATTAATTAATATAACCCTGATATCTTTCAAAGCATTTCAACCTCATTGAATGTTTTGGTACAAGCTCAGGGTATAGTAATGTAATATTTTTGAGCTGACCTGTTTTATTTATAACATTTCAGTTTGAACTATTACAACATTTGTACTCTTAATGATAGGTGATTCAATTAATAATTATTTAATTTTTATATTATTTTATTGCTTTTATTTCACTAAACATTTATGTAATTTAACTTTTATCCAGGCTCTTCTCAACTCATCTGCAAAATCTAACAAGAAGAAGAAAAAGAAAGCTGGTACTGAAGAGGCAATGGAAGTGGAGACAGCTGCCTAGCGTCAAAATTGCTACTTTATGGACCTTGCAATAAACTGCTTTTTATCTCAGATGTTATCGATGCAACTACTCCCCATATAAATTCTTTTATCTTTAAAATGAGGAAACACATTTTAAGTGCATTAAATATCTGACTACTGTGATGATAAAACTAAGTCTGTTTTACACCATATACATCAGTTTTAATGGAGTCACCCCTTAAAATTATTGATATCTAATGAGAAATGCTTTTATATGTTCAGTTTGTTATTATTAGAAGTATGTATGTCTATGTTGCAAATTAATTAAATTCAGTTTAAATAATATAGAAACAAGCAATCTTAACATTCTTATTTTATCATCTGCATATCTTAGATTAGGTTTCAGCAACTGTAAATATTTCACATAAAGGTAATTAGGGCACAAACCATAATTGAAATTGAATGACTGAAATTGGTGTCAAAACATTGTAAATCGTAAAACAGATTTTTAGGTTAAATATTCACAAACTAAGTTGGTAAACCTATAATTGAAAATTATTTAGTTCTAGTTATCAAAAATATGAATACTTTAGAATATTTAAAGAAATTCTAAAGTATTCATAAGAAAGAAACACTGTGAAATTCCGGACATAATTGAATTAAATCAAACCTGCAACAATCATTGTTGGCCTTTACAATTGGTGGTTTTATTTAGAAAATCTAAGTCAGTACAGACAATCAACATTCCATTGCATTTTAGCATGTTAAATCAATTTATTATCATCAACAAATAAATACAACATAACTACTTTTCACTGTTTAGATTGTCCCTCATTTTGACTAGTATCTTGTTCTAAAGATGATGATATAAATTCATAACTTTTAACAACAGCATTTGAAGTATGAGTTGGTAAATCCACTAGAAATCTGAATGTAGCTTTAACACCACTATTCCAGTAATATTTAAATAAATAAGATATTCTGTCATTAGTAGGCAAAGGTGGTAGCTGAAAACAAAGTTAACACCATTTATAATAATTAATAAAAAAATTCGTTAAAACAATAAGAGTATTTACCTCGTATGGTATTTGTTTTTTTAGTTCACCTACGTAGGGCGAAACACCATCCTCTAGTTCTTTATATAATTCAGCAGTAGTAGAGCTATCTTTCCAGACACCTTTATCAACTGTGTAATATACTGCGGATCCCAAAATAGCAGATTTGATGCCAAATCTACGAAATGCATTCAATCATGAAAAAAGCACAATAGAATGTAAGTCAAATTAGTTTACCACACATACTTCAACATCTTTTATGTTAATAAATCTTCTAAATTATGTAAGTATGTAGTTAAATTTGTGTGGTTTTGAGATAATTTTTTAAGAGCTGTCACAATGTGCATTGGAGGTTACTTCAACTCTTGTCAGTACTCACTACTCAGTAGTCACTTTAACAATTAACTTTTTTTGCTAGTTCTAAGTAAGATAAAGATTACAGAAAATATTATTAGGTTTTACTCAATATTTGATCTGCATTCTTATAAAATAATGTAGGTAAATCTTTAATAGCACCAAAAAATAATGTTTTTGTTTTCCATCGATCCAGCAAAATTTTTACTATTATATTGCTCACTTTTATTAGACGCTCACCTCTTTCTTACTTACACACACTTTTCGGTATGGTACACTCTTTCGGTATAACAAAAAAAGTTACAATGATTATCTCGAATTAACTTTAATAAATCTGTTATTTCCACTGTAACATAAAAATATCCATACGATAACGTAGTTGGCTATATTATTTTTTTCATTTCATTTTACGTCAAATTTTAAATCTTTTTCTATTCATATAATTTTATTTGATTATTAATAACTGTGCTTTATTACTAGATAATATAGGGTCTACATTTTTAAATTATTAAATATTTTAGAAAAATCAATTCATAAAAAAAATCTATGTATATCTATTAGCTGAATTGGTCGCCATGAATCTCTTAAATCTTAATTGGGTGGGAATACTATGTTTGTTTGTTTGTTAGTTGTATATTTTTAGTTTTGAGGTTCACCACAACAACATATTGCTTGATTTTGATGTCTCAATTATTGACATTTGTCAGAGATATATGAACCTTGTGATCTGTGACTTTACGAATTGCGACAGATGATGAGATGAGACTATGAGAGATGATTTTTTCAGTATACCTGTGATTCTCATTTTACAGTTGGTTAATAATTAGTATTAAAATTGACTACTTGAGAAGTTGACTACTGTTTTACTGTTTACATAAAGTTAAACTATGAAAGAGTCTACTAATAATTTATTAAAGAAAATTAATCTTTGCTTTTTACCAAAATTGTCGAAAAACTACGATGAATGTATTCAACATCAGGAATTTTGTATTAGAAACCAAAACTTAGTATTTAATTTTAAAATGCTCACTGAATGTTTACATGATACAAATAGCAGTGATATTAAAAATGATCCTTTAATTATTGCTCTTCTTTTAAATCTGTTCCTAGAATTGAGTTGTGAAGGGCCCTGGAACAACAATGTCACTAAAGACATTTCAAAACAGTTAAACACACACTTTGAAAAAGTTACTTCAATTCGTTTGGATTCAGTTTTTATGATTGAGGATGTATTTGATCGTCAAGAAGTGTTTCATAAGTTCTCTGAAGAACTTCATTTAAAATTAACATATGACCATTTTAAAAAGTATCCAGCTCAAATAGAAGTATACTGTTTATTTACTCATCATTTAAAAGTAATAATGACATAATATTAAACAATTTACTGTATAAAATTAGTTTCTTAAACTTCTAATAATTTTAATTTGTTTAAGGAGTACAATATAGATGTGGTGCCATCAAAAATATTTCCAATAACAATTCTTCTTATGGAAGATTATGTAAATATTAATAAAAATAAAGGGCTCCAATGCTGTTCTCATTTGCTGCAGTCTCTGGTAACTGCAAATTATTAACATTTAATTTAATTTAATTATTTTGGCTTAATTTTTAATTTCTTACAGGACAGTAAAGTTTTTCGAAGTGGAAACTACTATGAAGTGATATACAAAAGTCTTAAAAGAAATCTGTCTGATAAAGATGACAATATTACCAAACTTACTCATTCAAATTTATTGATGTTACTACAAAAAATACCAAACACTGGGAAGGTAATAATGAATTCATTTAGGTTTGTTGTAATCTCAATTTTGTAAATTGATAAGTGACAAATTTTATTTTTTAGAAAGAAAAATTGGATGAATTATATAAATGCTGTTTAGATCAGCTGTTAATAGAGTCAAACTTATATCACAAAGTAGCTCTTTTTAATTTCACATGTACAATTATACAGCAACATAAAAGCGATTGTGCTAATAGAAGCATTTTCAAAGAAATTGTATGTCAAAATTTGGATATTTGTACCAATAATGCTGTCCTTAATGTAATATTAGAACCACTTCTGAAGGTAAAGTATCACATATAGTTTATTGAATGTATATAATTGAATGTTTTCCTACTTATTATGCACATCATAATGTAGAAAGCTCCTTTTAAAAAGTTGTACTTTTCAGTGTTTGGAGAAATGGATTATTTACTGCTGGCCTGTGTGGAAGTACAATAAGGATTACAAAATTCTATCTGCGCTTCTGAAAGTTTTGTATACTTGTAACAAAGATCACCTGAACAAAGAAATTCATAAAATTATTGTAACCCTTATTAGTTTAAGCACCAATCAAGAAAAAATTCAATTTATAAATAGTTTAGTTAAAACTCAGGAAATTCATTGTGATGTATTCAAAGAGAAAATAAGAAATATAGAGTCAGATTTAACATAAACCATCATTTTATTTTGTAAAGTGATTAAAATATTTAGTTAACTATCCCAAATTTCATATAAAGTTTTACAAACTTCATTCATTGTTGGTCGATCTTTTCTATTCCTTTCTAAGCATTGCTGTGCTAACTTATAAATGCTTTTAGCTTCAATCCAATTCTGTACATCAGAGTCTAATAAGGCTTTAATTTCTCCTTTGTAATTCTCTTCAACATAATCTTTGATATTTAATTTTTCACCATTTGACACAACTATAGGTTTTAAGCCAGTAAGAATTTCCAGTAAGACAATACCAAAACTGTATATGTCAATTTTTTGGGTAATTGTACCATGTAATCCTTCAGGAGCCATATATGCTGATGTCCCCATCGGACAAGTAGTCATTATAGTGAAATCATACTGCTTAGCTAGTCCAAAATCACACAACTGTAATAAAAAAGTACACTTTAAATAAACAAACAATTTGACCACTATCTAAATATTTAGATTTACATACACAAACACTACATGACAAATATTAAGAAATGCATTAACAGAAAAAATATTGTAATACCTTGGGTACACAATCTTTTGTTAATAAAATATTTGCAGATTTCACATCACCATGTACAAAATTTGTAGTTGAATGATCTGAATCTGAGCCAATGGCTCTGCCGAAATCCAATAATTCTGCATTACTCTGTATAGGTGTTTCATTTGTGTGTAAATATTTTAGTCCCTCAGCTGTTCCTAAGATGATATTCATTCTGTGTTCTATATTTAAAACTTTTGCTTCAATTTTTTCTGACAATGATCCGCCATCTATATATTCACTAACAATACAAGGGACTGGACCATCTATAGAATACCCTAAAATTGGTAATATATTGATATGCCTAAAATGTGAAAGAAATTTTACTTCTGCATTAAAAACTTTCATTGCAATATCAGGTTTCCGTTTGATATCCAAATGACTATGGACTTTTTTAACAGCAAGCAAACCAAAATTTGGATAAGTTCCAACGAAAACATCACCAAATCCTCCACTACCAATTTTTCCAGCTTTGAAGCCATTGGGACCTTCAACTAGATTTTCAGAAAAATTAATTGTAATGCTTTGTAAATCCTGATAATGAAAATCCTTCAGTTTTGTATCTTGCAGTATAGCACTGTCTACATCCATAGATATATCAAGATTAGGGAAAGATTGTTGGTAAATATTGTGATAATTTAAATTTGATGACTCTTGTCCCATGGCCTTGAAATCTGGTACATTGCATGTTTCTAATGGCTTTGTATAAGATTTACTGCTAGTATTATTTTCTATATTATTTGTAGAAAATTTAATTAAATCAGTTGACGATTTCATTTCTATTGTTGTTTTGTTTCCAATACTGTCATTACTCTTTATACCTAATGGTACATTTGATACAGAAAATTTTATTAAGGGGTCTGCTGATTTCATCTGTTGTGTTGACTGACCACAAAATCTTTGCATATTCGTGTAATCTGTACTAAGTTTGGAGTCATTTAAGAGTATTGAAACATTAGTAGTAATTGGTGCAGCTGGACCATCGCTTGGGCGCTGTGGTTTTGATTCTATAAAAGAATATAATGGATTAGATAAGATGGAGTATCAATATAGTATAATAATTTTATTAGTTTATTTATGTAGCTGTGTCTAGTATGTATGCATACCATTAAGTATCTCAGCCAATTCATCTGCTGCTCTGTATAGTACTTGTGATTTGTCAATAATCATTTTTAAATCACTTAATGTTGGACGCACTCTGCCTGATGTTGCCCATTCATCTAGCAAAATCTCAGTACACTTTAGACTACTTTCTCTGGCGTATTCCTCTATCATGCTGAAAATTTTAAGCTGTAGTAAGTAGCGTATGTTAATTAAGAATAAGTTCAAAAATATGATAGAGCATTAGTGAACTTACGATATATGTTCACTGTTATATTTAGGTTCAAAATTCGTAGACGATAAGTTGCTCATATCTTTTGGAATATTGGACATGAACTTCTTCCAATCACTGTTGATTTCTAAAATATTTATTAAATTGCACAGAAGTCCTGACGGAAGCTTACGTATTTCAATATTTTTATACATTTTAATAACCACTGTTCCTATCAATAAAATAATATTTAAATGTGGCTACGATATAACTTTTGCTTTGTTTAAATTCTATTATAAACTTTCCTGTTTACAGTTTACTTATACACATAACAAAATGTGACAAGTTTCATATTGTCAATCGAGGCATTGACAACTATAACTTCTATCTATCAAATATCAACATTCAAGCGTACCTGACTACTTCTATAGACTATATTATGTTGTCAGTGGAGACTCACTACTCACAATATTGCTACATTTTCTGATCCCAAGAAAATATGTTCCACCTCAGAAATATTTTCACTATACTTAGTCGTAATTTTTTTGTTTTAAAATATAATTTTGGCATGAAACACAAAATAAACTCTTAAAACATGAACTAAGTGCGCCATGAATAAAGTTTAAATAAAAAACAAATTCCGCGACTGTTCCGACACTTCGAAATAGGTTATATCTAAAACTGAAACTCTTAGGGCATTAGACCGGTGTTATGTGGTATCATTAAAATGTATCATAATTTAAATATGTAATAATTTATTTTCCATTTACTTAAATAATTGTAAATACATAAAAAATTTAGATGATGATTGATAATCTTAAAAAAATAACCATATTATAATTAATCTACGAGGTTAGCGTTAATTTTCTGCATTTCTTTCCACTTCTGTTGTGCTGCAACTCGACGCCATAGCACAGGACATTCTGTATTTTCACACTTTGCAAATTGACCATGGCCACAGCAGGAGCTACATATCTGTAATGATCACGTTTCCATCACATTAAATTGTGCATTGTTCCACTTTTATTCTATGTGATATATTTTTGGTTACTAATTAACAAGTTTAATTAAAGGAGTGAAGATGTCGGATTTACGTCCAACATTGCGGTGCCTATTAAAAAGAAAAATCCCTCGATGATTATGAAGTCAATAATATATATACCCGATAGGTATCCTGTAGGTGGCTCTCGGCGCGCATATCCCTAGTTGTCAAAACCGCAGCAGCCAAGGGTGTGTCGGCACAGCGTACGCAAACAGCACGAGTTCCGCGCGTGCCACAGACTGCGCATCTACCACGCTGAAGATATCGCGCAATACCATCTGATACGGTCGCCCCTCGTTCGGAATGTATAAAACGTGTATGCCCGACTTCATTCCACCTATAAAATGTATTTATTTTCAATCAAAACCAGCCTGAAATCTTTTCGATAAAAAGATGTTACCGTAACATTTATCTGCCATTTGGCTGAAAATTAATAAGCAGCTAATAAGAGCGTAACGTCATCTGAAAGGCCGGCAACAAACTTGCGATCCTGAGAGGCGGCGGCTTATTAAAATTTTCTCTAGTTATATAAAATAAAAGTTGTCTTTGATGTTGGTTTATAACTAACTTATATTAACAATATTTGAAATGACAGGATCCTGCACCTAATTCAGACGGGCGAAATTTTGTGAACCACTAATTTATTTCTTAAACCTTCATATACGTTTTTTTAATATATTAAAACCTTTCTAAGTAAAGTGATCAAAGTAACTCGTCAGCTTCAAATCCCTATTGACATGAGTTTTATTACGAGATGCACTAAATAATAATAAATATTTATTAAGACAAAGAAGTTTACAACCAAATTCAATATAGACACTGGTCTCCACACTAGGGAAACCCTTGATACAATAACTTAAACGTCGACAATAAGGATTAAAACAAAATGAATGCTAGTTAAAATATGTACTTAGTATCAAATCTTACCATTTGAAAACGTCCACCCCGAGCAAGGAGAGACATCGATGCAGCGGCGGAAGTAGAGCCCTCGCCGCATAGTACGAAATATGAGGCACTAGACTCGTATCGCGTAACAATTCCTGCGGCGAACGAGCGAGGCGCACGAGGGGCGTGGCGGGTGCGCCCGCGCAGACTAACCACGACACACGCTCGCTTGTACGCGGCGCAGACCGTGGGTCCCGGGATAAAAGGCGCCTTGTAAATCGCATTCATTTATTAACACTCTTTTAGGTTTATGATAAAATTTCGTTTTAATCTAAAGTTTTGCAAATTTGTTTCATTTAAATATTGTTTAATTGATAGGAGTAGTTTATCAAAATGTATAAAAATATGTAAGCTTCCGTCTGGACTTCTGTGAAATTTAATAAATATTTTAGAAATCAACCTTTTATTTAACCAAGATTTTATCACTTACAGGCTCTTATATGATAATTTTTGATAGTCAATTTCATGAATGACGTCACGTGCGCCATACAATGTTATTTTATAAAAAATTTATACAAAAAAAAATGACAAAATAAATTGTTTAGTATTACAATTATTTGACTTTGCCATGAGTCCATTATAGTTATTACATTAATATAGTAGTAGCATCTTATGAACAGACATTCTAATAAACACCTACTTGGCAATCTCATTGGGTGGTGCCGCAGCCGTGGGTCTGTAACCCCCGGGGCCGTGGTACTCCCGCGTAAAGAAGAGATCGTGCGGTGGCAAAGAGGATTCGGCCAAACGAGTCAACACTTTACACACTAATTGTTTTACACGGGACACATCACCCGAATCGAACAACTCACATAGAGAACGTTGGAGAAGCTGAAAATTTATTACCATATAATATGGAAAGGTACATTTATGAAGGTCAAAAGTTTTTTAAATATAATAAATCGCCAAAATATTTACAAAACATTTGTATGGATCACTGTTCAACCATTGATTATCACGACGTATCAAAGCCCAGTGAACCGATTAAGGAGTACTCTAAGTATATAGATACTACGATTTTGATTCAACCCACTTACCAATGAATTTCATTGAAAATTATAGGAAGGAACCGTTATATTATCTGTAATTGATAAATTAAGCATATTGGCTTCAAAATAAATAATAAAATATTATCCTCTTTTTATAAATCATACACACAGATCTATCTTCTATTTAAGATATGGGGGTAAATTTTTGGGGGTGAACAATTTGAATAATCTGTATTTTCCTTGAAAAGTACTTAATTCTCAAAAAGGTATTCAACTAGTTAATACTTAAATTGTTTTTAAAATTTATATTTACTGTTTCTAAATAACTGTAATAAACTTTTAAACGAATTAAATTTTTCTAAAATATGTACACTCTAATTGCGAGGACTGTGAAAATCAGATAGTCTATGGTATACAAGGAATATTACCTTTACACTGGCTGGACAACCGTCTCTCCGGACTGTTTCAATACCTTTTGCTTCATACACTGGCCTGTCTTGATCTGGGCTTTCATACATATAGCCAACATAACGCTTCTTAGTTTGAAGTATGCACGGTTGGTACACCTGAAAAACATTAAGTATTATTTTCATAAACTATATAATATTATCTAGTAAATGATAAAAATAAAATATTTCTAGTAAACAAAGTTTCTCGATAAGTCCAGTCTTTACAGTGTATTTTTATGTAAATTTAACTTGATAAAGTTTTTTTTTCAGCTCTAATAACGAACTGGTCCGTATGGCTCTTATATCCCCAGACAAGGTCTTTTTAAAAAAATGGTACAAGGCGCAGAATAAAAAATGATCTGACCAAGAAATATTAATTATAATTTTTAGTTGTACTTTTATGAATATGATATAGGTATATATATATTTGCCTGAAATAAAGACCATTATTATTATTATATGTACATAGCGTGACGTCATGTGACGTCATTGTAGTGATTGATGTCGCATATGGAAGACACAAATGGATTTTTTAATTGGACTGTTTACCTTCTATTGCGTATTAAGGTAAAAAAATACACATGTAACCTTTTCCAATTTGAGTACAACGGGTGATGGATTGTCCGCTGTGACAGCATCAGCAATTTTTTGTCCAATAGCAAATGCTTCAGCCCGGTTTCCTCCCGGCACAACAACGAACATGGAATCTGTGTCTCCATAAATCACCTGAAAAAAAAGCTAATAAATTTGACATAGCAAACGTTTTACATTCTTAATCAGCTTATTTTGCGAATCCATATACAAATCCCAATACCAATATACAAGCAATACTCCGAGAAAAACCCACAACCACTCGACACACGTTTCGCTCCGACACCGGAGCGTCATCAGGATGTTGCCTCTACGAACAGCGTTCGATGAGTGAACGCTGCTAACCAAACCCTCCCTTTTATACACTACTACCCCCAAAAAAATAGTTTGGGCGATTTTGAATAGTTGTGGGGTTTTCGCGGAATATTGCTTGTATATTGGTCTATTGGGATTTTGCATTTCACATTCATTAATCCATCCTCTTTGGATAGTAAAATATGTACCTATCGTTGTAATCCGTTTTACAATTTTATAGAGTTTTACCTTAGCATTCCAGCCGCCATTCCTAACGAGTTTAATTGCCCTCTCCAAAGTCTCCCGGCCTTTGGCAACAACACTATCACCGACTTCTACACAGGGCATCCGCCCACTGAAGTTAGCAGCCGTGTAGCCATACGTCACGTTCGCGATTAGCTTTAGTCCTGGTAAATAAATATTTGTTAAATTTTAAACTATATATCTCCTAATAGACCCGTGGACCATATCATATAGATATATAAGGAGTATATGTATTTTCATATAAAAATCAATTTAGCACTACCAAATGTGTATTTGTAATAAATTATCAATTTTTATAGTATAACTAGCTGATCAGGCAAACGTTGTTGTACCATAAATGTGATTTTTAGCAATAATTTTTTTATTTCAATAAAAATAATTGTCAGCTTGTGTGCGGGGATATGTTTATAATCGAAAGCGTTTTAAACAATAAAAGCTGTATTTAGGTTAATAAATTAATCTTTATATGACACGTTTGTCGGTTTACCATAGCAGTACCATTTATTTAATAACTTACTCAATCCATTCGAAAAGTAACGACATCTGTTAGAATCTTTTGGAGTTAACAGTTAATTATGACTGTCAATTAATTATACCCAAATAATTGGCAAAAAAATGAAATTCCGACTATAATTAAAGATCTAAGCTATCCTATCTCAAGTTGGACCAGACTGCTTACGGTGCCAATTTAATTTAAAATCGGTTAAATAGTTTAGGACTCCATCAAACATCGAGACAGGAGATTTATATATATTTAGATTTCTTACAAGATATATATGTTTTTTTGTAGTAAATTTAAGAGTAACATTTCTATTATACATCTTTGGAATTAAATATTTACATTCGGTCCACATACCCAACTGCCTAGAATGCATTGCCTTTTTGAGAGCTTCGTCTGTCTGCAGTTTCATGCCTTTCTTAACGGCCTGCCTTGCGGCTAATATCCGCCTGAGCAACGCTGGCAGTACACCACGACGAACTGATGGTTTCACGAAACCCACACCCACTGGTGACCAGTTTATCAGATCGTTGTCTGCTAGCGCTTTTAGCTTGGCTTGCGGTATTCGAAGTCGCCATGCACCGAATTCATATGGTGTTTTGCTGTTATAAAAATGCTGGTGTTACCATTTTCGCATGTTGCGAAAGTGAATGGCTGGCAATACAATGGCTTGTTTGCCAAACTATTATTTATTTAAGATTCCGGCTGAAGGACTTGTATCCATGGTCATGTAATAAATTATTTAAAAAAAAATTGCCAAAGGAGCAAATCAGTCTTACTTATATAAAACAAGTTGTATTATTTAAAGAAAAACACTTTGTTAACGGGTTAAGTTATATATTTTTACAAAATTTAAGTATATTACATTATTTTAAATTTTCCCGACGTTTCGCGTACTTTACGTCGTGCGTGGTCACGGTAAACCACGCACAAAAGTTAACAAAGTGTTTTTCTTTAAATGAGTAATAGTTATGTTAATAAAAGACAATATTAAGTTGTATAATACTAGTGTATAATACAAGTTGTATAATATGAGATATGGAAATTAGATAAACTTAAAAAAAAAGTTATATATAAAAAAATACCCGTTTATATTCTGTATACGGCCTATGCAGGTTGAAAAACAATAATTATACGCAATCATCATTGACGGGTAGAGGCTTTGAAAATCAAGAACAATCACAGGGTCTGTGTAAAACCGAGATTCTGAAACAATATATTTTATTAAAATTGTTGTCCACGTTACGAGTATGTAGAGAAGTTATTTAGTTTCCATCATCAGAAATCGAGGCTGAATACAAAATCATCTCGATGTTTGCCGTTCCAGAGCTGAGCGCTTCAGAAGGCGCTTTTGTAGCGCACAACCGCTATGTGGAACCAGCTACCAAAAGAGGTATTTCCGAACCAATATAACTAAGGGAACTTTAAGAAAAGAGTTGTCTAACTTTAAGCACCTGTCAACAATCACTACAGTCGATTTACATAGAAAATAACAAAACCTTCTAACAAATAAAATATATATCTAATAGACATTTTACAATTAAATTTAAATGACAATTTATAAGCAATACTCCGCGAAACCCTCAAACACTCGGTTATTAACGGTGACGTAGTCAAACAAATTTTGGTAATTCAATCACGCATATATACCATAATAGACATATTATTAATAAAATCAGGCGTAGCCCTTTTAAAATTACCTGGTTCAAATATGAGTGGTAGACATTCTGGCGCTCTCATAGCAGCCCTCTGTTTGACCGTGGGCGACAAAGCGACTAGGTTCAGTGGTCGCGCTGCTCGCAACATGAGCGATTCCACTCTGAACTGAGACCCTCTTGAGAGCACTTCCCACCATTGCAGGCCAAATAACCTGGCCAGTTCCGAAGTTCTATCTGGAAGAAAGGTCTTGTAATGTGCAAGAGTTGCGACATTCAAAATTATAACTATCTTAAAGGTAGAAAAACTAATTACTTATTATATCCAGCTTTTCCAACATCCTGACTGTTCCGGACAACTTCGTCAAATGATATTCCACTGGTATCCACCGCAACATTCTGGAATCGTCATTCCACCATTCGGACAACTGTGCGTAGCTGTACTTCGGGACTCTCTCCTTCAAAACCTCGTACATACAGTTCTCGAAGCTATAACTGGACAATGCCAATTCATATCTGAACAATCTCCAAACGTTGAAAGTTATTCTTCCAATAACCCTTCCTTCCATTTCATTATCATCGCGTCTCCATTTTCTTTGTCGATACTTCACTGTCACCCTCGAAATTTCTCTTATAATATCCAGGCCCAAATTTTGCGCTCTCTCCAATACATATCCCCAGGACTTCATTTCTATTTCGTAGCCACACATTATGTCCGGATCGTGTTCTTGGACTAAACTTATTAATTTCTCTAATATGTCATTTTCTGTATCGCAATAAACTATATCCGCATCAAATACACATCTTTCTAAATGCTTTGGCGGTGGTTTGTTATCCACAACTAGAATTTGCGTTAGCTTTTTTGGCAATAAGTGGTTATCTGGGCAATTATTTGTTATTGATATAAAAATTGCTTTGATTTCATCGAGCGATGGATCTGGATAAAGATCACCCCTTGTTGCGGTTTGGACCTCTATTATCATGATAGTTAGAAAATCCACCTTAAAAATTAATTATTTTTGTGAGTTACCTTTTGTTATAGATACAGGGCATTTTCATTGAACTTACCTCAACGACAGGGTTGGCTATGCTGTTTTCTTTCTGACTGTCAGTGTGAGCGAAGCAAAGAAATGATCCATCTGTTTGCATAGTGACTTGGAATGTACTGTCCAATGGTTTACTCTGTAAGATAAATAAACACTTTTTCTAAACAAATTTGGTAAAGCAAACACACAAATAGTGGACCGATTGTATGATACATGATTACATAGAAACCCTATTCACCAGTTATTCATCATAGCATAACAGAGACAATTAATTGGATATGTCAGTGGGGTTAAGACCATATCCATAAAAAAAAACAAATAGTAATAATAAAAATGTAAAGGAAGCCGTTATAAAAGCCAGAAGGGAAATACTTTTTTAGTATTATAATTAGTGTTTACCTTATCCTCTAAACTTATACTGTTATTAATTTCTTCTTCATTTAAGCCTATAGCTTGAGACGTATCCATTTCATCTATTTTATTGCTAATTTCACATTTCTCAGTTTCATTTATAACATCTTTGCTTTCATGCCATCTGATAACTTCACTTCTAGTTGGCGGATTCTTAAGCGGTCTCAAAATACACTTTTTGTTGCCAGCCAATAAGATTTTTAAAACCTCCGGTTTTGAATTATCTTCGCTTATATCATTTCTCTGCAAAAATAGCAATTGACGCCATTCTTCTATACTGGTTGCGTGTAACACTTTCTCAAATGGTTTTTGATCTTGCGCTAACTTGCTTTGAACTTTTATCACTCTATCACCAATCTCGACTTTATCCCCCACGTCTTTGTGATTTGAGAAATACGGTTGGGGATTTTTATGCTTTGCAATTGAATATTGTGTGAGAGTAGCAATTATATGCTCTTTGCTGGGAGGGCGTATTTTTGGTGTTAGAATTACATTCCTCACTCTAAGGTTGTTACTTGTTTCAATTTCACTTGAATTATCTTCTTTCTTTACAATATCATCTCCGACATCATCGGTTGACAAGTCGAATAGTTTAGAGTGATCGTAAAAACTTTCGATCTCATTGTTAAATTCGGGTGACTCATCAGAGCTATCACTCAGTGGTCGGACGAAGTTAGCTGGATTTGTTCGTGCTTCTGATGTACCAGCAACGGGATGCAAATTATTTTTATGATCGTAACAAGCAGCTGCATCAATTTTCTCAACTAAATCAGTGATTGTATCATTATCTTTGTGATTTTGACTATCCGATTTTTCTAATAAACTATTTTCTTCACATTTCTTTTTAAGATGTTTATCTGATACACTATCAAATATTTCTCTGGATTCATTGATTTCATCGATTTCATTTAAATCCTCTTTATGTTTACTGCTGTCTTCATTAGATTTCTTTTTTGGCCTGGATAAGCCTACTTTCAATGGAAGTTTTTTTCTTTTCCTCACTTTCTTTACATCTGAAAAAAAAAACTGATAATAAGAGCGCCTACACGGCCTCATCTGGCTGTATACACCTTCCATTCTACACATAAATTTTAAACCAGAAAATCTGAATTAAGTAAGAATAAACAAAACTTACGCTCATCATCGCAGGCCCCATCTAATTGCGGAATATTTGCGCCATCCCAAAACGAGTCATGCCAAGATGGTGAACTTTCTTCAATGTCATCACTTCAATAATATTAGAAAGTTTAATAACACCCTTTTACAATTGATTAAAAACCATTAAAACTTACACCATTACCTTTTTGACATACCATTTATTTTCTAATACAATAGTCTCATCATTAAACACTTGTGAATACTCAGCATCATTCAAATCATCCTCAGTTTTGTCATCATGTGGGGTTGCCATAACACTGTCTTCGTCTACTGGAGATTTTTCATCCAAATCTTGTAGTAGATCTACTAACTCAAGATCTTCACTATCCACTGGAAAAAAATTATATGCTTATTAGCTATTCACTGCAGTTTTAACCTAAATAATTTACGACCACACATCATCCCATATTTAAATTTCTTTAGGGATGATTGTTTTCTACATTTCTGTATTTGATCTATGTTTCAAGGGCAAAGCTTACATATTGGTCTATTAGGGTTTTCTTCTAGTCAAATTTAATATAATAGGTTTTTTATAATAATAATTTAAAACCTATGAAATTGCCGTATTGCAGTACAGACTTTTTCAAACAAAAAAAAAGTTCTGATTGGCTATGAAATCTAAATTCAAATTAATTTTGTTTTAAAAATATGACATTCCTTTTACAAAATCAGTCTTTTATTTATTGATTAGCGTTGTATTTTCATTACATTTCAACATTTTTCCTCATAATGGATACTTTGAAATTTCGTGTAATTATGGATTAATATTTCCGTCGTGGCACCAACCGCACAAACGACACGTAACATCAACGACGTTTACGGAGAGAACTGTAAAAACGAACGTACAACCCGTTATTGGTTTGCTCGGTTCCGTTCTGGGAATTTTGACTTGAAAAATGAACCTCGTGGTCGTCCGGAAACTTTGGTCAACAATGATGAATTAAAGGCCATTGTGAAAACTGATGAATCTCAATCTACAGCTGAGCACGCAGCAGCTTTTGATGTTAGCATCAAAGCAATATTGGTCCATTTGCAACAGATTGGCAAGATAAAAAAGCTTGATAGATGGGTGCCCCACGAACTTAACGATCGCCAGCGCAACGTACGCGTCGAGACTTGCCTTGCGCTGCTTAACAGGCACAGAAATGAAGGACTTTTGAAGCGAATTGTTACGTGCACGAAAAATGGATATTTTTGGCAATCGAAAGCGCTCACAAGTTGGTTAGATCCTGGTTTGGTACCAAACATGTCAAAGAAAAATGACCCCTACAAAGGTGATGGTCACAGTTTGGTGGTCTAGTGCTGGTGTGATTCATCATAGCTTTATACAAAACGGCGAGAGCATTACTGCAGATGTGTACATTGAAGAATGACCACAATGATGGTGAAATCGCACTCTCAACCAGCTTTGGTGAATCGGTCGTCTCCACGCTACTTCACACAACGCGTGACCCTATACTGCACAACAGACCGTCTCTAAGCTCATGAGTTGGGTTTGGAAGCTCTCCCTCATCCCCTACTCACCAGACTATTATTTTTTCCAAAATTTGGACAATTTTTAGCGGGAAAAAAATTCAATTCCCGAGAGGCAGTACAAAACGCCTTTGAAGAGTTTGTTGTCTCCCGTCCAGCTGATTTTTTCAAGAAGGGCATCCATAAACTCCACAGCTTGCAAAGATGCATTGATGGCAGGGGTGATTACTTTGAATAAAAGAAATAAATAGGTTCGAAAAAAAATACTTTAACTTTTTTCAAACAAAACGGCAATTTCATAGGTAAAGACCTAATAATAATTCAGAATAAACTTCTTATCATGCTCATTGGAACATCATTACCTCAGACTCAAAATCTTTTTACAACTAAATTTACATCCAAAAATGTACATTATTTTTTCTGTCATTGTCAATTATTCCACAAAGGAAAACCTTTAATGATCATAAATGTATACTTGAATGCAATCGCAGCCTCTTAATACTTACATGCAACTTGGCTATAGTGGATTGAAAAACTACTATTTAGAGCTATGTCTTCATCAACAATTGTGTCATCTAGATCCATTAACATACTTTGTCTTCTGGTCTTAGACAAACTCAGACTCAAGCTGTCCTGTAAGTGTGAAGTTATATCTGTTGCGTTGAAAAATTCTGAGCCATCAAGAGTTTCTGCTGGATAATGTACAGTGTCCTTTTCAACTTGTTTAACAGGTGAATCTACTAAATTGGAGATCTTCGCGAGGAATCCATTTTGATATTTGTGATGTGATTCTGTCCCTTCATTTAATCGGTTTTGGGATAATGATTTAGATGAAATGGATACATTCAGCTGTTGCCGCCTCATCATTTCTTGGTTCCAAACCTCTTCCAACCCAGGATTTTCAATACCATCCATTTTGCCTACCCGCAATCTATTAATAATATGTGATGCAAAGCAATCTGCTTCATAATGACATATGCTCTCTGGTTTAAGAGAAAATTCTTCAGGGCTCTCCAAAAATTCAGCACTTTTTTGTGAAGAAACAGATTTCCGAAATTTGACAGTTTGTAATTCAATGTTGCTCATTCCGAATAAGTTGAAATCAATAAAAAATTGAAGGGTAAAATTTAAGTGAGATTCATGAGGCTGCAAAACTTGCCCTAATATTGCTCCATTACTGCATAATTCTACAGCTTGCTTGATTAATCCAGGATTGTATAAGAATATTTTGAGGAAAAGATGTTCCTTATCATGAAAACCATAGAAGGGTCTGGAACATAATTTAAAATATAAATATATTATTATGGTACCACTCTAACCTCCGTAGAAATAATACTTACAATCCTTTTACTAATGAAATTTTATAAACATGTTGGTTAGTTGAAGTTGCTTGCTTTAATGATATGTTTAAAGCTTTATCAAGACTTACTGCTATCTGGAAATTAAATTTATTATATATTTCTAAAACATGACAATATTCTATACATATCAATTTCAACTTTCTTTAAATCCTGCTAAAAATCTACCATATGAAAGCTATTCTTGCATGTGTGGCCAAAACAGATAATATATATAATGATTCTTACTTGATATAAAAATTGTGGTTCTGGATTTGGTGTTGGGCATGGTATGTAGAAATAAGGAAATACTCCATGGACATGAAGACATGCTTTTTTCCCATCTATAGTAGATCCAAATATCCTTAATATAGGTACCTAAAATTGGAATTGTAATATATATCTTAGTGTATTAATTTAATAATTTGACAGCTTATATTTTATAACAATATCACAAATATCATACTTGTTTTTAAACAAAAGTATGATAACAATAAAAAATATTTATTTATACTATTAGAATAATACTTACTTGTTTGATATCACTGCCTCTAAACTCTGAATAGATGACATCTATACCTGGTGCAGGACTTGTTAAGTATGAATCACATACAACTATTCTCACTGAAAACTCTGGTTTTAATTGAAGACTACCTGTAATAAAATATAAATATTGTATATACTTCCAAGAGTTTTATTTTGAAAGCTATTATATGTCATTATTATACCAATTACTAGTAGTTAAACTGATATAAGTACAGCATAAGTACCTGTTTGGTTATTTAATTGTAATGATATTTCATCCTGCACCCCATTTTGGCTATTTTTAGTGCTATTCGACATTAGTATTTACTAATGTAGATTGGATTGTGAGTTACAACTTATAACTCATAAAATATCAAACAGGATATCACAATTATTGAAGGCTTATAAAATTAATTACAAAATTCTTAAATCTCTTATAAATGTATAAATATAATCATGTAATCAATGCAAAGAAAATATAATTTCTGCATTGTAATAAAAATTAATTTTATAATAGATTTGTATATAAAAAAATATATTTTGAAAATTTGTATAATGTATTTATTTGTGCCCAATCGTAAGTTACATTGTCACAGACTACAAATACCCTATGACAATTCTCTCGATCTTAGAAATTCGATATTTTCCACATTTCTTCTTTAAATCTGGGAAAATAACTAAATATTTTTTTATATTTCTATATAATATAATACTGTTTAATAGTAAAGTAACAACAAAAAAAGTAAATTATTATTTTTCTAACCAATTTCCTAATTCTTAATGTCATTACAACAGAGTATTCACTATACATTAATTGATTAAATGATTTCATGTTTAGAGTCGTCAATCGTCATTGTCAATGATCAATCTTCATTTCAAACAGTTTCCAATAATTTTTGTGAGTTGTGGTCAAATATATTCAAATTGTGTCGTGATATATTAATTCCATTAAATATATTTTAAAGTGCAGAAATAGCAATTGAATATTTATGTTGTATTTAAAATAAAATACCAATACAGGTGAAATTTAGTTAACAGCGTAAAGTTATTTAAAACCCGTGAAAAATGTAAAAAAAGATGAGGCTCACTTTAAAAGCATTTATTAAATAAAAAATACCGTTGAGGGTGATGGATGTTGAAGAGGCGGATTTGCGTGAACAAATATTTCACAACAATGTTCGGGAGCAAATCGTAAGTTTTGATTCTTCGTAGGCCTAACTTCTACGTTGCAAAAAATGTAAACGAAATTCTTTTGTTGTAGATATTCCTTCTTCTGTTCATTCTGTTGTACCTATTCTCGTTCATGTTAATCGAGAAATTTCGGCGACGAGACAGCGAAGATTACTTTACAGCAGATGAAGATGAGGTCAAGGTTTACAGAATTAGTTTGTGGCTCTGTACCTTTGCCTTAGCTGTATCATTAGGATCAGCACTCCTGCTGCCAGTCTCAATAGTCAGCAATGAAGTGCTCATTTTGTATCCTAATAGTTACTATGTTAAATGGCTAAATAGCTCACTTATACAAGGTAAAAAAAATAATTTTTTTTTATTTAGAACTATAAATGTTGTTTTTTTTCATAACACATTAATAAAGAATTTAATTAATTTTGTTAACATATTTATGTTTTAGGTTTGTGGAACCATGTGTTTCTCTTTTCAAATTTGTCATTGTTTGTATTTCTACCGTTTGCCTACTTATTTTCTGAGTCAACTGGATTCCCTGGATGTCGGGGCTTAAAAGGAAGAGTGTATGAGACATTTATTGTCTTGTTTTTACTTGGCATTGGTATGCTGGGACTAGCCTATGTAATTTCTGCATGGTTAAAAGGAGATCGATCTGGAATAGATGCATTACTCAGTAAGTAATATGTACTTTTTTAAAAATAGCATACAGTTGACTCTGTGTAATTTGAATTTTTTTCATAAAAGAGTACCTTGTGATCCAACAAATTAGAGATCCAATAATAAGATTCTTTATATTATATATATATGTACTCTGTAGTACTAATAATAGTTCATTATGTATGTTTAATAAAGTACATTAACACAATAGAGAGCTTATGTTTTATTTATGATATAGACATGAAATTAAGAATGAATTAATAAATGTTATAATACAAATATTCTACAATAAATAACAAACCCTATTTGATTACAGGGACATTATCATTACATTACACAGGGATTACTAAAGGTCCACTGTATTAACATTACTGGCACTTTATTATTTCAAAATAGATTCATTCTTATTTGTTTTCATTTTGGATTGAAATATTATGATGAAATAGTTGTCATTGCTATACTAGCAACATTTTACATGATAAAAAATTTGGAATATAAGTTAGGATATATATCAAAACATGTTATTTCTTTTTTTATGATTTTGTTAATTTAAAAAATACAGTTTTGATATTAAATATGATTTGGTGTAACTTATAGATACTTCAGTATTATAAGCCTTTCACTTACTAAAGGTATCCATTTACTAGTAATTTGATAGGTATTGCTCGGGACCTGTAAAACTTGCTTCAGAGAAATACCTTTGAAGTGAATCAAGTTTTAGTTATATCAAGGTTTACCATTTTTGGTAGAATACCTACAAAAGAGTTAAGTGAAGAACTTAATGTTAGCCTTAATATTAGAACTTGAATATTTTTTTATTCAATTGCATATGATTTTTCACATTCCTAATGTTCTTACCTTTAATACACATATTGCTGTCTAAAAAAGATAATTAGTTTATATTTAATTTGTCCATTCTATTTCAGATTTATGGACCTACCTTCCGTTTCTATATTCCTGTGTATCATTTGTTGGTGTATTGATGTTGTTAGGTAAGTGTTAGAAGTTTAAGAAAGGTATATAGTTATAAATCATTCATACCACATAACAATTTCTAATATGTCTATTACAAACAAATTGTTTAATCAATTCTATTATTGTTTTAATTACATATACAATTAGGCTAAGACTGCCAGAATTCATTACATAAATCTTTAATAAGTGAAAAGTTTAAATGGTGAGAATATATTTGCTTTAGAAGCTTTTGTTTGTTTATTTTTATTATTATCATCATTATTCACACATACCTCAACTTAGTGTTTTTATGATGACAGTATATTGTTGTGGTGACGTTGAAGTATGAATGGGATATAGTTCCTAATTGTAAACATAGTATCTCGTATTATTCCCTTATCTAATCTTCTTATAGCATTACAAAATAATCA
This sequence comes from Pontia daplidice, assembly GCA_963693355.1. Taxonomy (NCBI): domain Eukaryota; kingdom Metazoa; phylum Arthropoda; class Insecta; order Lepidoptera; family Pieridae; genus Pontia; species Pontia daplidice. The sequence goes on along the minus strand of CAVNZL010000140.1, from coordinate 7,422,032 downwards.
GAGATAGTAATACATCCTATAGATATTATATCATATTCTATTAGTTTCAAAATATTAAAAGACAAGAAGAATTGAATGTAAATTGAATGCATTTTTTTAAAAAAATTTTCAAATTATAGATCCTGTGTTTCAACATCTTCGTCCACTCCCTCCTCTTTATTCAGAAAATATTTAATCAGGTCGTCGTGTTGTGGAAATACTTCGTACAGTTCTTTTTTACATTCTTCCAGTTTGTCAAACTCCTCTAACTCTTTGTGTGCTTTGGATTTGTACAAGCGAGCTTTAAAGCTCTTTTCGTTTAGTCGTAGAGCCCATTCACAATCTTTAAATACCTATAAAGACGCTTTAATTAGAGACTTTAAAGTAAACAAAATTTGGAAAAAAACTGTCGTTGGCTCGATACAGATGAGCTTGATATTCTCCATCAGAATTTTGGTAGTAATTAAAAATGCCTTTTAAACTATTTACTTGCATGGATTTTATGAGTATCGATATTAGATAATGTCTGCATAAATTGTCTATAATTGGAGTTTTTTAGACATACGTTACTACCAAAACTTGTTAGTGGACATATAAAAACAATTTTATGTTGATATTATGCGCATAAGCTATAATTACAATTCCTACTCGTAGTAAAACAATGGCGGACGGTCGATTTGGACGCATCTCAATATTGTAATAATTATACATTTCGCAGTTGTTTCACTGTGGGTTAGGTTTGTTTCTTTTATGACCCCCAGAGATATTTAAAAACATGATCTGATTGATAAACACGTAAAGCTAATATGTAATTATTGTTATCTTAGGGTAAGGTGTAAAGACTTCTTGTTATGAATAATTGCTATCTTCGATAAAATTATAGACCTAGAATGATCGTAGATGGCTTATGCGACTTGCTAATGTTTCCACCACTGTCGCCTCGAAACCAGTCGAATGCATGCCAGTGAAGGTCATTGACCTACCTTCTGATAGTTTCCAAGTTTGATATTGGTCAATGCTCTGTCGCAGTAAAACATGGGATTGTCTTTGACCTGTTCTATAGCTCTGTTGTAGCAAGATAGAGCCTTCTCATACTCCTGCTGGCGGAAAGCCTTTATCGCCTGTGTCTTTAGTGTGTCAGCCTTTTCGCGACGAATTTTCCGGTCCATCGCCCGGCGTTCTGCATCTTTGCTCACTTCGGCCATCCATGCATCTTTGTCGAGTTCGCCCTGGAATAACAGACAGGAATTTAGTTCAAGCGTCGCCAGTAACATGCGTCTTATTCTGCTATCAACAATTTAAAAAAAAATCCATTATCGAACGCAAGGTTTGGTAAGGAAATAGTTTGGTATTTATATAGGTAACTTACTATATAAAAATATATTTCGATAGTTAGTGGAAATAACAGCAAATCGATTTTGAACATACCAACGATTGTAGCTTTTTAAACTATATTCCGATTTTATTTTCTAATGAAAGCATTATAATAGCTGCAGATACAATTATTGTTTAATATTCTTATGTCTGCAGGTTTTTAAGAAACTTAACAGCAACTTAAATTATAATGCTATGAGGGAAAAAATTAATCCGCTGGTGATTTTTTTGATAGTTGATAAAAAAAATATTATTATTAATATTATTGACATGATTCTATTTACTATTTAGACATATATTATATGTTTATGTATTGAAATTTTTGCATACTATATTAGTTGCCAACGATTCTTTTTTAACACCTGTAACTTGATCGCAGACATGTCCTGTCTGCGATCAATTTACAGTTGTTAAATATTTATTTAAGATTATTTTGATAAGAATTGAATTATTTCAATGTCGATCTTTGAGCCCAGTACTCAACAAAATACTGCAATTTATTTCCAAGTCATTATCAATAAATTGTTTCTTTGTATGTAACGGAACACCTAGATTTTTCAAAACAAGAATTTGATAAGCTCAAACAATACTGTAAAAACTTGAGTGTTCTCGAATAGAAATGATAGATATTTATAGCGGTACACGAGCCAAATTGCTTTCACCATTGGAATATCTTTGCTATTTCCGAACAATGCAATTACTAAACAATATGCTATTTATAATACGGTAGCCGGTATTTTTGTAAATGCTCGTGTAATTAGAACAGCCAGGAAATGGGATTGTTAAATATATCACATTTATATATATTGCAACAATGTTTTCGTTACTTTTTATCGGTTATAATGCAGTATAATAAAGGTACTTAGGGCTAATGATAAGTGTTGTGTAACTTACGATAACCCCATTTGTTAAATTTTAGTTAATTCATATTTCTATGTATGTAGATTAATTCACTTTCTGGGCTGTCAAATCTGAAGCTTCAATCTCGACCGTAAAAAAAATTTAAAATGTTATGCTAGATATCTTTTTTAGCGGGCGGGAAGCTTTCTGGGCTGTCAAATCTGAAGCTTCAATCTCGACCGTAAAATAAATTCTAAAATGCAAAAAAATACTGATGTTATAATCTTTTCAATATTAGCATACCGTATCATTTTTCTCGAGCGATTTAAATGCTTTCTGGTTGATCACAGTCCGATCGTGTTTGATCGTCATTTTTACGTCGTCAATATTGATCTCTTTCCCTTCGAGATAGCGATCGGCCAGCATTTTTGCAGCGTCTGCCTTATCCTTATCACCACTGGCGAGGTCTTTCACCAAACCGGATACTTCACCTATTCTTTTCATGAAATTCGTCCATTCTTCGTTCAGTTCCATTGCTTTGTGATCTTTGAGTGCGGGGTTTGTAAAACTTCGACTCATGGTTCGAAAATGTTGAAATATCTAAATCAATTCGCTGTCGTATTTATGTTACGTTCATAGTTACCGTTGCCAAGCCTACGATTACGTTGATTAATGAGGTTTTTATTTATTTACTAGCTGTCCGGGCAAACGTTGTTTTGCCATACATGTGATGTCTATTTTCAATAAATAAATAAGAAATAAGGTTTGATCGTAGAGGGGTAAAAATTTTGGGTTGTATGTATTTTTGTATGTTGTATCATAAAAAAATAGAAACGAAAATTATTGTCTAAAAAATAAGTCAGGGGTGGACTAGCCCTAACATTTAGGGGGATGAATAATAGATGTTAGCCGAATCCCAGACCTACTCCATACGCTCACAATGGGAATTGGTCACGCCGTTTCGGAGGAGTATGGGAACGAAAACTGTGACACGAGAATTTAATATATAAGATTGTTTTCAGCTATCATGTTCAAGTCTGCTCTTAGTGGCATCAGTATAAATAAAAAAAATGCGTTAGTCTCAAAAATGTAGTCCGGAAATTATTACGTGTACGTAACAAGTAATTACGTTCTTTATCGAACATTGTTTAGAGATAAATTATTAGCAAGAACTGCATATGGTAGATACAAGTTGAAATGAGGAAAGTAACATAGACTATTTTTAGTACTGGAAAGTTTATGCGAGCTAGGCGAAAGCAAATAGATCTAACTAGACGATTCGTATTTCCTTAGAAGTATCGGAACTAGATTTATGTGTTCTATGAATACGCTATCATCTGTCATGGGATTTTTAATAATAAACCACAGACAATATTCCTTGAGCCTATTATTACAAAATAGCAAGTTTAGCTACTGAATTTTAACAAACAATTCAGACAGTTATTATTAAATTATTTCAACAATGCCACGGATATGGTAAACAATTGCGAGAACTCACTAGTTAGACAATGAACTGGAGATAACTGAAAACAATAACGTAACCTGGAAGTGACTAAAGAAGTTTATGATGTAAATATATTAAATACTTAAAGATGTGATTTCTTTTCGCTGTTTTGGATAGACTTGAAACTCAACTATGAGATCGTGGCCGCATTTATACAAGATAATATAGGTATAGTAGATAATATAGGTAGGTATTTCCGTTCTATTGTAATAACAGTTTTAAGAAGATAATACTGTTGTAAGACTCTAAAACACCCTTTAACCTCGGTACGGCCTTGACTGGAATAAAATTATTTGTGGTTATTCTGATATGATACATAGATACAATGATAACATATCAAAGATTAACTCGATTCTTGAGTAAAATTTTCATTAACCTGATGAAAAGATAGGGGTGTAATTAGTATTATAGTATTAATTATATCATTAGTAAATTTAAATGATTTCTTATTATAAATTATCAAGTGTGTTTATTTTATTATTATAAGTTTATGTACAACTAGAATTACGATTTATTATTAGACAGATTAATTATAATATTGTAAGTTCTTAGGCTTAATATTTCAAATCTTATGTGTAAATTTTTTTTCTAAAAAATAAAATTAAGGGGGATGAAAAATAGATGTTGGCCGATTCTCAGACCTACTCAATACGCTCACAAAGTTTCATGAGAATCTGTCAAACGAACCCCGTGACACGAGAATTTTATTTATTAGATTTGTAAGTGATGGAATTGATTAATCGAAATTTACATATAACTTTTTGTTTTCAGTGTTCACGCCACTGGGTTTCGTGAGATTGTTCGGCGTAGTCGGAGCAGTGCTGGTGAAGCCGCAGTTCCTGAGGGATCTCAACGAAGAGTATTATGTCTACTCGTTCGAAGAGGACACCATACGGAGGCGAATTGACAATTCCGCAGCCACAGGTAAGTTTCATGCTAATAGAAGGGTCGATTTCTAATTTATACATGAGTTTGTTGACAGAGGTGAACCTCTGAATGCTAGATCAGATTTAATTGAAGTTAGCTTTTCTTTGTCTCAACTCGTGTTAATAAACACTCTCTTTCTGGCCTTCAAATATTTCAATGATAACAGTAGCCAAATCTTTTAAAGGAGTAAAGTAATATGATTAAAATTTATACGTACATTTTTATTAAAGCTACAGCGAAAAATAAAAAATATTCTATTGGAAATGACTGAATCGGTTTGTGTTGCCACGAATCTAAGGACTTATACACTGTTTCCAAGGGAGCCACTGTTTCTTCAAAAAGATATGTAGTTTCGGCGGTTACGTCCTCAAAAATGGTACCATATTTTTTTTCTAAGGCATTAAAAAGTGTGCTTATTGAAAAAAAACAAACCAATTCTCCTAGTAGGCCTGAGGTCAGTGCCTTACCAAAATCTCTTCAGCTTTATAACATGCTCAAATCCGGGTTAAATGGCAGAAAAAATATGAATACACCTAAAGTAATATAACTTCAGGTTTTTATTGCCTTTTAACATTGCACGACGGGTTTTTAATATTTAAATGTATTTTTTGCAGTCATTACGTATGTATTCGACTTATGTTATTGACGCTTCTATAGACAATGAGCCGGACCGTTTCCTGAGATGTTGCTTTATTAACTATTTTCTAAATTGTCGTAGTTATTATCGAGGGCCCCGTCCGCTGCACACTTAGCATTTATAGTTTTTTCCTTTTAACTATTTAATACGCAAATGTGTTTAAAATTTGACATTTTCTTTATATATAAAAATGTTTTTACGTACATCTGGAAGCAATGAATTTTTAAAGATATATGTCATATGATTTTATTTTATAATTTGTGAAAACGTGACAATTGAACGTTTTTTTTTACTTGATAACACCTTAAATCCAGCCATCGTTTCGAAAGCCGTTAAGAGCTTGATGTTAATTGATTCTTGTATACTTAACAATACTTTTATTTTGTATAACAAGATTTTAATTACACATACACAGGTGCCTTTTACGAACGGACGTGGACAAGTATCATAAGAAAAGTAAATATTTACATTGTATATAGTAACATTGTACAATTATTTCGTCATAAATCACATTTCTATTAAATGTACTACAAGGCCAACACACGTTTGATATACAAGTACGATTCATACAGTACGTATTCTTTTTAGTACAAATTAGTTTTTTTTTTAATTTTAATTTTAGTTGGCATCTGATACGTAGGCCGTTATAAAATTAATTTAATAATTAATGTATTTCAAATTTAATAAGTAAGTAATATTGGGTGGATAATAGCGATCATATTCTATTATTTAAATAGCTCTTCAATGTAAAGTTGACGTACGACTTTCAATAAAATGGTAGCCAATAATATTTTCAAAATAGAGGTGATCCTTTATGTCCTTGAGAAACAGGACGACGTGTTGTATATATGATAAAAATTTAAAGAAAAACACTTTGTTAACGGATTAAGTTATGTATTTAACAAAATTTAAGTTTATTACATTATTTTTATATATTTTTTCGACGTTTCGCGTGATTTACAGCGTGCGTGATCACGGTAGACTTCTTTAAATGAGTAATTGTTACGTTAATAAAAGACATTAATATGATAAAAATTATTTGTTATTCGAGCTATATATAATAATAAATCTATATAATCATTTCTTACATTTCTGATGACCTACACGACAAAATCTGTATTCAGAATCCATACATATAGAGTATATCCAATTCTATCTAGTAGGTAAATGTATTTAGTTCCGTACTTATTTCGGTTGACCTTCATACGATTGGACCTTTGTGACGCTTAGCTGCGAACCGTATTTATATCACGCACATTTATGTATAAACCATTGGTTAATTTTATACTGATAAGACAGTCTGCAAATAGAGTTTAATCGGAAGGAATACGCAATATGTACCACGCATTTGTGAAGTCTGTAATGTGAATTTCTCTATACAAATTCTTGAACCCAAAACCGATGACTTGACGTTCCTACATGTACTTAAGCGTTAGGTTCATACAATAAAACAAACAACGAATTGAGCAAAGATGGGCAATGGGCGGTTTTATTAAGAGCTGTCTGTTTTGCTCATCTATATCATTCAGACATATATAGGGGGTCCTGGATAGAAAATATCGGGAAAGTATTGTAAGGAGAATCAGCATTCACAATGATGCGTCTGTATAAGTTAATATTCTGTAAAGAATTTGTGTCTGTGGAATCAACGTCACACAACAAACTAAGGTCACAGATATTATATTTTCTAATATCTGTGACCTTAGTCCTATAATGTAAATGCTATTTGAATATTTATGTTTCTGACTTAGGAAGCTTAGCTCTCGAACTGTGTAGTAATGATTATTTTTATGTGCGCAATTGCTACTAATTGAAACTTTAAAATCAAGGGTCATATCGTCAGTAGGATTCCTTTTAATCATGCGGACTACTTACCATCAGATGAGCAGATAGGGAATTGCTTATTATTGAATAAAAACTTATATAGTATATACCTAATAACTTATACAGTACATCGCCGTTGAGATGCAAATATTTGTTATATCCTTATATTAATTAATTGAAACAGTTCGATTTTAAAAAATAATATCTTGTATAGTCAAGGCTTCTTGACGTTTAAATATAGAGTTTAATGAACGCGCGTGACTACGTTATATTTTAATGTTATGTCAAAAGATAATATGTAAATTATAATATTAAATTATAGATTATAATATTAAATGTTAAAAAAATTGTGCTTCTATAGTATAAGTGGCGTTAGCACAGATGTAATGTGCTGTTCTTAATCCGCGTCCGTTCAAATTGTTTTATTGTACGTAAAGGGTTTTGAAATCAGAAGGATTTAGAGAAATTTAAAATTGCATTCGCCCCCCCTGCAGAAGCTTCGCATCCCCCAGGGGCTCGCGACCCACAGCGACTAACTTAACTATCTGCTGACCGACGGATAGACATAGTGAAAAATATCAGTAGGGTTCATGTTTATACCGACTCAGTACGGAAAAGTACAAAAAATGCTAATATATTCATTCGTTTATGGAACTCTCTGCCTGTAAAAATTAGAAGAGCTCAAACTATTTCATGCTTTGACTCGATGGTAAAAGTATATTATCTGTCACTTTAACTAACTCATTTTATTTTATGATATTGTACCTGTATAGTTATTTATATTTGTTTTATTGTATTGTACCTATATAGATACTACATTTTCCTGTCTTAATTTAATTCTAATAATAGTACTTGCGCACCTCCTTGTTTATGTTATTTAGTATTTCCTGCAACCCGGGTTGTCTGGAAGAAATAGCTATCGTAGCTATAAGACCGCCCTCTGTACACAGACATTAAGTTCATAATAAGCCTATTATTATTTTATTTTTAAGTCTACTATAGGTTTCCTTCTATGTTTTATGTGTGCAATAAAGTATTATTATTATTATTATAATATAAGTAGTATTCAGTACGATAACACTATTAATTTATTGGATTAGACATATACACAATTTAAGGTAATGCTTGATTGTAAGCATAAGATCGAGCATAACAAACAGCCCTGCTGACCCGGAACAGCGGTATGTCGTACATTGCTTCGTTAATAATTCAGTAAGAAACCGGGACAGAAAGCATTAGAATTACGGCAGTAGTGTATTATGGGTTTACGAAAAAATCAATATGTTGACATTGCCCCAATATTTTAAGGGTCACCGAAGTATACTCTACTCAAGTTATATGATTTGAGTAATTTGTACTAGCATTCATTAGTCTAACAATTAACATTCCAACCGAATTGGAATGTTAATTGTTGTTAAACGCTTAATTTTAAAGTAAAAACGCTTTGTTTTATCCTATATATGATGCAGATAAGTTTTGTTTAATGAAAGGCGTGAATAATCACGTTGCCAAAACTTTCAACAAACTTATCACGTTTAAACTATTTGACATTAAATTTAAGTTTTCCTTACAATTACAGTTTTAAGTATTCCGTATCGTTGCCTTAATTATCAGATCTCCCTTCACGGTAAAATAATATACCTGTTCGGCTGTCCTGTCAGTATAATAAGAAACACTCTGCTACTATCACTTACCATAACGGTGGTTTTTTCAACCCCTGATCCTTAAAAAATTGTCAGTTATGTGGTAAAAAATGGGTTTTATTCAAGTGCCCCACGCGGAAAAAACTTCACTACTTCCCTTATCCCGGACCCACTACCGTTCCTCGCGTGTCAAAGTCAAACCACATATATATCCTTCTTTACACACTTTACCAAATAGCTCCCCCCTTGAAAGGTTATCTTTCAAAAGAGAGGATTGCGGAAAGATAGAAAGTAAAAATTGAGAACTAAAGTAAAGACTAATTTTTTATAAATTGATAATAAAAAAATAAAAAAATAAAGTGAAGTTAAGTAGAATGGGTAGAGGACACAAGTATAATAGGACGTTTAAATGTTCCCGATTTGGTCAATAGGGCGACATAATCATCTTTACGGGAAAAATTTTTTATAATTCCTAATGCCAATGAAGTGTTGGTGCGTTTTTTTCCATTATAAGTACGATAACTCCCTCCTTTATGGGATGACTTATAGAATTCCATTTTTCCCGGGTTTGCAACGTATGCAAATATTCATTACTCCATCTTTTCCAATACGATTGAATTAACTTATCCAACAACTGGTACCTAGAAAGGAGTTGCATCCGTTCTTCCTCAATATGGGATGAAAGTAAATAACTTAATGGTTTTAAATTTAGAAATCTGAGCAGGGACTTGGTTCACAAGGATCTTCACTTAGTTACCTAAAGGTCTAGAATTAAGAATTGCTTCAATTTGACTTAAAACAGTTAGAAACTCTTCATAAGATAACAATTCTTACCTAACCGAAATAGATGAGTCTTTACACTTTTAATTGCCGCTTCCCAATACACAAAATGGGGAGCGTTAGGCGGAATCATTTGCCAGGTAATACGATTTTCGTTTAATAAGCAGCGAAAGTCCTCTGAATCGTTAGATAAAATGAAATTTTGAAGTTCGCTTAAATAAGAACGTGCTCCAATAAAATTAGTTCCATTATCAGAATAAATGACTTGGATTGGACCTCTCCACATGAATCGCTTTAGAGCATTTAGAAATGAGTTAGTGCTTAAATCAGTTGCGGTTTCTATGTGAATTGCTCTTGTCACAAGACATATAAATAATTTAAATTTTTTCACTTTTACTACCCCGTCTACGAATAGGGGTGTATAATAAAGGTCCACCAAAATCCACGCCAACATGCGTAAAAGGTTTAGAAATCGTTAACCTACACTGGTAAATCAGCCATAGGCGCTGTTGCAGCTCTCGGGCGCAATTTAAAACATTTAATACATTGAAACCCTTGATCTTACAATACGTCTTGCAGATAAAATCCAAAATCTTTGTCGTAATAACGAAATAAATGTTGAGGTCCACGTACATGACTTTTTGTCATCCAATCAATAATTAAATTCACTACATGATCTTTAGAAGGCAAAATAATAGGGTGTTTGTGATCAAATGTTAAGTCGGTATTAGAAAGCGACCCCGACTCAATTACATCATTAACAATAAATGGCTAAGTTTACGCAAACCTACGGGGTACGATTTGTTAAGTTGAAGAGATTGAATTAAAAAATTAAAATGCTTTTTTTGAACAGCACGCAGGATAATTATTTCAGTTTCTTGTAAATCTTGAGACGATATATTACCTCGAGACTTTAATTTACCTACGAACCTAATTGTATTACATACGCGTAAACAACGTGACCAATCAAAATCTATTAACATTCCCAGTATTCCTTCATCTTGCGGGATGGATATAGTCGTAAAGCGATTACTTTTCGTTCTGGTATTTCATCAACGACACAATATGAATGGTTCCAGTCCACTATCCACATTTAAAACTGCCCGAGCCTTTCCATAAACTGTCGAAATAAGTTGAGAACGGTTAGACGCGGGATAAACAATCAGGATTAGTTTTGCCAGAAATGTGGTAGAAGTTTTTAGGAGATAAACCTCCTAATCTTTTAACTCTATTGGCTACAAAAGTCTTTAAGCGGTGGGGGCTGGAATTTATCCAGTTTAATACAATCGTCGAATCAGAAAAAGCAACTACTCGCTGCACAGAAAATTGTTTTTCAAAGCACTGTCACGGCAGATAATAATTTTGTCATGAGATGAGCTGCACAGAGCTCAAGTCACTAAAGAACAACTTTCAGAGGTGAATCTTAGATTTACTATACAATATACGAATAGTATTATTTCCCTCCGATTGTACACATAGATAAATTACGGCACCATAGGCCTTTTCACTGGCATCGCAAAATGCCAGCAGTATGGGTGAAGAAGTTTTAGTTACACCTACATGACGTGGTATTTGAAGTTTAGATAGGAATGGTAAATCACTATAGAATTTATTCCATGCTTTTATAATATGAGGAGGAGCAATTTCATCCCAATCCTGCTTTAAAAGCCAAAGCTCCTTTATTAGAAGTTTTACGTATAAAATAAAAGGTGCAGCAAAACCTAGAACGTCCCATAAACGGGCAATGATAGAAAGCATATTACGCTTAGTTGCTGTAACATTAGTTAAGTTGCTTACTTCGAAAGAGAAGGTATCTGACTTGGAATCCCATTTCACACCTAAAACTTTGTGAAACTCATTTGAGTCAAAATGAACTGCTTGCGGATGCAAACGATGAGAAGGTAAAGAAAAAAGTAACTTTCGAATTACTTGACCATTTTAAAAGATCAACCCACCAGCTGAAAACATTTTAATGAGTTGAGAGGATACTTCAACTCTTCAGGATCGAATCGCAACTACAACAAATATCGTCCATATAATATTACCGCAGTCAATAACGTCACACAATATATTTGGCCCTTTCATCATCGCTAGTTGTTTCAAAGTACGAAGCGCTAAGTACGGGCTTGAAGAAATCCAAAACAAAACGCTTAAATTCAAATAATTGTAACGGGTCAGATGGATCAAATCTATAATACACGCGTTGATATTTATTATATTCAGGAAGGGTTTTCAATTGTAGATACATCTGTTTAACGTCAGCGCAAAAGGCGATAGGGAACGTTCTAAATCGAAGTAGAACTGCAAATAAGTCAGGCTGTAAGTTGGGACCGACATGTAAAATATCGTTAATTGATATGTTATTATCAGTCTTTGCGCTGGAATCGAGCACCATTCTAACTTTGGTGCTTATAGATGACTCACGAATTACACCGTGATGTGGAATAATGTAACTATATTATCGCACCATCTTCTACAGAGAAATATATTTTTTCAAGATATTAATGAATATTTTGTCGTATGCCTCACGATAAGTAGCATACTCAATTTACGTTCGAGTACATAAATCCCTTTTACTTTCCATAATGAACCCAGATTAAGAGGGCTTTTCTTAATGGGATCACCTATCACCTCAATCACATACGTGGTAGTTTTATATATGCGTTCACACTCTTCCTCTTTCAGTAAGGAAAGCGGAAGATTTACATGGCGGTTCCTCAAGCTCCCAGAATCTTCAAAATGTTTTCTAAAGGGATATTTGATAGCCATAAACATGAACTTTTTATATTAGAGTTTGTAGATAAAGTAGGCCTTCACCCATCAAAATAAACCAAATTGGTTTGAACAGCATCAGGCATACCAGCGGTCCCTGGATACGACCCTGCTTGAGTAGTTTCGAGAACACTCCACCGATTAACATATCAACCTACGGGTTCATAAAATATATATCGCAAGCGGTACGTTAAACAAATATTCCAACTCGATCTTCAATCTTAGAAGTGGGTTAATCAGTAATACGTTTCACGATTAAAGAATTAATGGAATATTTAATATTTTTATCAAAACGAGAGGATATAACAATTTGGTTGTCCTATTATATTATTCGAACAGCACAAACGTTTACAAAATAGGTTCGGAGAACGTATTGTAATTTAATAATAACTTTTTACAACACTCAGTCGTTATAAAATGATTTTCGAGCCGTTGTCTATAAACAACCAAAATATGCGGGTTACCACCTATCAAAAGTACATACCCAGTACCAATAAAACGTTAAGATTGTGATATTAAAGTTTTCGCTTCATTTTGCAATGAACACAAAGAAATCGGCCGTGATTGTCATTAGGTTCGTCAAAGGAGACTCCGACCCGGCCTGTCACTACAATGACTCACCTGCGACCAATGGCTCGCCGTTTGATTCAGTCCATCGTAGAGGTTCGAACGGTTTCTCTTGGTTTTTAAATAAACTGGAATTTAACGAAAAATGCAACAATGTATTGTGCGTATTAGAATTGCACGTTTTACAACTTTTAACCGAATTACAATTTGTGGATTTATGTTTTACGCTTAAACATTTCACACAATAATTTCGTTTTTTAATAATATTGAATCGTTCTCTGGCATTTAATTTTAAAAAATCAGGACAACCGTATAACTGATCATGATTTTTACTGTTACACAAAGGACATTTTAAAACAGTTTGATCAGTGTTAGAAGTTACAAAAGATTTTACGGTTTTAGAAATTTTATTATTAGCCGGTTTAATAATATAGAATTCGTTCATCCAAAACCTTACACTGTTCTCTTAAAAATATAACTAATTGCGTATAACAGGGTATTTTTTCTTTTCTAAGGAATTCTCAAATGAATAATTGTTTCGTTATCTAATTTTTTAAGTGCCAAAAATAAAATAAAAAATCAATTTATTAGGTATTTCTAGTTTTTCAAATGCTGCATTGATGTAACGAAATTTTCAATAAAATTATTTAAACCGTCTGTAGAAGAACTAGTTAATGTTTTAAAATTAAATACATTATCTAAATAATTAAACCAAACCTATTCTTGATATTTTCAATTAAGGTAATAATTAAATCATAATTATTTGCCGTTGGGTTTATCCACATCGCAGTTAGGGCTTCCCTGTTAGTTGCCCACAGAGATAGAACACCTTTTCTGAATTTGAAATTGACCCGTTGTTATGCACTAAATGGTTAAAGGCTTCATAGAATGAAGACCAATTATTAGGGTCGCCATTAAATTGTGGTAATTTAATTGGAGGCAATTTTAATTTTGGATGATCTAATTTCTCCTCAGCTAAGTACTTTTAATTTCCTCAGCTTACCCTGTATGGTTGCGTACAGGTCCTCAAAGGACTCCCATGTTTGAAAAGAAGGAGTGAATTGAGGGTTATGCTTCATTTGTTCAATATTTAATTGAGATACTAACTCGTTAAATTCACTACGAAGTGCTTGTATATTAGACGTTTTAATTCGGAAAATTTTCTCGTCTTCCTTACTATTAATGTTTAACGACAAATCGTATAACGATTGCATCTTAGAAAAATAGAATTTTGTCGGGCTTCAATAATAATATGGAACTTTGAAATGTTCTAACTCATTTAAATTCACCGGCCTTTGTTCTTGTTCTTTTTCATATTATCAACAAATAATTATTAATTATTTCAAAATTAACTTTTATAAAATAACAAAATAAAAATTAAATATGAAAATACGATTAAATTAAACTATAAACAGATTTATTTCGATCGTTAACTGTGTAACAATTTTTAGAAAAAAGTGATGTAGGTACTAGAAAAAACGCATGATCATTTTCACCAAATCAGGCACAATATATTATTAAATACGTAAATACGAGATACGGGATACGAATTACGGTAATAGATTTTTACTATATATTTAAAAATCTATATTAAATTTGTCTTATACAGGTAAAAATATCCACCAATTTCACCTAAAACAAATTTAAAAAATATATATCCTAACTAAGAGATATTACATATACGGCTCGAAAAGGACCAAAAAAGATGTGTGGGCCTTTCCGAACTATATCCAGGATGCTCCCTTCCCACGGTAAAATATATACGCTTTCGCTGTCGCGTGTCAGTATAATAAAGAAGGAATCAACAATCAATAGATATACTATCACTTACCATCAACGGTGGTGTGTCTCTCTCAACCCCTGGATCCTTAAAAAATTGTCATTATGTGGTAAAAAATGCGGGTTATTATTCAATCCACGACGGCGGAAAAAACTTACTACTTCGCCTTATCCCGGACGCCACCTACCGTCTCCGGTTCGCTTCAAAGTCAAACCACATATATCATCCTTCTTTATACCTTTAGCCGAACAGTATCGAAACTAAATCTCAAAATCAAAAATTTTTGTCATATAGGTAACTTTGTCCTTATGAACGTTAAAAAAGAGCTAAATTCACATTTACAAACAGTCCCAGTAAAGGGCTTACGGGCAATATATAAAATAGTACAGGTAATAAATACCTCCAATAATCCCCCGAATAGTACGATGTATCATAGATGATGATCCGTAATATTTGTTGTAAAAATTGCTTTCTTTGTGCTTAGAACGCATAGAATAAATTGTTAAAAATAGGTGATTCTACTTTGGTAGGTAATTTTATTGCAACGCTCCGTGAGTTTAATAACAAGACCGATTTTGAATATTGATGCTTATACTTAATAGGGATACACATTTAAAGTTGATTTTACGGAATTTATAGTGATTTATGATTGAATGAGTGAAGAATATTGATTGAATGTAAGAGTGACTATGAGTTGAATGTCATTATTTGATAATAAACATTAATCAAGTTTTAATGTTGAATATGGTGCTCTTTTTTATAATGGAGTAGTGTGTGTTTCACGTGAAACATTAAGACACAACTCGAAAGAAAGACGGTTTGTGTAATTCTGTTCTTTTGTCATAAAAAATTAGTATGTATGACTAGTTAACATTTCGCCAACACTAGCCTTTTTAATAAAAAACGATTTATGTTTTGAGTATGTGAAGTTTTTTTTGTATTGTATATTTACGTTTAAAAAGTGTTATAAGCACTTGAAACCAAGCATACATTTTAAATTATAATCCTTATCTACTTGTTTTTGATCTATAGAAGATTAATATCTTAATATTATAAAAATTGCTTTTCCAGGCGCCAGTTACATAACCCCAGAGCCGATGTGTCCAGATCGTGGGGACATATCTGCGTCCGTAGACGCCAGCGATTCTAAAGACAAGATTGTTGAGCCAGATGGGAAGGAGATTCCACTGCTTCGGCTCCGAAATGGTGCACTCCAGGCTGGTCTCAATGAGAGGTTGCATAGGATTGTCGCCATGCGGAAGGTACGTTAACATTAAACAGTATAGGTAAATATAACGACATAGAATTTGTACTACATGACTGTATGATTTTTTCATCACATCTATTTTGTATTTGTTATCCAACCTGAATGCTTACTCGACATACATTTTAACTTACTTACTAACGCTTGCATGCGATTATTTAAAAGCACAAAACATAAATAAATGTGTGTAATTTTAGATAAGTGTTTTTCTGTGTCTATCAATAACAGTAGTAGTTTTTTGATTGAGCGATTAATTAATTTCAATCACATGCCAACCGTGATTTGCACGAACCTTTGAAATACAGTACAAAAAAAATTTCCACGTCCAATTGGATAAAAATAATTAGCTTTATCGCATGTAGTTATTTGAATAAGAAAGTGTAATAAATAAACTCGATTACTTCTTTTATATATATTATCTATAATATGTAATAGATATTTTATCTTCAATTTCGTAATGGTTGTGCAAATATTACAAACAATATTTATTTGAATAGATAATTAATTTCTTTGCTGTCACTGATTGCTAATTGTCGAAAACCTTATCATGTATGTAGTTGTATTTTTGGGGAATTTCCAGCAGAAACAATACGTTATGACCTGTCAACTTTTGTCTTCATCATTGTGTCTTCTTGCTATTATTTTGTCTATTTTGATTGATGCCTAAAGTTCAGTAACCTCAAACAGTAAATTTTTTTTACACTCTTTTATACCTACAATTTTTATTCCCGGTAATCGCACTCAGGAATATTCCATATCTATTTAATAGGTGTACTCACCGCTTTTCGAAGGGCCTTGGATTAATATTCTTGCGTCTCATTCATTGATAGTTTTATTAAAGCCTTCAACGCCCAAAATTACAATTTCGCTGGGAATAAACCCAAGACATCCGAGGTTTAGTTTACTTTAGCGTCGTAATCTACTACGTACGAAGTACTACGACGATCTTAAGTACTTAATCTATTGCATATTTTGTGCAAAGATGAGACTTTGTTCCTATATAATTATTTAAATGTACTTTGACATCTGCAGCCTTGCGCTCGCGTGTTTAATTATTTTGCTACAGAGCAACGTTTGTTTTACAATTGATATTGCTAATGTGCGTTTCAATTTGCGTTCGAGATAAGTCATGATTCATGGCTGAGCTAAATGAACACGTGAATATATTACTCCTTGACTAGTTGGACGCGTCTTGATGTTTCATTGTCATTGGTGGCGATTCCGATGTACACACCCTAAACTAAATATCTCTAAATTTAGCTTTAGACCTGTCAAACATTTTTAGAGAGCGTAGCCTATTCTGTATATCTCTAAATTGATAGCAATAAGGTTTAAATTGTCAATGTAGAAATATATAGAATAGGTTACGCACGTTTGACAGGTCTAAACCTAAATTTAGAGATATTTAGTTTTAGAGGTGTACATCAGAATCGCCACCATTGACTGACGGTTAATGTTAGAACGGTGTTTATATGACTGGAAAAAAATTACTTATTTTACCATGAGACATTACTATGTACGGCTAAAGGTGAAAAAGGTAAAAATGGATATATATACCATAGCCAAGACCAAGGTAGACATATTATCTAGTCCATTGTTTTTCAACCTGGGTCTGTGGGGGGCAAGAGGTGAAAAAAATGGTACTTTAGTAAAATAAAACAAAATTAAAGACATTAATATTGTTAATGACACAATACCTAAGAAAAAAACCAAACGTATTTTTTAGACCAGGGGTCCATCAAAAAGGTTGAATATTATCTAGTCCATTGTGGAAAAGAGTTCAAAGAGAACTGCAATTTCAATGCCCTTAATGTATTCGACTTATATTAGTTAATAATAATAATAAATATTTTTAAGACGTAATTGAACCTTTATAAACAGATATAGTCATATATATTGGTTCCACACTAGGGAAACCCTGTTTTAGAGAGAACAGCTCACAAGGGGTACAATATATAATATATGTAGGTGAAATATTAGAACGAAAATAATGCCAGTTAATAATTTTCTAATATATTCTTAGGTTATTTTATTAGGTTTTGTTTTAAAAATGCATGTTTTTTATAACATTTGCAGTTGGTTTTACAGGAGAATGTATGTGTTAAATATGTTCCATATATTGATACAGGAAGTGGAGAACAAACGAAAATCATCATCGCTACAACGGAACGTAGTCTATCCGCTGGCTATGTTGTTACTCCTGGCGCTGACTGCAATTACAGTCTTGATGGTGCTGCAGAACACACTTGAATTGCTCATAGGAATTAAGGCTTTGCCTCTTAGTACACGGGTATTATATTATATATATAGTTTATTGATGTTATACGTTTACTACATTCTTCATTTATTTATAACATTCTCCCTTCAGTTTCACTCGCAGTAATAAGCACACCTACACAGTGTATGATGAACTCCCCACCAATTTTTTACCAAATCGGTTGAGCCGTTCTTGAGTTATTATTATAATTATTAGTGTAAATAATACAACTTTTATATTTTAAGAACAAGTATCGGAAACGTATTTAAGGAATACTTTGTTAAGGATTAAGTTATGTATTTATACAAAATTAAGTATATTACATTATTTTAAATTTTCCCGATGTTTAGCGTACTTTACAACGTGCGTGGCCACATGACTTAATCCGTTAACAAAGTGTTTTTATTTAAATGAGTAATAGTTATATCAATAAAAGACAATATTACGAACTAATTTCAAATATTTATGAATGAGTTTAGTACTCAAAATGAAATAGTATGGATGGGTGCAAGTCAAGTATAATTAAAATTATGATTAAAAAGTCAGAAAGGCCTTCCAATTACAGTGCCAGTATATATTATTAATAAGTGTTTGTTTGTCGGGATGGCGAAACTTGCATAGGAAACGAAGATTCATGTTAATCGAAATTACGGCTAATTTTTCTTCACAGCAATTCACGCTAGGAATCGCGTCCCTATCCAAATTAGGATGGGCGGGCGCTACCTTAGAGGCGTTCTTAATACTATACTTACACGCGGCGTCTCTCACGGGTCTCTGCACTCCTATGAGGGCCTTGAGGGTGCTTCCACGCGCCAGGCGGACGCCGTTAACAAGAATAATTGCTCTCTGCGCTGTGCTCCTAGCGCATTCGACGGCCCAGCCGTTGCTTGTTAAAATACTTGGTGAGTAGTATTTCATTAATCTATCTATCTATATTGGGTTTAATTTCGAGGCAAAGTACGGACTAAGTATGTGTTCCAATATCTCAAGTCACTGTCAACTCAAAAAGTTATGACAGCTCTTAAAAATACGAATCAGTTTCTTAGTTATTGAAAATAGTGATATAATATAATAGTAAGATTTAAAAGTGACAGACTAGTTTTAGTTTATTAAATAAGTCGATAGATTTAAAGTGAAGTACTGTTTCACTGTATGATAAGAAGAGAAAACTATTTTGAGGGGTTGGAACGGTTATTTATAATTCCCCACTATTCCATTACTCTGAAGGATGTGATGTGTAACAGATAAGAGTTTAGATCTGGCTTCTGGCTAAGAAAATTCATTATTTGGTAATTTAGAAGACTTGTATTGTTGTTAAAGAAATTGTAAGAATTGCATCAACCGTATTTTTTAGGTATAACAAACTTCGATTTGCTCGGTGAGTTTGGACGAATCGAATGGCTGGGCAGTTTCAAATTAGTGTTGCTGTATAATGCAATATTCGCATCAACGGCCAGTCTATGTCTCATTAACAAATTCACAGCCAGCGTAAGAAGGGAACTATACAACAGGTTGGTCGAAAATGTCCATACGGTTGCGCACTGCGTTCTTTCCTTTTTTTTTTTTTTTTTTTTTAATTTTATGACTGTGAATAGACCTTTAAGTAAAATTATTTGAAGTGTTCATTATTTGGAGTAAAAGTACAAATTATAAAAATTTTAGTTAAATTGTTTGAATTGTATTTTTTATGTAGTTATAAATAGGCTTATAGGATGTTGGATTTTTAGTAAAAGTTGAGTGGTGGCGGGCGGAGGAAGAAACACACTTATACGATTGGTAACACTAAGTTCACTAGCCAGCACCAGTCTTTGAAGGAGGAAACTTTGGCAATCGAAAATAATGTGATGGATCGTTCTTCATTGCTTGACAGTTGTCTTTCCTTAGTAATTGAAATGTCACAGATTATATTGTCACATGCTTTTCATATAGACTATACTAACCTATGTGTTGTCTCATTTCATAGTAATGACATGGAAGGCTTAGAATTTTAACAAATTGGTACTAATTTTGATAAAAAAATTGTAAATTAAATGTACCCAACTTTTCATAAAAAAATTTTGTTCAATATAAAAAAAAATTGGGCATAAACCCTTTGTGACTAAAATAAACATTACATGAAAGTTAAACGCCAAGTGTGGCTGGCTAACCAAAGGAGGGAGTAATTAGTAAAATTTATATTTTATTATTGATTTTATATGAAATTATAATACTAAATATTGGACTTCAACTGACAACGAATCTTTGCTTTACAAATTTGTGTAGGTTCTGTTGGCATTTGTGATAACAACCTCTGTAGTTGACAATAATAAGTCTGTATGAAAAGCAATGTGTAAGGGCTCTATAAGGTATTTTGAATTTGTTTGGCTGTTTGTTAAATGTTGAGGTAGTTGTATGAGTTGCATTATGCTAAATAATA
Organism: Pontia daplidice; assembly: GCA_963693355.1. Lineage (NCBI taxonomy): Eukaryota > Metazoa > Arthropoda > Insecta > Lepidoptera > Pieridae > Pontia > Pontia daplidice. Next base: position 7,401,468 of record CAVNZL010000140.1, on the reverse strand, counting down.
CTATGGATGTTATTATTGGTTGAAAAGATCACTTACATTAAGTTGGCCAAAGATCTTTTACAATGAATGTACGACCTAAATTTTTACTTTTGGTCATAAATATGAATACATATGTTATGAGTATGTAATGAGTAATAGAAATCGAGTCTGGTTTGTGTCTAAAAGAAATTACCATGAGGCATAAGCGAAATATCCTTTATTGATGCCATTGTAATAATATCAAGATTTTAAATATCTGACTATCGCGATATTTAATATAAGAATGAACGCCATAATTTTGAATAAGTATTTTATGCTTTATGAAAATTATATATAATTATTTTCAATAATTTAGTTTTGAAATGTAGCGCATTTATTTAAGTTATGAAAATTATATACATAGTTATTGAGGAAAGACACAATTATCTTTAATTTTATTATCAATGAGACTGAATTCGTTAATTAGTTACAATTTTATGGATTAATTGAAAATTCTTTATGGTTGTTTGGATGTAATTGGTTTAATTTTAAATTTGACATTAAGCATGTTTTAAGACTGCTATGATTTTGCTCACATATTTATGTGTATAATGCATATCATATACATATTAAATTTAATAACATTTATCATGAATTAATTATCGTCATTTAATTTCATGCTTTGCTTATTCCATGAGTATTAGAGTCGTTAAAAATATAGCTGTCTCTCTTCTGACGACATTTTATGAGAGAGAGACAGTGATATTTGTTAATTTGATTTAAAAGTTAAAGAAATTGTGGCAATATTAACTAGCGACATCTTACCTTACATCACTAGCGACATCTTACCATTCATCTTTAGGGTTATAATTGTTTTAAAGAGGCTCTATAGAAATTTCTAGTCGATAGATCTCCTAAAGCAGCTTTCAATTTAAAGTGCCTCTTAAGCTTTGAATTATCCGATCGAATAAAAATACTAGCACAGAATGCCTTTATTGAAAATCACACTGCCGTTGTCGAATTAATAATTAGAAATAAAATTGACTAAATATGAAAACGAGAAAATTTTATAAGCTCTATCATATACATATATTGAGAGCTATTATAATGATTCTTGTTTATGTATATAGTCATTTTGTATTATTGTTATGTAGGTTCAGCAGTTTTAAAAAAATAGAATTTAAAAATAACTTTCTACTTGCACTATAAGTATTCATTTATATTTTAATGACGATTAATCTAGTTCTCTACTAATTTGTTCCTTCAACGAAAATCGTTTTGGAATAGCCAATGTAGAAATTAGCCACAGAAATGTTCAAATTTTAGAGATAGATCAAATTATTCTTCAAACGTTAAAAAATTGTGGTGCTAGAATTTAAAAAAAAATAGTAAAACCACAATAAATAATATTAGTTAATGTAACTTAGTATAGTGTGTTGTGTGCGCATTTAAATGAAATGTACGAATTTTATACCTTTGTATTATCCTGTACCAAATGTTGAGATTGCATTCAAAATAATATATTATGAAAATTAATTTGGTGTCTTTTATTTAAACACTCCTATTGTGTATATAATTGAAGATTAAATGTACAAATATTTGTAAAAAATATAATATTGATAAATCAAAGTACTGTATATATGAGTTCACCTTGATTAATGTTTCAAACTACGTAATAAATTTACAGCCATCAAAATAACAGATCCATTGATTCATATGTAAATAACAATTCTAACATAATAATTTTATCTATAATTAAATATTGTAACTATTGAACTATTCAGTCTATTGTTTTCATCATAAGGTCTTCAAAAATTTCAAAAAAAGCCGTGTTAGGAATGTGTGATACTTACAGATAGTTAGCATTAATCCTATCTTTTTCAGGTTAAAATGGATAACTGATTGTTTTATTGCACCTGAGACGCAAACATACACAATCACTAGAAATCCAAGGCTCTCTTCTGACATATCAGTTAATGAAAAGACTGACATCAATCCCGGCACTAAACCTAAATCTTATTAAGAACCACAGTTGCAATATTAATCATATATACAAGACTGTATAGTATATATTTATGTAATGCATTATTATATAAATAAATGGTTGAAGTTTTTAGTATTAAAATAATAAATTTACTCAACATTTGCTTTATTTTCATTAACCTCTATAGTTTCAACTTCCATATAATGTTTTCCACACTTTCTTGCTTGGGCCTTAAGAATTAGTCTACGAACATTATTTCTAATTGCTTCTAAACTGGCATTACTATTAAGGCCAAATATAAAGCCAAGATTGATAACATCATGAACACTCCTTGTTTGTATGGGAATTTGAGCTGAACTTGTGATAATAATGTTCTTTGATCTCCCAACAGCATGGTAATTATGGGCAGCACTTATAATGTTTTTCCTTGCAGAAGAATCTTTTATTGCTGGAGCATACATCAATTCAAAAAATATACCTCGTTCAACAGCTTGTCGGTAAAGCTTTCTGCTTATTTTATATGGTATTCTACACTCTGGCTCAAATGTGATAATGTCTATATCTAGTGTCCCACATGCATACTGAAAGGCTTGTAATGTTTTTGGAACGACTGCTATTATATCATACTTGTTTAAATTCTCTGAGCTATTCATCTTAATTGCAATACTGGAATCTGAAAATCCTAGAGTGAGTCTTTGCAATATATTGAGATTTCCCTTCGACTCACTGGAGATATCTACAGGGGGAGGAATAAAATCTTTTTTATCCTTGGTTTCCCCCTTTTTTTTCTTTTTCTTGGGTTCTTCTTCAGATTCTTCTACATATGTGTTAATAGCTATTGTATTAAATCCAAGTCTTTCAAAAAGATAGTACTTTTTACTATCATATTCTTTACTTACGGATAAATCAGTAAATCCCCAATTTTGAAAACTCATGCCTTTTTCAGTGTTCAAATTTTATAGGTTAGAATATATTTTCATACTATAATAACGATTGAAAATATTCCAGTAATATTTTATGCTATGGTATTATAAATTATCTTCAATAAAGCGATATAGTATTCTATACATACGAGTTTCGTTTATTTCGATACTTGTTTACAAACAATACGAAATAATGAACCGAAATCGTGCCTCGACCTATACAATGCACAGACTAAGGACTATAATATACTATACAGATTACAATTTATAGTATAGAAACGTTTAATGATATCACACGTCCCAGAAGATATTATAATGTATGCAGGAGACAAACCGGATATTCCAAATTTACTTACAATTCCAACATTACAACAAATACTTCCTTAAGTAGCTGTAAAAATCATTTACGGAGAGTGAGCTTTTAAAACTTATATTTATGAGAAAGTTACATTTTTAAGTTATATGTTTTAGTTGCACAAAAACTTGAAACAAACACTTCATATATTCATCCTTTGTTATGAATTCAAGTATATCGAATGTAAAACAAATGCTAATCAGGTATGGCATACATTTTTAACAGATATTGTCATTGATACAGTAACTTACTATAAGTTGTTGTACCTTGGTTATTACATATTTGCCTCAATATAATGGTTATTAGAATTGTAATAGCTGGCGAATCACAGTGTAAGGCATTCGCGGAAATATGCCTCGTTGCAGATCACTTATCCAAAAAATTACCCAATTTTCGTTATGAGCGTATAGAAAAACCAGTTCTGGAGTGGAATGTATGTTGAAAGATTTATGTAAGTTAATTTAATAGATTTAAATAACTAATTAAACTATGATTACTATAATTTCATAGACTTGGCTGTATAAAATAAACCAGAAAAATAAATGGCATCATAGTTCCTCGCCTCTTATTTGGAAAGAATTATTAGCAACTGGAAGCAAACCTTTTTATATAGGAGGAGCTCCAGAGTTTTTAGATTATTGCTACTCTTATTACAAATTTGATGTTTTCATGGCACCGGCGAGATATGAAAATTTAGTTGCAAACTACAGGCAATATAATAAAAAAATAAAACAAGAATCTAAATATCATATTGCTGTTGAAATTGAAATGGATGAAAACCCCATCAAAAACACTTTTAGTGTGTGTATATCAGGTGCTGGAAATCCAATAACAATGCATTTGATATCTGAATTATTAGAAATGAGTGCAAGTGAAAAGGGTGTTTTTAAAGTTTATATATACGATCACAAGTGCTCTTCATCTTTTTTGGAATTAGTTGAACGTGAATGTAGTTTTATAGAGACCAACCACGCGGTAAAAGTCGTTAAATATGTAGATAAAATTGGAATTGCCCTTACTAACACAGATGTTTTAATAATACTCGATCATGTTCCGTTTAGGTAAACATTTTTTAAACAAACCGGTAATGTAGGTACTATATTGACTATGAAATATTTCATAGAACAAATATATATGTTTTCAGTCCAGAACAATCTATTGGTGGATGGTTACACGAGAATAAAAAAGTTATGCATAAAATTGCTCAAATGATAAATGCTTCAGCATCGTCAAAAATGAAAATAATTCTGCCAAATTTGGGGCCTGCTTGTTATAATGCAACAATTTTATCAGAATCGTTAACCCATATCAGTAAACAAAACATAGTAATTGCTACTTCAGATTTAGGGATGGAAGCTATTCCTGTAATTGCAAAAATTGCTGAAATACCTATGAGAAATATGTTTTGCCCACCGGTTTGGGGTTTTGTTGGAATCAATCATTTAGTAGATATAAATAATACAATTCATAAATACAATAAATTTGACCCTTTCAACAGATTTAAAAAGGTTAAAAATTCAAGTTTGTGTATTGGCTCATTAACTCCACAAATGAGAACTATAGAATATTTACTATTTTTCGATGAATCGGTGTGGATAAAAATTGCAGAAGAAAAGGTAACTACGTCAACTTGTTAACTGTTATGGAGTAGATTGAAGTCCAATATCGATTGCTATTAAGTACAGGATTTGTTTCGAATTTCCGCATATTTAATACCATCTAACATTTACAAATATTTACTGTACAATCTATCGTTTTAGGCGAAACGTGCAGATAGTTCATGCCTTAATAAAAGTGTAGCCATTATAGATCTACTAAGGTCGTGGCTTGTAGTTGAAAGTTCCGAAGAAATTTTGACTCTTGGCGTTCATTGTGATGGCAAGTACATAGTACAAAAGTACAGTTATTTCATTTTCTTTACGAAGCTAATTTTTTATGCGTTCTAATTATAGGTTCATTTGGTTTAGACTTTGATGGTTACTTCTCCCAGCCGTGCCAGCTTTATAATGGAAAATGGAGACCTTTCAAAAATTATGTGATACCTAAAACGCCTCATTTGAATCTGCCATACTTATTAAGTATAGCTAAGCTGATGATGACTTTACACAAAAGTGATTTACCTAGGATTATTCCAAGAAAAATTTGTATTTGTAAACGGAAGCAGTATATTAAAAAGAATGTTTGGTATTAGAAATAATAACAATTAATTCTGAACTTTCGATTGTATTATGATTACTGACATACCCCAAATATCCTTAATTTTTTTCTGTATGAAATCATTAGCTGTCATTGAAGAACCTTCAGAAACAATGTACGATTATTAACTAAAAAGTTTATAAATTACTGATTATCTGTGAACTTTTTGGTTGTTAAGTGTCAGGTTCAAAATGACGTCTGTCAATTACCATTTGACTTGAGTTTTTGAGTCAGCAGTCAAACCATAAACGTCATTATTGCAGTGTCGAAGAGTGAAGACTCGTTTGCGTTGTTGAATGTTGATGTGTGATCGTTGAGTATTCGCGAAGATCGTACTATTGTGTTTTGAAGAGAAATGTTATGACGAGTCTTTGTTTTCTGAACATCTGATTGCAAATTTCTATGAAAATTGTATTATCCGCGCGTAGAAATACGCCGCGGTTCTAATTCGATGCATTTGTCCAAAGCATGATCGTGCCAATAGGTGTTACTGCATTATTTAGGTGTTTATATTGTTTTAGTTGTGTTAATCTCATGAAAATAATGAGATAGTTCAGTGTCGTGATGTGGTTGTGGAACATGTGGGGAGCGTTGTGGACGCTGGAGGTATTGTCCCTGGTTGGGGGAGTCGCTGCGTCACCAACGGACCCTGGGTTACCAATGACGCGAGGTGAGAAGGCCACCCACAATCGAAAGCTTGCCCGCTAGCATGATTACAGCTTCATTATGCTTACGTTTACTTTTATTCATAATGGAATTGTTGTTTGTTTATTATATTTAATTTAATGTTTTATCATTATTTCTAGTTTGTCTAATTTAAAGTAGAAATTGCCTTAAATAAAGTTACAATAACATTATTGTTGGAGTTTATGGGTTGTTCAAGACAGATGCAGTGTAGCATTCTTAAATTCAGGAATTCATTATTTAATATAAAAAACAGTCTATTGATATTATTTTGAAAGGGTATGAGGTACTCTTATTAATTTTAAGTAAGTTAATAAATAACAAGTTTTTTTTTTTTGAAATACAGAAAAATAGGATCTTGTTAAATAAGTGTAAAATAAGTTTTTTTATTTTAAAGACTGGACTTCTGTATTAAAAAATTAGTTCACCTCTATCATTGAAAGTTAGAAGGTATTTTGAGAATCTTTTCCTGAATGATAGAAAATTTTATTACATTTAGAGACACAAACATTAGTCTTTCCCTATTCAAAATGGTACATTAATATATATATGTAAATAAATATTTTTAAAATATAAAACAATATATTTACATACATATTTCAATCAGAACATAAGATATATATTGTTTTTTTTTAATTAAGAGTTAATATTTAATGGATACAATTCATTTCAGACTAGTTGACTGAAAAAAACTGGTAGACACAAAAATATTTTTAGTATTAATTTAATATTAATTTATTGAAATTGGGTATCATAACAAGAAAAATAAGGCAGTAAATATAGACTACCAAACATAACATACATTTTTTTTGTAATAGTTTACCAAATGATTTGTTATTACATAGTGCTTTCATTTTCATAAAGTGGAATATACCAATGAAAATATATAAAACAATATATCTATAGAAATAAATTGGGTGCTATGGTTGTCTGGTGTCCAAAATGAATCCTGTGGGCAAAACTATTAGGTGCCTTTTTATGTAATTGAAACTCAGAGCCTCTTAAATAGATTTTTTTCAAAACCAAAATTTTGGATTTTGAAATGAACTTATTTTACAAGATATTGTAATTTATTTGTGCATAATTTATTTTAACCTTTAATTATCTCCGATGTAAAATAAATCGCATAATGCGAACGCTAGATTACAAGTGACTGATGATTCAGCCTCAAATCCCTACAAATTGCTTCGAGGAACGATAATCTGGCAGCTATCGAAGGTTAAATCCATCCCGGATACCTCTACGGGAACGGAATGTTCTCATTTTCTTTTAATCGCCATATTAGCCGACACGTATTACAATTTGTTACGGATAGTATTTTTAGTGCGTTTAATTGAAGATAAGTTTAATGGATATTTAACTGTAATTTAATGCTTTATCCTGTGCTGAATTTTATCTTCATGGCCTATTCGAAATAGACACCTATATGTACATGAAACCGTTTGATATGCAAGGTCTGTAATATCCGGTCTGGCGTCCTGGCAATAACGAATTTGTGGAACACTCGGTATCTGTATGAGTTTTAGAACTAGGTATGTATAAATTGTTCTGATTTGAGCTTTTTTTTTTCTTTAATCACACTTTCGTTAAAATTAAAATAATTCTGTAACAGACTGAACGTTTCGTGTAAAGAATGAAGCACTTAGTACTCGTAGTTTTTCTAATACTCCAATATATCCAGTCAAGTGATGTAGTGAAGTGATCTACGTGGTGCATTTCAGTGCGACATTATTTATATTCCCATTTCGCATTGCCGTTGGGACGTCTATATATTCGCGCTCGCTCTTAATGAATGTTACATAAGTAACTCCCAACTTACATGGAAACAGCTCAGACAGTTTGTAAATTAATCTCTTTGATACTCAACTGAAGGGAATTAGCCAATTTTACGTTCTGCGTTTACTTTATCACTGCTATCTCTGGTTGTTTCACATATCTATATAACTTCATATATTTCAAGACACGACGAAACCTCGAACTTATTATTTTTTATGTGTGTAATGTAAATTACATTATTATATGAAGGTTTCGTTAACTGCTGCGGGTGTTGGCCTTAAAATAATATTACAGTTGCTACAAACTGTTCTACATACATCCAAAGTATACTCGTATCATAGTCAGTTCGAAACTATAGTACAATACAATTAGTACTATAATATATTGTCACGTTCATTTACTTGACAAATGACTTGCAGTGATAAAACTAAGTAACAGACTGTGGTTTATAGTTTATGAATAAGTAATGTCTGGATGTTTCATTACATATTATTGTCAACGGATCCTTAAATTGTATACATGATCAACGTTCTACGTCTATGTAACGGTGCCTTAGCGCGAGCGTGGTGTTAATTTTTAAATTGAATATTGATATTTATAATACTGAAAATGAATATCTTGATGTACCTCATATTAAGAGCATTAAACTGTTCCTAACTTAGGATATAAATATTACCGTGTAACTAAGAGTGTAAGAGAACACTGTAAGAGTGTGTTGTATATAGTAAACAAGAATATATAGTAAATGCGTTGAAAACGGCAAATATAACTGAATATTTAGTAAAGTCATACCGATTATTACCGATTTCTCATGAAATTCAAAAATCGATTCGCTAGATGTAGTAGCTAGTTACCGGCTTACCGCAGACACCAGGCCGTGAGGCGAGATTGATAACACGTTACAGCTACGTTGACCGGTCATTTGCATCTGCCCAATTTGCTTACCAAATATTTATTGCTTGTATTATGGAATTTATAATATACAATTCAACAAAGAAACCGAGTTGACTGCCACAGTTTCATCGTTTTTGAATTCTGGATCATAACAATACCACAATACTGTTACTGTCGATATTTTATTTTCATCGCAGTACCCTATCAACTGTTGACATGCGACTTTTTCGTTTATTAATTTACCTTGTTTACGATTCATTCAATTTGTTTATTTATCACATCGGAACGCGAGATGATTAAGTTTCAAAAATACATTTTTGCATTCGAAAGGATACCATACTGGCCATTATCTGAGACTGTATACATAAATTGCTGGTGATGCGTTTATCAAAAATATTTTAGTAAAATAAAAAATCCTTCCCTCATGCCACTTCACAAAAATACCCTAGAGGATAACTCATTTTTACTGATTCAGCGGCGTAACTGAGTAACTTACTCTTCTATGTACAACATTATTACCTAGGAATTTGGTAATTTCTGTTTAAAGCTTTGAGAATTTCTATCTCTGACAATGCTTCGTGTCTCGAATTCTCTAAAGATTTTCTATAAAAAGCGTATTATTCAATTTCCAAAAGACGAATGTTCGTGCGGTCGTGATCGAACCGTGAGTGATATACACAATGTTAGCGGATGCAATACTGCTGAGCTTAAATGAAAGCTTGCATGTAGAGCCTGCAAGGTAAAAACACGAAAGCAATTTGTTTTAAGAAGGATCATATTGTAGAGACAGAGAGTACCAAGCTTAGTGTTTACCATATTTCATTTATATTTAATTATCCAAAGACAAATTATGATTCAAAAGAATATTGTTTTTTCTAACTGTTGTAGTCTAGTACGGTGTTTTATATTTAACAATGTTTCGTGATGGATTAAAATTATATAATTTTAAAGTCACCTATCGTTATAATTAACAATTTCAAGAATATATTTTATTTCAAATACGCAACTAATAAATTATAACATACTAATTAATTAATTATATATGAAAAAGCGAGACAACTCGTAAACCTTTCGTTCGGACCTAGGTGTTGTGAGCTACCTGAAATTCCATGCATTTTTCGAGATTGGAAACCCTCGTATACGAGTGCATTTATTACAGTCCCCAGATCGTTACGTGTTTCCATGTAATTGAATCATATTCGCAGTGTGAGGAAGGCACAGAGCGCGATTCCTGTTTTGTATAGATACGTGCATTGAACTCGTTGCAATAACGACAGGGTTGTTACAAAGCTATGAATAAGTGGTTATTGCTCAATTAAAGCTTCCAGCTTCTGTTTTATATTCTATTGAAACACGTTTTAAGCGTCGTTGTATGAAAATACTGTATGTTCAGTCATGGTGAAAGGATTTGTTTTGTGTTTTATATAGGCTAGGTAATATAATAATATTGTCCATTATTAACATAACTATTACTCATTTAAAGAAAAACACGTAGGTAACGGATTAAGTTATGTATTTTTACTAAATTTAAATATATTACATTGCTTTACAGCACGCGAAACGTCGGAGAAATTTAAAATAAAAAAAATTAAATTAAAAAGTTAAAATAAAAAAAAAAGTTTAAATTTTGTAAAAATACATAACTTAATCCGTTACCTACGTGTTTTTCTTTAAATATCTGAAATGTCAATGTAAGGAAACAATAACGGATATTTTATAGATGTGAAAACTCATTTTTGTATTTTTATTGTTTTAATAGAATAATAACTTTTTATAGTAGTCATTGGTATTGTTTCGATTGAATGGTTTTCCATTTCTCGTTGTGCTATGGTGAACAAAAAACGTTGAAAACGCTCGCGTTCCTGTGGCGTGTCGTGAACGAGACAGGATCATTTGACATTTACATTTATAGTATATAAAAATAATGTGGCAACAAAAACCTTTTGACTACGGGCCTCGGGATAATTCACTTTGAACATTGAAGCTTAAAGAAACGTTTAAAATTATTCATGCTACAACGCTTTGTGATGAACCAATATGAATAAAAGTCTTTTTCCTTTATTTTATTAATATGCCAATTATTATGGTCGCTTATATCCTGAAATAGAAGACGAATTGAATGCAAAAGCAAATTAATTAAATCTGAAAACATTGTCGTTCTCTCCCGATCTTGCGAAGTGGGATTTCGTCTTTACATCATGAAAAAATAGTCGTAATTTGCATTTTATCGTTTATTTACTTTACTGAAAAATTAAAAACACTACAAAGAATTTAATGTTATAAGTATGATTGCAAGGCATGTACTTAAATACTATTACTCCTCATATTTTTCTATCTATACTTTTAGCCTAATTAAGATAAACTTTGTTTCCTTCCTTTTCATAAAACATAATTAGAGTAAATGCACTATTTAAAAAAAAATTGTATATTGAGTGATGGGCAGAGACCGTAGAGAATGAATAAAAGCTAATCTATACACTGTCTTATTGTTATGTAGAAGCTAACGCATACTGACCCATGTAAAGCTTAATTTAAAGTCCACATTTGTCTTTTAATTTTTAAAATACCTCCAGTGCTTTCGTTATAGCGAAACAAGAAATGCGCAAGCTAGTTGTTTCGTATCAATCCAAATCCGCTAAATCCAAGTTTCGCCTTTCTATAAATTACTATTGTACTCTCAAGCCTTTTTCGATATTTGTTCTCTTTGTGGAAGTATAGCAATTGTGTCTGAAGCTTGTTTAAAGTCTAGCTTAGCTCGCCCGGACAGGGTGTTAAAATCCCTCAGAGAATTCTATTTCATGAGACAGCATTTTTGAACTGTACCTTTGAAATTCAACTTTTCATTTTGAGGTTCCTTGAAAAGCAGTGTTAGGTTTTGGAAACTTGTAAAATTACATTTGTTCTATTTGATTTATACTTTCCACCGCTTCACCAAAACAAACATTTGATAATTTCTTGTATAATTTGTTGAAAACATAAACTTAACTATATAATGGAAATGAATCGTATGAACGTATTTTATACGCAAAATTGCACAACACGAGTTATATGTACGGAGGGTTGCAATCTGATAATGTCAAGCCTCTAATTTTATTGTTGCTGCGCGTTTGGCCCAAGTGAATAATCTTGATAGGTGTGTGAAGGAATATAATATTACAAAACAATTATCAATGATGGGAAAGTTGCGACAGTCGTTTGTATCGGCCTCGATGGTCTCACAGTATTGTGTAAGGTTTACTTAGGCTGGTGTGAAGATGAAGATGTATCTCCTATCTTTGCGCATATTTTGGTATCAGGCATTAGTTGTTAGAATTAAGGGTATGATGATTTGTCAGGGGGAACCAAACGGATTTGGACTCGTAATTAAGCAGCTTTCTGCTAGTCGCGTAGTCGATCGAGTGTTTACTACAACGATACTCCACAAATGGATCTGAATCCTCCTATAAAAGCTCATAAAATAATGAGTCCTTAACTAATATGAAAGTCAAGTTCCAAGAATTCCATTTGATGACATGTGTACCGCCATTTGGAAATAGCGTTAGAATAGTAAGATAATGGAATATGGAATTACTTAAGAAAATCTTTAAGGCACGACTCGTCCTTACATTCGCGTATAAGTTACGAAGTTACAGCTAGTGTGACGGTTGACCTTTTGTAATTATGACCTTAATTTAACGGTCTTGTAGGAATAACCGTTGGCTTCTGTACTCAATAGCTCCTATAACTGCTAAATAATAAGAGATTAACAGACGCAACTAAATAATAGTATTATAAGGTACGATTTATTAGGGCTTTGCCCACACTTCAAAAATAAAATTGTAGACGAAAGCCCTGCAAGATTGTAACTACCCTCAGATTTGTGAACTGCACGTTTAACCCCAAGGCTAACTTGTCACAGAGTTTATTGCCACTCTCAAATAAAGCGTAATTTAAATATATACTACGATATGGTGGAGATGTATATTTAGGGTCATAAGCTACAGGATAGTTGTACATTGCGTTAACCACTACTTAAAACAATTAGGAAACACTTAAGTGCAGAATGTATTTGTTTAATAGAAGAGGATGATCGTAAACTTTTTCGGCCTGTTGCCGGTCAATTGTCCAGAATCAATAAAAAAGGCATTGATTCGAATATCGAATATCCTTTATTATTTCAATTGTCTATGAGTAACTTCAAAGTAGTGAGTTTTTGGTGATTGTTTTTGTCTATTGCTATCCGTTTAAAAAATAAATGAATTAATAACTAATTATTATTGATTACGTTCTATTTGAGATTAATATCAGCACCGTGTGAAGATGGCTTCGTTCCTTTGTTATCGTCCCATAGTAAGTTTTCCTATTGTCTGTCATGTCTGCTAATTTTATTGTTTTATCGTTGAAATGTTACTTTTTGGAGCTACGTTTGTATTCTTGTTATCTTTGTTACGGTAAAGTTTTTTTAATCATTTTGTTATGCTGTACCTGTATTTGACGTAGTAAGTTTATGTGTTTATTTTTTCTTCTGGTTTTGGTTCGCCAACATTTTTGCATATTTCGGATATGAATCGTATGTTTTTGAAAAAGTGTTTTTAGTTAGTTTACTACAGTTTGTATCTTTTATTCTATGTGTTCTTTTCCTTTAGTGTTAATGGATATAGTAATCGCTTATAAATATAAGGCTGGTGAGATAATGTGTATGGGATAATGAAAAAAAACAAACATTATCAGTAAATAATTTGTAAAAACATCGTATAACTCATAACGTATAACTTAAAAATATATAAGTTTTATAATTTATGTTGTATGAAATCTAAGGATGAATGTGAAAAAAATTGTACCTTCGGAATCAAAGTCAGGTCATGTGCATTAATTTATAGAGAGACTGCATTCCCAACAACCGGACTAAAATTATTAATAATTGAATATGGATGCAAACATCGAGGCAGTTGTGCAATATTTAATGCACCTGAAATATTTATGAAATGACGAAAATCAAAACTCCAAAAATAGTTAATTTATCTTGGAAGTAACCAACCAAATGCCCTACGCGTTATTATATAATTGTATAAAAGTAATGAATTAGATATAATTAGTATTGTTTTATGTATAGAAACAAGTTTGGAGGCCGCTATTCCTCCATCTAATTATTTCAACAATAACAATTAACAATTATATGAATGTTTCTATGTGAATTGACTTCTAATTATTTAATGAACAGTATATACTATTGCAAAACATACCCTTCAATCAAATTAATTGTTGTGTATTTTATTTTGACAAAGAAAAGTTTCAGAGCAAAGCCTTGGATGTTAACTAGGTAAATAACATGAACGAATTTGGTAGACATCCTTCCTTTATTCTATTTCTTCCCCTTACCATATTTCATTCGTATCAACTGCTGAAATTGTATAACACTCTGATGACGAGAAATAGATGACTACTTTAATAACATATATGAATGCCTTATTTTGGTTAGCTTAGATTTTAAGTTCCCCCACACAGCAAACAGAAGCGAGAGCTCTTGAAAATAATGTTTTACATTACAATGCAAAATCTTTCCAAGTTACACGTGGACTTATAAAATCCGTCAGTAGGCATGTTTAGAAATATAGTTGGAAGAAACCAAATGACGTATCTGTGAACAATATTCTATTCAATCCTCAGTTCCATAAGCGGGATTAGCAAATTGGTATTCCAGCATAATTACATACATAAGAGTTCTTTAATCCAATGCAATGAGATTACAAATAAATGAAGTTACGTAAGTGAACGTCATAAATTGCTTTGTTATGCGGCCGAGCGGGCAGTGCCACGCGGTGCCAGAGATAAGCTTTATGAGGCTTATTGGATGTCATTTGTGAGGTTTCCACTCAAATCTCTATTAGATCATTACATACATTTTTGACACTGCTATCACCGATTTAATATAATTTATCAGGCGTTACTTTGGGGTAGTCCATAGTACAAAACCCGCATGTTACGGAGCATATTCAGGATGTTGCCTGTACACACGATGTTCTGATCGAACGCGACGGAAGGAGGTGATACGGGTGGAATTTCGTATTCTGCCCATCGAGGCAGCATACGAAATGGGATGATGATGGAATTCAGCTGCAGGTATCAATTCGAACACTCTCGTGAAACTACTTAGAGCTGAAAAGTGAATTATTTTATAGAGATACCAATCAAGAGGTTTAGCATTAATGTAAATTAGTTATGGATGCTGCTCAAAATTGACCACGTATATAAAATGTACATCTAATATCAAACATATCAGAATAAAAAGTTTCGTATGTTGTAAATCCAAGTTGCCGTAACTTTTTTTTGTTTTTCCTTTCGTTAAATAATAAAAGTCTTACGGGCAGCAATTCCTACTCACTTGTATTTACCTTTTGCATTCCATTAAGGGCGGTCTCAGCAAGCGGTAATAAAACGTATGATTACAGGGAACTTTATAACAACAATAAAGTATGAAGACTACTTTGCATTCCTTGAAATTGAATATTACCTCGATGAAAATGTATTCGCGAAACAATGTCTCGCGTAAAGCTTCATAAACTTGTATTTAATAAGTTTCGTACTCTCAATACAAAGTTTGCGGCAACGTATGACGGAATTTCCTGATTGGGGATTGGATTAGACTGCAGATTTGGGTAATAACGTTTTCATAGACTTTTAAGTGCATGCTGTGAAATTAGATTTATTGGGCGAGCCTTGAGCGCTTTGTCTACAATTTTTCAAAGATTTATGCGTTTACTTTATAAGCAAGCAGATCACCACGAAAAACGAAATTTCCTTCTTTAGAAGTGTCTCATGATCAAATGAGCCTATATTGTGTCTAATTAGCATACATGATGGACTATAAAGATTGTGGAAGACTAGTTGCTGCTTTGATATTGCATTTAAATATTTAGCAGTTTATGGAAACGAGAGATTCACATGACTGCGATCGATGCTGAAATTTATCTCTTTACCGATATATTAAAAGCAATACAAGTAAGGTTAAAACCAATTTCACAACATCCGAACAGACAGACGATTAAATTACTTTTCCCGTTCCACATGAATGTCGGTAATGTGTTTTCGTGTTTACGTTTTTATTCTTTTTTCGCGAGAGAGGAGATTACACAAGCTGTGGTTAAATGTGAACATTTGTTCGTTTATCTTCGATTATCTGTGGTTTGAAATTGGAACAAGTTTAAATATTTGTTCGGATACTCTTTCAAAATAAATGACGTTTTCAATCTCAAATTTGGGTCGATAAAACGAATAAGAATAAAAACTTCACTTCGATTTAATGTGTGTAATTCACCGAGATCCTCTTTATGTAAGTTCCGACATTCTCTCGTCCTTAATGCTGTTAACTAATAAAGCATGGCGGGTTTTATTGCACTAGATTCTTTTACATACATTAATACATTATCTCCTTAAGTGGAATTCTGTAGTGCACATTATACACATATTAAAAAGTATAGCTTTCTTTTACGACTGTTACGTTACGTAAAAAATGAAAATGTATTATAATCTGTATACCAGGTAAGAGCCAAAACTTATAAGACCAACCAGAGACGGTGTAGAAGCATGCAAAATTGTTTTGTAGTCTATACTTTCTGCGCTCAAGTTTGGCGTTGATTCGTAGTCTATTGTGAATAAGTTTGTAACGGACGTGAATAAAACGTGGTGTGCCGAGAAAACATGAATTAGTTTTGTAAAGTTGCCTGAGTCGTACTAAAAGAGGGTTCAAAGTTTAGAAATAAACTAATACAGACTTCTGGTTCCATTTAATTACACGTAGTGTGATATATATTATTTATACATAAACTTTAATCACAGCTGGATGCCATAGACTACAAATGTCAAATTTAAATTTAGAATATCCTTTTGTGATTGAGCTAACAATGCAATATTTAAATTTCAAATGATTAGTAGTTAAGCTACCCACGAGTAATTGCTTACTGATAGAAGGGGGGCAATGTCCTCGATGTATGGCTAACATTAGTTAAAACATTGGCATGTCGTCAACCTACATAGTTACAGTTACTTTTGTTAGTTATGTTGAAGGATATTGTTGATCCGCCTACAATCCGGTGGTTTAAGATATATTTTCCATAAAATTATTAGATAAGCCTCGTTTCTTAGTGTATTGTTGAAACTACCATACAAGCTCGTAGGTTAGAACAAACAATATTTTACCTGGCTCATGCCCCATAGGGTATTACAGATTTATTATGGCAATAGTTTAACCGATAAGATTCTCTGTTTTTGAGAAACAAATAGACGATTTTAATCAAAATTAAATATTTATACTTATTACTTATTAGCTTCGTTGTTGTTGTATGTTTCGTTTTAATTACATATGAAAAAATGCAATTAGTTTTTTCTAACTTACTAATAATTATGTTAGAAAACAACGTTCACAGATCTCTATGAGTCAGAATGTTGGTCAGTTCTTGTTTTGAGCAATGAAAATGATGGTTTCCATAAAATTATTGAACCCTTTTCAAATTGTCATTCATTTTCAACAAGAGGTTCATCCATTCCTTTTTTTTCAAGCTTTCTTCATAAACTTGCATTGGTAAATAAAATAATTTATATCTAACGTTTATTTGCAAACATAGAATAAGAATATTAAACAGATATTTTGAGCTTATCACGAACCTAGTGTGTAAGAGAGCCCTTAAAAGCTATTTTTTTTTAAATGTCTAGGATGTGATTGTTGTGACCTTATCTCTTTAAATCAACTATTCTTTGTTTGTTATTAATTAATCTCTCAATGTGTTTACTGTATTTAAGTGTTTTTTATCACATATTTATTTTACATATATAATTTTATTTTCTTCCGTATATTTCATTTTGTTTTTATGTAATGTATCGCGGCACGGTTAAACCCCCAGTGGTTTTTTTGATACCTGAAAAATATATTTGTTTTTTTTTTCATAATTGTATTAAATGGTAACAAAGGAAAAATAAACTCGAAACTTTTCTTGTGAGTTTGATAACATGACAAAGTCATCAGACCATTCTGTACTAAGCAATGAATTCTGGTGTTTTAAACATTGAAAAGCCAGCGTGGGAAGTGGTGCAAGTGTAATTGTGTATAATTGAACCGATTATGTTGTAACTGTATGTTTTTTTTATAAGTATAGTATAGCTCACTATCACAATATTGCTGGCTAGAAACACAAAGAATTACTACACTAGTCTAGTTATAAAGCGTCTTCTCAAGTGCTTGGGGCTGTATTTCGATATTTTTGTACTTCATATAACTATCACGGTAAATGGAATTGCATCGAAAACTTAAAATTAAACCTAATCAGTTTTATATACTCATTTGAAACTTGCCTGTTCAGCATTTTAAAGGTTTTTAACATAACCATTAGTTTTATTTCGACACTGTTTGATAAGTTTTTACAAATACGCGGTGAGTTATAAATATTTATTATTTTATCGTATTTATATAGGGCTAATTCTTGGAGCTTTGCAAGCAACTGGACATAAGCTATTATGTGTCCTATTGTGTCGTTTTTAGTTATCAAAAACACGCGCTATATTATTATATTACGCTCCCATTTTTACAGAGGTTAATACTATAGTTTGTGGAGCGTGTGATGCAGTTCACCGAGCAAGTCAGTGACGTAACGGAGCATATGCTAATTGACATACTCGTAATTGCAGTCGACTACCTCTTTATGTACGTTCAATCCATTGTCACTTCGACTTATACTAACGAAATATGTTACCTATAAGTTATCTATGCTTAGCAGGATTTAGGACTATAAGACGTACTCTTTGCAGCTTTTCGCCAAATCACACGTGATTAAAGTTTTTAAACTATTTGTAAACCTCGAAGCAAGTCTTACATTCAATTCCCTGCTTTTACGAAATACACATGCGTCATAACACAATTTGATAGTTAAAGAGTTTTTTACTAAAAAGGCTAACTAATTTGTTGTGTAGGGAAAATGGATAGGTGTTCGGAGGGATGAGTGAAACGGATTGAGTTCGGTGTAAGACTGAATATATTTGAGGACTATGCATTCTTATTAGATACTTATATATATATTTATTATATATATATATATATATATATATATATATTAGATACTTACAAATCTATCATACACCACAACAGTTGTTTATCAACGTGGCGTTCGTGTACATTATTAATTTCAAGTATTAAAATGGTGCCAGCAGCGAGAACACTAAAATAAAACTCACATTTAAAGATTAAGTATTTCTAGAATGTGATAAATACACCCAAACAAAATTTCATGTTACTCACGTGAAATTTTAATTTTAGCAACGTCAACTTTGGTCACACATGGCACAAAATAAAGGCTTTTCGAAGGCTTACGTCATTGTTAAATATTGCAATTCACGGATGCGACTTGTGATAATATACGAATGCTATTAGTACTCATTAATGTCATGGCCGTGTGAGCAACATGGCCAAAATATTGAATTTCGATACTAGAATGTCGCGTCCGTTGATCCACAGGTTTCACTTAGGTTAATGTCAATAAAAAAAATATTTATTCATTTAGATCGGGGATGTAGGTATAGATGAATGAAAGTGTTGTCTGGAGATATCGCGTTTTAATGAAGTTAAAAAAAAACAATGAAAAATTTACAACGCGCCCGGATTATAATTAATAGATCATGATTAGGACTTTTCAGAGTTGCGGTAAGATTATCGATATTTTGGCAAGTTTAAGTTTGCTCAAAAACTAGTTCCTTTTTATAAAATAGGGGGGGCAAACGAGCTCGCGGGTGGCCTAAGCGGGAACAGCTGCAGCCCATAAACACCCATTTATGGGTGCGTTGCCGGCCCTTAAGGAAGGAGTACGCTCTCTTTTTAAAGAAATGGAGGTCGTATCTCGTGGGAAAGACCTCCGCTGGATGTCGATTCCACAGTTCACTTGTTCGCAATAGAAACAGCCTTGTAAAGCGAACTGTGGAAGACTTCCATGCATCGAGATGGTGCGGTTGGATTGATATTTTTATATAATATGTAATAATTGCGAATAGGTCCGGTTTACTAAAATGTTTGCATAATTCGGTACTGAACCGAAACTCGTAATTCACAATAGCTCTTGATATCAGATATCAGAAAACAGGTTTTAGTGAGTCGATCCATGCTCAAATAATTATTTCGTTTGACGTGAAATAAAAATACTTCTATAAAAAAATTATTTATTATTTAAAATTATTTTATATTGTTTATTTGTAAGAAGTTATTTATACTAAGAAATATATTTAAATATAAAAAATCCAAATTCATGAATTTGTTTAACAAAAAGGTGGTGCTGGTTTGATATACATATTTTTTATAGTAAATTATTAATTTAGGTTTACCTCTTTTGTATAGATATTTACTATATAAGAAGAGCAATTATAATTGTTTGATGACAGAGTGACATAAATGCGAGTTATTAATACCGTAACCGAATATTGTTATAACACAGGTTGATATTCAGAATCAAATTATGCTGTTTTGTATCATATTACACAGTTCTAAAAAGAAAAAACCTTTTCGTTTCTTTCCTTGAAAAAAAAATCTCACTAGTAAAGTTAATTAGTAACATTTGAACTTCTCCAATTTGGTTTTCCGCAAAATCGTTGTGATAATTTCATTTTAAAGTATTCAAAACTAAATCGGGTATTGCCCGTCTTTTGAAACGTTGAGTTTAAAAAGTTTATCCTTTGTCTCGGCGAAATATCCAAACAGATATTGCTTATAAAGTCCTCTTCATAAATATGCAAAGGCCTCTAGGAAAGTATTCCACGGTGAATTGAGAAGGGTTGTGTAATCGGGAGGCGTGATTTTATAAACGAGGGGAAAATTAAAACGAGAATAATTATATTGATAATTACTTTTTTTAAGTGTACCATACCATACGATAATTTACCTCAGAACCTAACAATGATACGTCTATAAGGTCTAATAGAATTTGCGGCGTGAAGGTAGATAAGAAATCATACCTATAATCAATCAATGTATATAATTCTTTCCTATGACAGTCCACTTTTTTGGTACATAAATTACTTTTCTGTTAAAAAGTTTACTCGTAATTTATAGAAATAAATATTATCTACCGTCATATACTCTGTATTTAAGAATGCAGCGTAAAGCTTTTCCAGTATTTAAGTGGGCACTTAATGAAAATCTCAGTTCCGAGTATTACCGGAAAGCTCGGGATTTAGAAGGATTTATAAGTACTTTGCGTTCCGAATTCCGATTTTATTATAAAGTATTCGATGAGGTTTGTATGTATGTAAATTTAATTTGAGATTATTTATAGTTTTTTATTAAACCTTTTTATATTAAAGATGAGATGGGAAGTGGTATAACTTAAGATCAGGTGAGTCTCCTGCCCCTTTTGCCCCCTGTATTATAAAGAACATTTAATAAGAGCCAAGTTCACCTTTCTTTTATGTAAAAATAAATCAAATAGTCATTTAACAATGTATTAATGGGTGATAATGAAACAATAATTATGTTACCGCGTGTCAAAAAATGTTATATTAGACAGGTCTGTGTTCTGTAACTATTTTTCGTGTATTATCTCTTATGTAAATTTCAAATTATTTACTTATATATATTCGAACACACAGATCGAGGTAAAGTGTGTGAAATAAGTTTCTTTCGAATCGAATCCGATCCTCGGCGTTAAATCAAAATCATTAATCCACCCTCTTACGTTACATAAAAAAATTGCCACGTTTTGCATATATCAGAGTCAGTCATCTAAC
This sequence comes from Pontia daplidice, assembly GCA_963693355.1. Taxonomy (NCBI): domain Eukaryota; kingdom Metazoa; phylum Arthropoda; class Insecta; order Lepidoptera; family Pieridae; genus Pontia; species Pontia daplidice. The sequence continues at coordinate 7,379,963 of CAVNZL010000140.1, read as the reverse complement.
TTGTGACGTATGTATGAAACACGAAACCAATGAGACTATCTTTAAATATTCTTAAGAAATATGATTACAAAGTATAAATAATTTCTTTGAACATTAACACAGCTAAAATCGTCTATAACTATTTTCAGTTCTCATCATTCAAAGTACGAGTCTCAGCTTAATAGAATTCGTTAATGAGCATCAGGATTCAATGAAGAATCAGTATTCTATGGACGATTCGTTTAAAATCCAATCAGTAGTCAATTGGCATTGCTTTAATGAGGCAGGGGATAATCTTCTATCAAAGTCGATGGAACGAATTATGCTAGGTACTTTTAAAACAATTTTACCAGATATATCATCATATTACGTATAAACATTTAGTTACGCGAAACATTCGTAATATTCGCATGTAATAGCGTAAATTAAAGTAAATCTTACTAATATAGTTGATAAAATGAGGCGTTACTTTAGTTATAGTATATATGTAATTGTATTAGACCAATTTATAGTCAATATGGGGAATATTATTATTTAATTAAACATCAAACATCACATCACAGCAGAAACATCAAGTTTCTGAGCGGTGACGTAGTCAAACAAATTAAGTAATTTTTCAATGCATGTCTATTGTTTTTCTTTTCTTTAATAATTTCTAGTTGAAACAAAAAATTAAGAGTTTTAAGTATAATATTCTTCAAATTCTACTTTAAATTGAATTTGTATGTGTTTTTTATTAGGCTCCAGTATAAAACACACGGAACTGGAGTATAGAGGGATTTTGTCTCGGAATATTGCTAATCAATTGGTCTACTAAAAATGAATTTTATTAATGTCAGTGATTATAGAAGAAATAATTGCGTTACCCAGACGGGATCAATCACGATCGAACGAACGAAATAGTATAAACATATAATGGAATCCTCGTGTTAAACAACGTTGGTAAAAGCTCTTTTTAAAGAAACTTGTACTCAACTAAAAGCTACCGTTTAAGTAAATGGTGGAGGGGGTACATTATGTTATCTTAAATTACCTTTTACCATATCCTCTTAAATTACCTTTTACAACTCGAAAAATGACATATGAATTGTTACTGTTATTTATACCAAATCCCCTTTTCTATTTCCGGTTCATAACGGTAAAAGACTTATTTATTTTGTGGTGTGATTGAGGCAGAAATTTTGCCAAAAAAACAGAGTTTTTCAAAAGACTATAATAATATATATTATTATATATAATACTTGATGTTTCGCGATATCAAGAAATTATCCTTTCAAAGTGTAAGTGGTAACTGATAGTTTTGGTATGAACCTCACAATTCTGAGGAGACAAATGTATAACAACACTTCAAGCCACTCAACGTCTCACTTGAATATGTTATGTTGTAATTTAATTCATCAGAATAAGCTTCTTAGCTCTTTGTTACAAACTTGAGTTTGAAAACGGAATTGGGGTTTTAGATCGTGTTAAATTAATAAGAAAAAAAATAGTTTTAATAAATAATAATAAATAAATAAATAAACCTTTATTTCAGATGATAAAACATCCATAGATTGTTAGTATGTTAGTAACAATTTTTCCTTAAATATTAAGTTAGTAAAGTTAGTATTAAGATTGAGTTTGTTAACGTGAATACTTAAGTTTGACCAATAGCTATCTCCACACAGTGGCGTAGTATTGGGCAATCAAGCCTGACAGCAATTACCTTTTGGATGCCTTTTTTTTTGGTTTTTACGAGACGCTTCAGGTGTGACCAACCGCTTTGTTTCAAATTATTGCGAAAAAGTCTTTGGTGTGAGCGTCTGCGAACATTTTGGAGGCACTACATCCAGGCAACCTCAACAGCATCCTAAAGGCATTGTTATATTGAACACGCAGGGCGTTGTAGGCTCGGCGCGTATATGTCCCCCAGAGCCCCCGGGTAAAAAAAAACGGCAAAAACCCTTTAAAATTTTTTTTTTTTTTTTTGTTGGGGGGGCGGGGGGCGCGGGGGCGCGGGCTTTTTTTCCCCCCCCCCCCCCCCCCCCCTTTCCCCTTTTTTCCTCCTCCTCTTCTTTTTTTTTTTTTTTTTTCCTTTTCCCAAAAGTTATTTTTACTCTATCTTATTACTTAGGACAACATATTGCTCCTTACCGCCAACGCCCTGCGTTCTCTCTCAAAATCCCCCACATCCCCCCGGTCACTAGTGGAAATATACCCGGGGGGTTTTTAATTCCCCCCCCCCCTCTTTTGTTCCCCCCTGGGAAAACCCGGCGGCGGGGGGGGGGGGGGGTTTTTTTGGGGCCCCAAAAAAACTTAAACAACTTTTTTAAGTTCATATCTTAAGCCGTGCTGTGGCCACATAGTCTCCAGATGGAAATTAGCTTCCTAAGCCCTGCTATCGACGGACTGAGCAGCGGCACCATGTAATCGCAACGGACTATTCTTTGACAGAAATGTATTTGTAATGGCAGCCTACATGGTTGATATTTTCAATAAGTTGGTCAACATACAGGTTGAATAAAAGGGGAGGTTTTAAACCCCCCCGCCTCACCCAACACTCCAGCCTGTATTCATCCGACAGAGCACCAACCCACCTCACCTGGTTTCGTTGGTTAGCGTACCAGTATTTTAGTAGAGCCGTGTACTCCGCCGGCACACCCGAGTCCTTCAGCTTGCCCCACAGTATATCATATGAGACCAGGTCAAACGCTTTCGATAAGTCGAGGAAGCACGCGTACACCGGCGTCCGCCTTGCCGTATAGTACTTAACAGTGTGTTTCAAACAGTAAATGGCGCTCTCCGTCGATACGCTCGGTTTAAACCCAAATTGTGCATCATTTGTTGAAACAAATTTATTGAGATACCCGTTTAACACACTGTCAAATACCTTGGCCGCAATGGTCGCAAGCGAAATGGGTCGGTAATTACTCATATCGGATGCGTCCCCAGTTTTATTTTTGACGATGGGCACTACAATAGTCCTCATCAGCGGTTCCGGTACGTAAGAGTGACCCAAACACAAGCTGTAAAACAGTGAAAGGACTCGCGGAAGATGTACTCCAGCATATTTAAAGTGTTCGATGCTGAGACCATCATAACCAGGCGATTTTCCTCTTACCATCTCATTAATTATTTAGTTTTACCTATCTTACTTACTTTAGGACCAAATACAAAAAACCTTAAAGCAGTTTTTTAGCAGATTCATAGCTTCGTGTGTGGACCGATTTTACTCGACACTGTAATCAACGATTCTTTAGAAATGTATTTGTAATGTGGTTGATATTTTCAATAATGAAAAGACCCAGGTACACCCCGGTTTTTTGGCCCCTTTCCTTTTTTTTTTTTTTATTTTTTGGAAAACCAAAACCCCCTTGGGTTGTTTTTTTTCGGGGTTTTTTAGGTACACTTACGATTTTGGACACTTCCATATTATTATATTAAATTATTGGAAGACCAAAAACGTCATGGCTGTTATTTGTAACTTACGATTCTGACATTGCTATATCTGACAAACTAAAAATCGCAATACTGACTCTAAGCCAGCAGTAATGGAGAAGATTGCTACTTTTAAGTATATTAGCGTAAATTATTCATGATCGATCAGATCGTTTATAAATCTATGAAAGTTATTCAACGGGATTCGATTAAGGATGAACTAAATTAATTCATATTGAATATTTTTACAAAAACTTATAGTATCTACTCTGATTCTTACCCACGTGAATGGTCCGTTAAAAAATATCATTGTTCTTCATAGGCAAGTAGGTGATAACTATGTTTGCCTATTTCTTATCTAGTTTTGGATCTAAATCGTTGTGAGCTGCCCAACCGTTGGGCTAATGTTGTAACTTTGAGATGGTTCAAATTAAAACTATCTATATTTGTTTTCAACATTGTTAATGTTAATATAATTTATTTTTATAAAGAAGTTGAAGGCGACAGCTACGTGTGATTTGCGATTTCAATAATGATAATACACTACATTGACGATCCCCAGGTGCAAAAATGAAGACAATATTGTAATTTTAGTGCTTGATTTATTAGCCCTATACACCAGCAGTGACACGGTTCACTGAGCTCAAATAAACCCGTCTCGCACTCTTGTTTGGACAAAGTTAATGCAATAAAGCCAGATCGATAGAGACTTCGGAATTTCTCTTTTGATATTGCATTATCTGAAGCTCTGTGTGTTTTAAGAGCGGTATTAATCTGATCGTTTTGAATGTATATTAACTTGTACGAGACTTTGTGAGGATGAACCAAAGTTGATTGAGGTACACCTTAATTAATTACGATTCTTAATATTCTTATTTCAAATACTATTGACAGTTGAAATGTCCGTTAAGTAATCCAACAAATTTGATTTTATTCGCTGCAATCAGTTTTTATTTCGGATTGATCCAGCAGAAATCAATTTCAATGTCAAAACTGATTATTTAATTTTATTTCGACACTCGCACCAGATCACATCTTAGCTATATAGAAGCTAAACTTGCAATGATATCGTACCAACTGAAATATAGCTCACTTAATATTTATTAGTCAACCAGGACTATCCCAGTCACGTATACATATGACCACATTACCGAGCACATTACACAGAGTGTCGACGGACATCCGAGGTCTTATTAATGGGGCGGTGACCTAACCACAGACATGTCACTCCCACGCTTGCCACGACACAACCTCTTGAGTTAACTTTGAAGATAAAAGCTCTACAGTATAGCATCGTTATGTTTAAACGAACTTTATTACTGAATAAAGTCTTTTTGTTTTTAATAACAAGCCTATGTCCAAGAGGTCAAACTATATAAGATTTACTTTTATTATATATATTACCATTTATATATAACTAAACATTTCTCTATTTACACATTTTGATTGTAATCAACATTTAAAAAGAGAACTAAACCCAACTCAAATTAGCTAAAATAGCTAATTCAATGAAGAATATATAATAATAAGAATTGTTCGAATAATTTATGTACCGATATAATTTTAATTCTTGCAAGGTATTTTGATATTTTATATATGTGGTAACAGCCATAACTCTTCAGCTGGGAGCATCGTTAGGTGATCTAGTTCTCCGCTCACAATAGCTCCTTGCCAACTCGTTACGATGGCTTCCACTCCGCTGCTTTCACTTGTTTACATAACCTCAAAACTATATTATAGGGCCTAACTTGAAGATCAGTCGGCTTTTGTCGATTTCATTTATCGCCGTCCGTATTTTTATTTACGCCCAATGATTTTCAAAGTGCGAAATTATTGCTATTTATATAAAAACACGCAATCTACAACACTTGAGGAAATTGTTTCTCTGTCTATATAACTTTTTGTCTATGACTGTATCTATTTAAAATGACCGCGGTTAGCATGTCTATCTTTTAAAATGGTGGTGTTATTGAAATCTATTCTAAAGTATTGGTTGCATTACTTACACTTTGTATTAATCGTTATTTTTTATGTATTGCTCGTGACAGCATTTATATGAATATATTTGTAATTTTTTGGTTTCAAAAGTTCCGCAACAAAATTACACTGAATAAAAACAGTGATCCGAGGGAAACCATCCAAATGTGCAGTGTTGACTATATCTATTTGTAAAACCAATAAATATGAAAGTAAAATTCAAATGCGTGTAACGGAATAAAAATAATTGCTAGGCTGCATTGAATTTAAATGGAAACGTAGTGTCGGAGCCGTTTCGATATGCAGTTGAATTATTAAAACGAAAAGTAATTACAGATATTAAAAAAATACTCACTAATGAAGGGTGAAATCCGAGGGTAGGGTACACAGGTACATATTTATTTACGGCTGTTTTTACATACAGTATGGTCCAAGTGAATTTCGTCATATTGTTTGCATTCACCTGAGGTGATGTTGATTACTGACTGGTCCAGCTACGAGTGCCTTTTTGATGCCATTGTGATGAGAACATTTGTTAGTATATTTAAACTAGGGTTATGGTTAATACTGTATTTATATATTATAGTTACGATATTATGATTTTTTTGACACCTGTAATGCCAGGAGGCTTACAGGCGTGTTGTCCGCAGTTTAGGGATTGGTAAGCACTTCTTTTGAAGGCTCCCAAGTCGTATCATTATTGCAAATGACATTTATTTTTTGTTAAAACATCGTTAATTATAAGTGCGCGTTTATAACCGTTGAAGTTTTATTGAATTGTCTACTGCATAAAGCTAAGACAATACAAATAATTCGATCTAATTGCACTCTGAGAGTGAATGAAAGTATTGTTCGGCCAATTTCTCTTAAATTGTGTTTACACTGTGATGAAACAAGACAAAGTAACTTGGTAAAATTGATTATAGAATAATCTCGTTAATGTTGGATGGACAGAACTTTGGAGTGCTAGTGTATCGGATACAGCTAAGTGTGATGCCTAGGACATGATAGTGTCCAATATCATTGTAGAATACTAAGAAGGTGGATAGACATAGTATTAATTTTAAGTTTACTTTGTATTTTTTATAAAATCGGGGGACAAAAGAGCTTGCCTGAACGGAAACGGCAACAGCTTAGTTATCCAATTTAGGTGTTCTTAATAATATAACATATAATATGGTGGTCGTACATCCGATTTCCTAGACCTTCCTCTTGTAAAACTAAATGCTTTAGATTTCGATCCATCGAGATGTGCGAAAAACGATAAATTTTGGAGAAGACGCATAATGCTTCAAGAAAGAGAATCAAGCCGATCGGTTAAAGATCGTAAATTGATAATCCGACAAGCCCTTCATTTATTTTTTAGGCTAAATAGGCACAAAGGTACTACAGTTCTATAGTTATATTGATTGACGATTGTAACGTTCTTTCTCGCTCACACCTAAGGGAACGAGACTTAAATGTAACTTAATAATAAAAATACATGGTTCGTAATTAAAAATTCCACTATTCATGTGTACAGGTCTGTTGTGCAATTAATTTTATTATAAGTTTCTGTTGGCATTCTAAATGCGTAATTTTCAACATTTTCCATATTTAACCGGTAAACAAGTCTTGTCGAATTGCAAACCTGTTGAAATTTTCGCCGTATACAGGCGTGTTTTAAGCCCTTTATAAAGACTTGAGGGAATTTTTATCATCCTCCGGTCTGCACTTAATACTTATTCAATGCGTAAATGGACGCTTAAATCCGGATAATCCACAGACGACGCAATAAATCTTAAATTAAAGCGGCATACGTAGGCTACGTATGGAATTATACAAAAAGTAAAAAAATTATCCAAGAAAATTTTCCGTCTGTGATCGTTATTTGTGTGATTAATATAATTTGAACATTTGCTTATTTGGTAATCGGTTTTCCCTTGCCGCGATTTTTTTAAATGACAAATGACTGCATTCGATTTGAGTTTTTTTTTCGATGTTTAAAATAAGTAGTTATAATAAAAAAGATTTTTTATTTATTTGAAGTATCTGGTATGTGATAATTGTTTATGTACTTCTAGTAGCGTAAATGAAATTTCCTTGACGGATTTGAATTGATTGATGGATGGAATGGATTGATTTGAAAAGTAACTTACTAGAGCAAGAAAGTGAGTGGCTACTTTTGTCGCGCAGAGAAGTGTAGTGTATTGCATCCAATCAAAGATTATAAGTAAATGCATAGTAAAATATATCTGCTAGAATGGAAAATGGAGATGGAGATTTCGGTTGCAATATTTAAATTTTTAGAAATAGGGTTTGTTGCCCCCAATCCTCTTATAACTTAATAATTATTATTCTTGTTACAGGTAAATATAATTTTCAAAACGCTGTTCGATTTCACGGTAAGGTAATCAGAACTTTTGAGGACATTTCACTGTCAGTTCAAATTGTTTACAATTTTATACATTCACCACTGCCCAGGGTTCGATGCCTCGAGAGAACATATTGCTTTGGGGTTGCAATTATGAAAGGAACATTCCACAGGCTATTTACCACCGAAGATATATCTAATATTATAATCATTTGAATTCATAGATTATATATAATAGAATAGCAATTATCGTTTAATAGAAAGTGATATGGCTTAATTATAGTCAGTTATGAAATGTGAATTGGGTGCGGTCTTTTGTAAGCGCTAAAGCAGAATTTGGAACGGAACAAATGTACATATAATTGGCACAATCATTCAAACGGTTGTTCATCACTTTCATCTATTGTCACAGATCTATTGAAAACGAAAATGTTTCAAACTTTCTATGACGTCCCTCGTGTTCGTTACAATTAATTTTCACTATCGGAATATTAATGTACCGAAACACGCAAGATGTTCGAAGTGTTAAGTCATGTTTCATATTAAGGACGTTTTTTAATGATATATTGTATTAAATGTACATATAATAACATATGAATTTAAAAAAATGCTTTCGAGACTGTGTATGTACATAAAGCTTAGCTCTGTTAATTCATCGTTGATAAAAAAATACATACAGCGTTAGTAAATACCCTGAATTTTCAACCCTTATTTTTTATTTGTTAATTGAAAACTAATTTAACAAGAATTATTTTATTTTGACATGATTCAATAAAAAATCTGATATTACACTTAATTTTAAATGAAATTATGTGGCGCAAAACGTTTGCCGTGGTCAGCTAGTAATGTAAATGTAATAAACTTCGCTGAAGTCAAAACAGTCACAGAAATATTTTTCTAATGTTAATTTAAGAATCAATTAAATAGCGAAAAATAAAGTCTGCACGCATCTTTGTTTTTATTGCTTTTTTATATATTTGTTGCATTTTGTATATACTTCAGGAAGAGAAGACTCTACAGGCGCCAGATGGACTTATATGGAGAAAATAAATGTGTCTGTATACATATAAAACAAGATACGTTTGATGGAATACATAATACTGAATACTTAGTTGAAATTACTTAAAAAGTTACCGCTTAGTTAAAACTCTTCAGCTTGATAATGGTAAACTAGAGATGTGTCGACTTTATATGAAATTGAAAATTCAAAGATAAGAGTAATTACAAAATGCGTCACTTGTTTCCACTGTAGTTCCACTTAAGCCGAAGTCACGAAAACCATTAACGGGGATTTCACTATTTACATCGTGACCTCTAAGGTGTCCCCAAGATAATTTAGGAAAGGGTCAACACATCCTAAACCCTTTGGTTGCCTCATTTGGGCCACTGAATATTTTCATAAGGGCACCTAATCGGGTGTCCTATATTTTAAACTATTTTTTTGTCGTTAATATTGAAGATGCTCAAAAAAGGTTTTAATGGCTTCTACTCATTATCTGACAGGCTGATTTTTAGTTTAAATAAATCTGTGTAGTGCTTATTATCTGTGATATTGGGATTTTTTTACACACGGCATGTTATGTGCTCACACTTTGACTGTGACTGGGCCAATTTTACCGTCGCGAAAACAACCGTGTGACAGAATTTCACATAACTGAAGTTGAAGTTTGGCTCCACCTGAGTTGAGGCAAGTCGTTTCTACGCCTAACTTCAATTACTTGGTGCCACGACACTACTTAGTTCAATGAAGTAAAGTTTTAATGCTCTGAAGTGTGAGTATACTTCATGTGAACTTGTCTTTGGGGACCTCAAAGGCTTCTGAATGCCATCTCGACACAATTATAATCCCGCTGACGTCACTCTAGCGTTTCCTTAGCGCGCATTTAAAGGATACTATTGACTATATATTTTTAGCTGAGCTCAAAATGTATTTTTTGACCTATATTTGTAGTATGATTGTGAAAAAAAAGAAATTCTCTATTTATAAAATATCTTCTTTAGCACATTTTTTTTAAATTGAAAACATCGGTTTAGTGTTATCGATATATTGATATTTTTCCCAAAAATCTATCGCTAAAAATTGTTTTTGCAAGCGCGTTTGAAACTATCGCCGGTAACAGAAAAAAAATCGGTCTAAAGCTGGATTAATGAATCTATCTAATTTAGAAGCTATTTTATTTTTAAACTACTAGTTATATAAGAATAGGAAATATTACAACTCATAATATTTATTTTATTAGCGATTATTATTATTTTCATTAGCGATTACATAAACACTTCTTAAATATGAAAACTAACACATTTGATTGCAATAAATTAAATTAAATTGTACGGTCTCAGTGCGGTAAATATAGATTTTTTAATATAATCTCCTGAATAATGTTCCCTTGCTCTATATAACTCCTGGTACATTGATGGATCCGACTACGTGAGCATTATAAAGTCCTATTCACACGTTCTGAAAGCTGTAAAAACACCTCGTGTCGCTCTAGTAAATTTTATAGCCGTCATTTTAGGACATATAGAACGAATATTCTGAAAATCTATATTTTTATTCTTAGCACTACTTCATCTAAATACGCGTCACTATCATAAGCGTTTAGATCAGGTATTCGATTCTCGTGAAAATAATTAGGACTTCTTAATATATTATATATTTCTATTTATTTATTTAAAAAATGTTAATTTTTCGCATGAATTTTATTAAAATTTATTAATGTATTATTATAATTATATGTATTATTATTCAAAATTTTCAACTCTACTCCAACTCGCCTTCAATAATTTTGTTTTATAAAAAACCTTTGAATTTGAAATTAAACCAAAAAAAAATTTTTTCCCCAACTTATGCCTTTTATAAGCACTTCAAGAAAAGTAGTTTTGTCTTCATGGCATTTCCATTTTAAATCTTAATTGATTGTTTATATATTCAAAAGTCTTCAAATCGAAATTTTGACCGTTTGAAATATGTACCGACATTTACTATTTATTCTATATCAGAGAGCCTAAGAACTCAAGATCTTTAATACTTGATGTATTGTAAATACGTGACGGTAATTTCTGTTTTTGACAGCTCCAATCGACGCACCCAATTACTTGCCGAACACCACAACTATACGTTAGAACACTAAGAACAATTTTGTATATCACTATGAAATAGATTTACTGTCATTTCATGTTCGGATAGAGTTATCTTACGTTACCTCAGCTTTATAATACCATCGCTCCATCAACTGATAAGGCGAAGGCTTTCCGGATAATTCACTTACTTGGAGCACTTTACTTGATTTTATTGTTTCATACAACCTTTCTTGGGTTATATTGCCTTATCGATAGTGTTCATGTTGTAGTATTCCGTGATTTATTTGGTAAACTTTTAACCGAAAGCTTAATTTTTCTAAAGCTATTCATTTCTCGCATCCTCTCAAAGTGGCCTCTGTTCAAGTTCTTTATTATCGTGGTGAGGTTGCCCGATAGCTTTGAAAAAATCCCATCACCTGAACCTCTGATCCTATCCGTGGGGCTCCGTCTGTTACCTTAGGTCTCATGGAGCAGACTTCCCTTATTTATATATTCACTAGTCACTACTTATGTTAGGGTACAATTGTAGTGCTTAGGGATCCGTAAAGTTGTTAGTTTCCCTCTCATACTTAGTCATTTTAGTGCAGTTTGCCAGATTCATTACAGAACATCACTATACACAGACTCAGACATTTTAACACATAAATTTAAACACATAGTCCACTTACTGTCTGTCCGGCAGACTGTACAAAAGCTATGCCAGCTTGTCGCATCAATTAAAGAGTTACTACAGTTTTAGACTCATCAGGCTTCACGAAATAAAAGTTATTATAAATTATCAGTCATCTCGAGCTCTTCTTCATTATCACAAACATAACGGTGGCGCCCCACAATTCATTGTATTGATGAATCACGTAGTCACCTTTTGTCCCGAAGGTTTATATGATATAATATCGCATGTATTAGTATTAGCGACAGTCTCGGAATGTTAAACTCTGTGATTAATTGTCGGGGGTCCTTAATTACAGCCAGCCACAATCCACAAAGGGGCGGGGCTTGTGATTAGTTGCCAGTTGCCGATCGATAATGATAAACAATTTACTGATGGTTTTCGGTCTTAGCTGATTTCTTCTTGAAATATAGGTGCTATCGTATGGTTAATTATATGTATAGAATTTGTATCGTATGTTGTGTAATTGATGAGTGTGACCGTAATCACCCATCCAAAACCCTACGTCTATACCCCAACATTTATTGTAAGAACGAAATAAATTATTGAAACACTTCGAGATGTGGAAATCGGTTAAAAAAGATCTTATTATAGCTATTTTTCTCCATTGTCAATCCCCGAAGATCTTTATCCGACGCTAATGCCTAATACACTACAAACTTCTTTCGGAAATATATTGTTTGCAATACATATATGAGACCATTGGGATTGTGCTTTGTATTTATATATATTTAATGTTTTTTATTGTGGAAACAAAATACATTTGAAAAAGATATTCCGTAAAAAGATCAGACGAAACAAGATTTATACGTATACATAAACGTGTTTTAAAAACATAATTAATACGAAACCAAACTTTATATTTCTCATAGAAGCTTATATATTTGCCAAAGCCACATTCAAATTATTGAATTCCATACATGTTTTTACATTAACGATTCGCAAGGTCGCTGTCGGTTCCTTGTGAATCTTATGAATAATTGAATATTATTGACTCATGTGTTATATAACTATTAGTATTTGGACTAAGCAGTATTAGGCTAATGGTTCAAAGATTATCAACCGGTTAGTTGTGTTCTTAAAGATTCTAAGGCTAAAACGTGTATGAGAATTGTAATCTGTAAAACACTTTTTGACGTTTCTTTGAACGAAGTTTTGTAGGACCAAATGATTATTTTTATTCAGCCAATGTGGTTTTATTGCCCACACCGGGATCCTGTCATTCGTTATTGGGCGGCGGTAGTTAATAGCAAGGCACTTTTTACCGCGGAAGCACCAGCCGCTGGGCTGGCAGCGGTTTTCTTCCCGACCCACTTGCCTCTCACTTGTGGCGTTACTCCAACCCAGCTAGGGCTGCTACCTCACACCCTCATGCGGTGAACTTGCATATATATCCATGATGATGTCGATTTCTTATATCGGCGGCACACGTAGAGGCCGGCGGATATTCTTTATTAATTTCCCCTTAGCGACGGTACACGCGAATTATAATCGGTCGCTCCAGGTACTGAACACACCCTGCAAGGACAAGTCTAGGGAACGCTGTCCGGTTATCTCGCCCACAATGGGATTCGCCCAATTTTGTATTTTTTTCATTCTATCGATAGAAAAGTATACAACAAAATAATATTTAGTTCAGTAGCTAAGTTTTAGGTTTTGAATGTAGAGCAATTTCATACGACTTGCAAATGATACGGTAACTCAATTCAGAATGTAAACAACAAATATTATAATATACACATAAGTTGAATTTTGATGGTTTAACCAATTATCATTATGTCAAAAAAGAATAGAGAACCTCTAGCTGTTTTCAGATAGAGCCTACTATTATAAACGAAATCAAAATATGGAAGAACATAGCGGAAACTGGAAAATCATTACAGAAATTTAATTTTTATGATGCTGCTTATTCGTTGTAGGATTATAACTGCATAAATTAATATGATAATGCTGTGCCATCCAAATTTGCATTTGACATATCTTCCTAATAACAAGCGTTTGTTTATATTCGTAATATTTTGCCTTATTAAACATAAAAACCTATCCGCCATGAGTCATGACCTATAAATATAATGGCACGAGCATAAGGGTCTTATTGTCTAGCATATAATGAGATGCCCTCCGACACCTGTTAGGGCTTTGTGACATTTCATCCCTTTGTGACATGAAGCAGAAATGCAATGCTCATTTCGCAGGTATTATTCGAATGACGCGCTCCACTCCATTTGATTTTTTGTATTTTTAAGAACAGGCTTTTCATTAAATTATTCAAAGCTACAAATATATCGGTTTATAGAAATTATTTGTTCACAAATTGAAATTATTGGCTTACTTGGCACAATCTTCTCCATTCGAATACTGGGTCCCTAGTTCGATCCTGGGTACGGTTAACATATGATTGACAAGTTTAGTTTTTTCTGGGTTTTTATGTATATATGTGTGTGCATAAAAAAATATATATAAAATAGTATATATATATATATATATATATATATATATATATATATAGTAGCTGACCCAGCAAACGTTGTTTAACAATAAATAAATAAAAATAGGGGTTGATCGAGAGGGGTAATGTTGTATGTATTTTTGTATGCTGTATCATATAAAAATAAAACATAAGAAATTCTGTCCAAAAAAATAAAAGAAATTAGGGGTGGACTATCCTTAACATTTAAGGGGATGAAAAATACATGTCCGATTATCAGACCTCCCCAATATGCACACAAAGTTTCATGAGAATCGGTCAAGCCGTTTCGGAGGAGTATGGGAACGAAAAGTGTGACTCGAGAATTTTATATATAAGATATGTGTGTATTTATTTGTAAAGGTATATTTAGTTTATCAGTTCTGTTAGCACTCATTACAAAAGCAAGACAGCTTACGTAGTAGCGGAGGTCGAATAGAATTTAATTCGCTCGTATTTACGTGTTTCCTATAAATGCCACATGCCCGTGTGAACCTTTAAACGGGAAGGATGATTAGCCGCAGGCGACGAGAAATTATGCGGCCTGTGCCGTTATAAACGCAACCCCTACATATCGTACAAGACAATATTTGCTTCATATCATCCGCTATTAAGAACGACATTTTGATCCCAAAGTTAACTATATTTTTATATATCTGTTAACTTACCATTGTGCTGGCGTTCTACAGAGTTTATGGACAAAATGTTAGAAAAGCTCTAGATTTATTATTAAGAAATAACGGGTGTTTGCCAGCAGCTTTTGAGGTGTTAGGCTAAATGACGCAAGGTTCCTATTCGCTGTTCGAGTTTATAAAAAATTATAATAATATTTCTGTTAATCGAAAGTTTACACGTTTTAATACAATTAGGTATATCATTTTCGTTTTATAAACTAATGTGTATATTTTCACAACATTTTTCCTTTTCATTGAAAGTTTGTTTTTCCTGATAGATACTGTCTTTGTGATTTTGTATTTTCAAATTAAAATATCTTCGTATTATGTTTATTAAATCGAAGGAATGCGAGTGCAAGAAAGATATGAATATATCGAGTATTAAATGAATACGAATGATACACGAATATGTATAAAAAAGGCAAATTTGACATTACAATATATTAAAGTGACATGTATTGACATTTTGCACACCCACATGGTTAAAATGTGGCGTCCTTATTTTGACCTTTATAACTTATTTCTTGCCTAATTACCATATTTCCTTTATCTTTTTGTATATTTTATACGTTTGATTCTAAAGAATTAAGATGAGTGAAAAATTTATAACAATCAAATTAGAATGTGATTAATTTTCACGCGGGTAAAAGCTAGTTGCAACATGTCTGAGGTCTGCTTTAGCGAAATTATTTTACGATCTATGCTCTGTGATAGAAATATTTATGTAATATACGAATACGATTGGCTTAAGGGTCGTTACTATAAAATCTTCTACGAAATATTTCAACGTTTCAAACCAACGTCATCGTTGAATGTTTATATATAAAGTGCATGGATAATAATCTCACTTCTGTTAAAATTCGTAGGTAAATTATTTATTTGAATAACTCGAAAGACAGGCTGTATAATTCACTTCTTTGAGATGTTAAGTCATCGCGGTGTAGACATTACAGTTGAACTTTCCTGTGCTGTAGGTATTTATGCTGGCTTATGTAAACAATGGACCTCCACAATGTTTTCCGACCTTTTCCCTCTTCGGCTTCCTATTTGCTAGGGAAATATTTGTTTATTCTACAAAACGTAATAATAATGCTATATTCGTCTAACGATGCTTCCATTTCCGTTAGTTATTATATAATTCCAGTTGTGTAAATTAAATAATATTAAAAGGCAGTAATGTAATACGTAGGGAATGTGTTATGACGACACGCACAGATTATTGAAATTTCCTTTGGCGACAGATGATATCGATGATATAATTTTACAGAGGGAACGACTCAAACACCCACACTGCGATACCACGCTTTGTATAAGAATCCAGTCCTATAAGTATCCAGTATAGCGATATACATATATAGACACTTGTATATATAGCTATACTTTAAATATCACTCGTCTAAAAGCATGAGTCATCATATAGTGTAGCTAAGTTGCAATCTCATTTTGCAATTTTCTAGAAACATGTTACAAGGACGAAGTTAATATTTAGTTGACACTAAAGCTTTGAGCAGGTGTCGCAGAACAGTTTGTAATATCAGGATAATATCGCTTGTTATATATTAGTTCCAATGTTAAGTAAAGCCCTATTCACGAGGATTCTAGATCGTTCTAAATGACTTACTTGTTCGTCATCTGTGGATGATTGATTTTTATGCGTCTTAATTTATTTTACTGGAATGTGAGTAGTTTTCTGGAAATACTTAGTACTATTCCTAAGAGGTTAGGATAAAAGGAAAGGGATACATTTTTTAACTATTCAGTTTCACCAAAATCTCATCTAAAATTAACTAACTAAAATCAGATGATACCTGAAAGTAAATATGAGATATAAAAATATTATTATCCATATTTTAAAATTTAAGCTTTTATCTATTATACGCAACTCGGGCTAAAAGGTAATGGCAGCTTATAGAATTTAACTCCGTAAAGGTCTAGGAAACTGGGATTATTCTCAAAGAGAAAAGGCATTGTCTTTTCTCACCGCTCAAAAGGTTTTTAAACGCTTCCTTAGAGTAATTCTTAGATGGGGCGTGAAATTGTTGAGAGCTCTTTAAAAGCATCCCAAAAATAAGTTTCTGACGTCAAAACAACGAATGAGATTTTTCTTCAAGTTAATAGCGAAATTAGTGTATTTTCGTGACATTTTCGTTATAATCTTATGACTGGATTATAGCTATTTCCTCTTGTCCCGTTTTTATGTGGTTTTTTGGTTATTTTAACATCTTAAGCTTAAATTCATCACTAAATGTGATGGTACTTGTATTATCAACTCTTATTTAAGCAAAATAGAGATGACAAACATTATAAATGTTTACTACTGGATAATTTAATATACCTATTCAAACTAGATTAAACGTGGATTTTACATTGGACTGTAAATCATATGCTCCATGTGCAGTGTATATAAGTTGTACTAAGCAATGATGAATGGACCGCCAGTGAAACATACACCTAAACTCTACATTCAAAACTTTAATATAACATTTTGAATATATTACATATCCCATACCCTGAGGTCGTGCGTTTAAATACCAAAGGTATTTTCTATATTCACATTTGGCGCTTGTACGATCAAGTATCAAATGGTGAAGGTAAACATCGTTAAAATGTATCTCTCTTTGTTTATAAAGAAAACTTTAATAAAAGGAAAAGGATACTTTCTACGAGTTTTTTACTTCTAAGATGTATAAGATGTAACCACGAAAAATATAAGTAATATTAAAAAAAGCTTATAAAGAAAGCTCAAAGTATCTAACGATGTAAGGTGTAAGTTACCGCCCTTCATGAAAACTTAATTAGCGGTTGCCCTGTTTCAAGTAAATATATAACACACACATTAATATAGTGTTAGTGGTTAAAATAGGGTGAAATCGATGCATTGATTTGTACCTAATAAAAAATAATATTTGAAATCTCTTCTAAATCATAAAATTAATATTAAAACGACACTGTAAATGAGGTGTTCTTTATGAAGCACATTGAAGCCATGCCATCCCTAATAGTGTTGTTTACAAAGCTCACTACCGCCAAACTGACGCCATAGTCCGGGAACAATCAATAAATCTTAAACGCTATTTTTCATTTGTACGCGATTGCTTACATTCTAGTTCTATTGATGTTAATTCATTCTATGTATGCTTTAATAGAAGCTCAAATAAATAGTATTATTTGAAATTTCGTTAAATTCTATTCAAATATTTATGCTGGAAAGTACCGTGTATAGAGATGACAATCTAAGAACTGTAGTAGTTTTTTAGTTGGAATCTTATATTTATTGAACTATTGATGAATTGTCAGCTAGGTTTTATTTATTTTCGTACAAAGGAAAAACTGAATCGGTTATAGGATAACTTTTTTGACCGACAGATGGTCTGTCCCAAGATTAAGAAGGGACTTAATGTTGGGAACGCGTGGAGGTATGAAATTAAAATGGTATAAAAACAATCTTATTAAAGTAAAAGTAGGCGTATTCCGGGTGCGGCTCTTTGACTTAGAACTCTGAATTTCGGCAAATAGTTCCGTCTTCTTAAATAATAAACCTACCTTAAAATTAAAACGAAAACCAATCAATCGCTATTTTCTGTTTTTGTTATTTTTTTATGTTGGAGAGTGGTAGAGACAAAATATTCATTAGATATTTGAGGTTACGAATATAGGCTGAAGCCTGAAGAGAGATTCCAAAATGATCCCTCGAACTTCCGAAATATAATAAACATTTAATATGTAATACAAGTATGTTGAAAGTAATAGAATTCCCAAAATACATTTGGAATTCCTTTGTTCAGAAGTTCCTTGGATTCTTGAGATAATTTATCAAATTCACACTAATTGGTTGGTTTAAAGTTATATACAGTGCACTATAATATAATGTTTAATACATAATTTTGCCTCTCTACCGTTAAACGATAATTTCATCGAAATTACAAAAATGACAGGTTGAAATAGCTATACATAGTTATAAAATATCGCAATGTATAATTAAATAATTCCTTCTGCGTTTGCAAATATTATTTATTGCGGTGAGCGCTTATATGAGACTAGATAGTACAAAACGTCACGTTTTTATAATGCGAGCCCTCGAACATTTGTTTAATTCTGCTTTTTTTTTATTTTAACATTTTGAATTGAACATGTCATTTGTCAAAAATTTCAAATTTCGAATTGTCATAGACAATACATACGATACAGCGTCAGACGAACAATAGAAGTCCCTAAAAACGAAACGGGCTATATAAATCTATTCTGACACCTCTGGAACCTTTTTTATTAGTATTTAGTTGAAGTACTCTGTCATTGTTCAAGATAACGTTGGTAAATTGGGCCTTTAAAGAAGATCCCAAAACCAATGAAGCTTATGCGTAGCAAATGATTATGTAATGAAGGTTTTGTTAATTGATCTATTTACTTACGTTCAGTAAAGAGTCTGAGTATTACTTGCTTAAATTCCGATTCGAACGGAGGTTTATATCGTAGGTTAGGAATAATTATTAAATATAAAAATTAATAATTTTTTATTCTATTCTTTTACATTATATATATATTTCACTAGTTTATTCATTTCGCTATTCTATTCGGGCATTTTTATACGGTTATGTAAATTAATTGCGTTTTATTAAAGTTATTTATAAGCGAAGGCACTTTTTAATTATTTTTAGAGGCCAGCCGAGAGTGCATCTTTATTTCTGTAATTAGTAAAACACGTTGGTTTAATCTTGTACATTTTACGAGATTCATAATATACGTTTTAACCTTATTAGGAATTTTTTTTATATAACAAGAAATAAGTGGCCGTATTTGCCTATTTAGAGATGCTTTTTCATAATTAGTAAATCTATTTAGCCCGTCATGTATTCTAAGAATAGTTTTGGTTTATTTATAGGTACATGTAGTATATTTATTTAAGTTAAGTAATACTGATCTGGCAAACGTTGTTTTGCCATAAATGTCATTTCTAACAAACATTTTTTTAGTTCAATAAAAATAATTATCAGCTTTAAGTATGCGGGGATATGTTTATAATCGTAACAGTTTTAAACAATAAAAGTATGCTTTGTTTAGGTTAATAAATTAATCTTTATATGACACGTTTGTCGGTTTACCATAGCAGTGCACTCTATGGATTACTTACTCAATCCAGTCAAAAGGTATCGACATCTGTTAGAATCTTTTGGAGTTAACAGACAAATGTGACTTTCAATTAATTATAGACAAATAATTTGCAATAAAATAAAACTGCGACTATAATTAAATATCTCAGCCTAACTCTTAAGTTGGACCAGACTGCACACGGTGTGTGCCAATTTTATTTAAAATCGGTTAAGTCGTTTAGGAGTCCATCGCGGACAAACATCGTGACTGGAGATTTATGTAACATGTTTTACTATTTAAAAATTTAACTTCTATTGATTTAATTAATTTTAAGGTATTCTGAACATGGATGGATTAATAACTAATTAAGTAATATATGTTTTAAACAAAATTGGTCACACTCGATTAGTCAATTAGTCTTATCTTATAGAAATAGTATTATCAACTAAGCGTAGTTAAGGTTGAATTCTAATTGTGTGAAAATGTGACCGAACCAAATATATTTTCCATTAAAAATGAGTATCGAAACTCGTTTCCTAAATTCGAACGATTTCTGATATTAAACGACATTTTCAATTTTCCCGCAACGTTTCGTTTTATTACGATTTAACTGAGAGGTACCTACCGGACATTATTTGACCATACATAACTCCTAAATAAAATATAGATGTACTCGTGAAGAAATTAATCAGTTATATATTTCTTATGTTAAGCTATTTTTGAATGTAATTTCCCTATTTTAAATGTAATTTGTAAATAATTGCTATATAAAATGATAGGATTTTTTGTCCTTTATAAACGGATATTAAATATTCATTTTTAATAAACATTGCAGAAGCAAAGATATAACAGCAGTAAATATGGGACAGAAGCGCTAGAAGGTTAATTACAAAGCCGTAGCTTTCTAGATGCAAATGTATGCAATTATAAATGTAATTCGTAAAATATTAATCAGAATAACGTGAAACGCATTTCGACTATGTAACTGATACTTGTATTGATTGATAACTTGTATTTGCGCAAATGTATGGGTTAATTTTGTTAAAATATGTTAATCAGGATATACTAGACCATTGTTTTTCAACCTGTGGGTCGCGACCTCGTGGGGGGTCGCGAAGCTTCTGTAGGGGGGTCGCCAGAGGTCGAAAAAATGTACTTTAGTAAAAAAAACAATAAATACAATTAATATTGCTAATAGTAATACTGTAACATACACATACATACATGATAAAAAACCGAAGGGTCAAAGGGGGTCGCGAAATATTTTTTATTCTAGGGGGGTCTCATCATGAAAAAGGTTGAAAAACACTATACTAGACTATCATATTTTTACGTAATAAACTACGACTTATAGTATTCCGCTTTATACTATTTATACGTGGGTGATACCGCGTAACAGCTAGTTAAATGATTATAATCTCTATCCCATCTTCGGTTGGCAAACACTTCCAAAATGTATTTTGTGATTGCGACACTAACCACAACATTATTGAGTTACCGGAGCATACAACGGAGATGAAGCAGCCATGTGACTCGCACTGACCGCATGTTGCTTGTAGGGTTGTTATTTAATGAAAAGATGGTCAGATCAGTGAAGCATAACATAGAGATGACATCGAAAAATCATTTTATTAAAAGGCATTGTCACAGTTTAGGTACAAACCAGAAATTCATGGGAAAAGGGTTAGTATGCAAATTATGTCTATAAATATCATTATTATGTACCCTAAAGCCTCAATGATTTCTTTGTTGGATTATATTATGAAAAGAGACAATTAGAAAGTTATATAAGGGTAGTTTGTGACTCGCACCAGTTGCCTATAGAAGTATATCCGAAGAAATACCACTTCCACGTGGAGAGCGACACCTGACAGGTCGGCAACGCACTTGGGAGCCATCTTGCAGTATGAGCGTCCAGGGGCGGTGGTATAATTTAAAATCAGGTGATCCTACCCGCTTTCTACCCGTTTTATAAAAATACACAGTAAAACTAGACTTTCATCAAAAGTGCTGTGCCTCGAAAATTTGTCATCAAACATTTCAGTTGTGGTAACCCTATGGCTTCATGTCGAACGAATCCAATCAGGGCCCAACCAGGAACATGAAGCGGCTCATTACACTTCACATGATTGCGACACTAAGTACTTTTTGCGTTTAACAAAAAAAATACGTTTTTACTCTGATGTCTTTTTGACGCTGGTAATTTCGGTTACAAAACTTTTAAATTATTCATCGGATTAATAAATTGTAAATACTGTACAATACTATCGCCAAGACACCTTACAGTCTGTGTCTATAAAATTAACGTTATCTATTCCAGTGGCATCGCTATTTTATTTAGACATCGAATGATTTCAAAGCTCATCTGGGTGGGTTCCAGGACTAACTTTGACGATCGATAAACTTTTTGCAAGCTGCTATTTGGATTAACCTTTAACTTGCTTTAACCGAATGCGTGTTATTTTTTATTCAATTAATGATTTTGAACGTCTTTTTTCGCAATTATATAAAATAAGAGTCCATTTTGCGTAAGTATTTTAATGGTATATTATATTAAGATGATTAATTAAGCCTGCCCAACTCCTTCCAAAAGGTCAAGCCTCCTGGGGCGATCGCAGGCTTCTTGGAGTGACCACAAGTTACAGAGGATTTCATCCTGTTGATTGACTCCCATGCATTCCAGCATAACGTATCCTATGTTCCCATGCTATAGATTTGGTCTTTACATATATTTTTTTTAAATTCTCGTCTCATGAGGTAAATTGATTGATGACAGTCACTCAGCTGCAGCAGTCAGTCCTCTAGAACAGACTCTACAGAGTTTGTTCAGTTGCTTAGAGCTAAAACCAGTTTGTCATTGTCAGACCTTAAATTTATAAAAATATCTCTTGCCTCTACTATCAATCTTATTCAAACAAAACATTTGAATGAAAATAACTACGCGGAAGTTACCTGAAACAAAAGAACGTTTATTTCAATTAAAAATAATGATGAAATATTGTACGAAAATGCTCTGTCATGCGACCACGGAGAGAAGCAACATGCAAATCAATGAATCGAGATCGGGCATTGAACCCACGACCCGTGAATCACCATTGATCGCGTGATTCTGGACCCACGCTCTATCCGTTAAGGGTGACTGACATTGAGACATTCATTTTTATACCTTTGTTCTTTAAATTTTATAAAATCAATTCTGCTTACTAATAATTGTGTTCTCTTCAAGTTATTCATAGTTAAAATAACACACACTCCGTGTTCGCTCATACCTTGAGACTTATAAGAGAAAATTGTTACTTTTCAAACATATCATATTTACAAAGCCACTCCGTTTTTATCGAAATACATCTACGTTTTGCATAAAAAGATCTCGAGATGGGCTTCATAGTTGAATCTTATCTTCAAGGTAAAGCGCAGAGTTTGGATTTACAATTGAATGGAAAAACTATCTCATAAATAAACAAGGAATCAGTATGAAATGTTTCCAAACAGATCGTACGCGTATGCATTTCATTAAAATACTACGAAAATTGGTGTAGCTTCGAATTTAAATTAAAGGCAATGCCAGCCATGTAAACCCTGTAACTTTATTTTAAATATACTTGTTACAGTATTTATTTAAATAGTGAATGATTATTAATGTTTACTTTTGTGCTTATACCACTTCAACGTTATACAGTTGGATCATTATTTTATATCCTGTATCTCTTATTCTTGTCTCCTAAATAAACTCTTGGTGGTGTCCAAAAGTGTCTACATTCAGGACGTCTTTTCTTCGTATCGGGTAAGGCTTCTTTTCTTTTTTATAAAAAATATGTGTTGGTTTTTAAACAATTTATTTTTTATTAATTAATGATATATCTATATCTAATAGGACAGGTCGTTCAGACTAAATCTCGTCCAATAGCAATGAAAAATCACATACAATAAATTCGTTATAGCGCTCAATCAATTTTATTAAATCCGCCTGAAATTCCGATGAAATATTTGTCGATCTTCTAAACTATTATTTACCCAACATAAAAACTGAAATATGATTTAGTAACTTTGTGCTAATCCGCTTGTAGTTTACTAGATTCTCTTCCGTAACGTATTTTAATTATGCATATAGTTAAAAGATTAATGAATAACTAGCTGGTGCCCGCGACTTTGTCAGCGCAGAACTGATTTAATGCCTTTTGCCTCAATACGAGGGCTGCACTGAAAGTTTTAAGAATGGAATGTTTCCACTGTTCCTGTCATGTTAAAATCTTTTTAATTGAAAACCCCTTGATTTTAAAAATCTAATACCATTTATTTATTTAAAAAAAGATTCGCGGTCTTTTCACGAGGTCTTGTCAAACTTGTTTAGTCGTTGAGAAAATGGAATTGACTCGAGAAAATTCAAGAGCGATGATTTATTATGACTTTAGAAGTTGTTTAACACAAAAATAGTGTGTTGATTGGATGCTTTCTGCATTTGGAGATGAAGCCCCATCCAAAAGCACAATTTATCGCTGGTTTGCTGAATTTCAACGTGGACGTGTCAAGCTCGGTGATGATCCCCGTCAAGGTCGTCCAAAAACTGCAGTCACCCAAGAAAACGTTGATGCTGTGCGTAAGTTGATTGAGGAAGATCGACATGTGACATACCGCGAAATTCAGGCAACTTTATACATTGGCATGAGTCAAATACAAATAATCTTGCATGAACAATTGGGTGTTAAAAAGTTGTTTTCCCGATGGATACCGCATTCTCTCCGTGAAGAAAAAAAAGCGGCTCGCGTTACTTGGTACGTCAGAACTCTCGAAAGATTCCACGCAGGATCCTCAAATGCTGTATACAACATCGTATCAGGTGACGAATCCTGGATTTATACGTACGAACCCGAAACAAAAAACCAGTCACGAGTTTGGGTGTTCGAAAATAAATTAAAGCCAACAAAAATTGTTCGCTCACGGAGCGTTGCAAAAAAAATGGTGGCAACGTTTGTCTCCAAAACCGGCCATGTTGCAACTATTGCTCTTGAGGAGCAAAGAACGGTTAATGCAGAATGGTATGCTAGCATTTGTTTGCCACAGGTCGTTTCTGAACTCCGAAAAGAGAACTGCAACCGCCGCATCATCCTCCATCACGACAATGCGAGTTCTCACACCGCGCACAGAACAAAAGAGTTTTTGGAGCAAGAAAGTATAGAATTATTAGACCATCCGCCGTACAGCCCCGACCTAAGCCCTAATGATTTCTATACTTTCCCTAAAATAAAGAATAAATTGCGTGGTCAGAGATTTTCATCACCTGAAAAAGCTGTGGACGCCTACAAAACGGCCATTTTGGAGACCCCAACTTCCGAATGGAATGCTTGCTTCAATGATTGGTTCCATCGTATGGAAAAATGTGTCAAATTTCGCGGAGAATACTTCGAAAAGCAAGAAATACATTTTTAAATAGTAATGTTGTGTCATATCCTTGATTCTCGAAATTTTCAGTGCCGCCCTCGTAACACGTGCTAATCATGATATTGAATTGTAGCTTATATGACACGTTTGTCGGTTTACCATAGCAGTGCCATCTATTGATTACTTACTCAATCCAGTCGAAAAATCGACATCTGTTAGAATGTTTTGGAGTTAACAGATAATTGTGACTGTCAATTAGTTATAGACAAATAATTTGCAATAAAATACAATTGCGACTATAATTAAAGATCTAAGCTATCCTATCTCTTAAGTCGGACCAGACTGCTCACGGTATGCCAATTTAATTTAAAATCGGTTAAATAGTTTAGGAGTCATAATCAACATTTTTGAACTAAGTAGTAATAAATCTTATCCGGTTAAAATCGCGGGGAACACAGTTTAGTTTAACTTTCCGGTATATATATATATCCTTAGATTATTCTTCATTTACTTTGTAAGTTTTTCCCTTCTCTGGCCGGGCTTATCTTTCATTAACTTTACATATTTAATTAGAGAGATCTAAATTACGAATACCGAAATATTATGAGATTGGTGGATCCGGTGTACCTCGGGACATGACGCGTAAATAGCTTTTCCTCGTATAAAATACCCAGTAGAGTAATACGACTGTTCAAGATACAAATTGTGCTCCATTCGCTCGCCCCTGAAAAATGTAAGCGCCACAAAAAGGGTTGGAATGGCTTTCAATGATATTAGGTTTTTCTAAAGTAAAACTTTGTCCGCCGTTGTTCGATAAGTGACGTGAGCATTGAACTGTAGCCGAAAGTTTTTTGTAACTAAAGAAAATTTTGATATTATTAGTATCGAAAAACAAAAAAATCAACAACTCAAGCAGATCAAGGGGCAATTGTAGACAGAGAGAAAGTGGGTGTGTGTATGATGGGGTGAACATTAACGAATGTTTTATTTAAGTAAGTTAAAATCAAATTGATTTGTGTTCCACTTATTATGATTAAATTATGATTTGTGTTCGGGCACGTTTCAACTGTTTTTCAAAAAAAAATAGAAGGGTGAAAAATTTTTTATACAGTTGTTGTTAATGAAAGAACTCATCAGTTGACGGGTAAAAGGGAGACATGTTGTCTACCCATTATGTATTTACCTTTATAATGAAGTCGCGATTTTCATTTTGAATAAAACATGACAAACAGAAAATATGATTTTCGAAGATTTTTAAAAAATTTGGACCCTTACCACGACTTCTTTCTGACACAAACCATGAAAATAACGAAGTTAACCGAGAACACATAAAATAACAGTCGCCGCGCCGCCTTAAAATACAAATGTTTCAAAATTTCAATGCAAATGAGTAAATTGAGTTATTTTAAAAGCTCGAAAATTATTTTTAGTTATGAATACAATTTTTTTATTTTTGGCGAATATATTCATATCATTCTTCGTTATTGTGGCTTTTTGTTTTCACTGTGTTTAAGTTTTGCGGTGTGATGAGATAAGACGAGTTCAGTTTGTAATACAACTTTTATGAATAAGCGGTTAGTAAATTATATAGTACTAATATTGCATAGAGTTAATGTAATGTTTTACATAACAACTACTGCAACGAATAAAAAATTATTCCACCATTAGAAAGATGAATCTCCGCAGGATTACAAATTATTTAAAAAAAATTTGGGATTTTTCTTATCATTACTGTGGAACGGGTGAATACTTTCTCAGTACATATTTATAATTTTTTGGTGACATTAATATTTTCTTTTACTAACGGGTGTCACTGAAAATAAAATACTCTTATTAAAATGCGACTTACACCAACGTTTCAGATGCTATTCAGCAAACGTGACCTCGATCAGACTGACAGTCTAAATTTGTGTTTAACCCATTTTACAACTAATAGTTTATATTTTGTGTACCCACATCCATTATCAAGATATAGATAAAGATTTGATAAATCTTATTCTTTAATGAGATTTTCTGCTACTCGTCTAAAGTGACAAACAAGTGTGATGAAGAGAAAATAATCAATAACAATTAGTCTTTACAAGTGTAAATTTTTGATGGCTAATAATCAATTTCGATTACTATTAGGTTAACATTATCAACTGTAAATCTGTTGACCAGATAGCCTAATTAATTATTGAATAGTTATTACGATATCTGCTTTAATCAATATCGTATCATAATATAATTTAGTGAACACAGAGAATTGATAAAATATTTGCTTTTAATAGTATATAGCTGTCTTTTTCCAAACTTAACCTTCCTTTATAAAATCCTTATTAGCCAGTAACAAGACACAGACAAAAATATTGCAAACACATAGAATAGTGTATGGTCTGCGCTTGATATATACTATACACTTAAAAAGACCACCAAAAAGCTCGTTTAGCCCTAATGTTAATTATGTTGAATCTAAAAATTCACCAAAAAGATGAACATAGTTCTTATAGCCAATGACAAAGTAATTTTTAATATTTTTTTATAATGACGTTGAACTTTCCCATCCCTTAAATTAATTAACTTCTGAAGGATTCTTCTAATAGCCTAAAACGTTGACTCCAGGGGAATTTAATTGAATATTCAGATTACCAACGAAGCAATGAAACTCACGTCAAGATTTTTTATTCCAATAACTTGATGATTGGTAAAATTCTATATTCTGTATTATCTGTATATAATTGAGTTATATGACGCGTTTCAGAATAGCCTGAAAAATTCTTGATGAATATAATAAAGGTCTCCTGTGACTTTACTTATTAATATTTAAAAAGCACGTTCTCACAAAGAATGATATATATTCAGTTCGTAACTCCGTCATAAATATTTTTTAGATTTGAAAAAAATAAAAACGTTTGTTAGTACATATTCATATTTCATGTAAACTCGGGAATTTATTCTAATTCTCTTGTGTATAGTTTCAAAGAGATCTATGAGGTAAAAAATTCAAACGTATTCCCGAACGACGTGACTTCTGAACTGAACTGAATGAAACTCGATTCTTCGGACTTTTGTTTCTGTAAGTGGAGTATTTTAAGGTATTTTGGTGGAATAGAGGTGAAGGCCTTATTTTCTAGGTTTCATCGATTGTAGGAAAGTTCTCGTTGCGTTTATAGTGAGTAAGTGGTCCCATTAAGTACGATACCAATAACCCAGTATCATCAAAAAGCAACCAAATTTTTAATCATCTCAGATGATCTATTAACAATTTACATAACAATTATGATTTTATCTCAAAACGATATACAGATCTGATATAGAAATAAATTATTCACACAAAAAATGAAGGAAAATATAAAGGTTCTTTAAAGAAAAGATGCACGGCCAACTCTGTTTCTTTTTCTTGACGGCCAGAAAAAAAAGAACGCTCAAAGCAGGTTTCGTTAAAAAATCTGTTAGGGATTTCTCCATCACTGCACACACGTTGCCTTTAAAGGAACCATGTGGGAAGACCCGGTGAACGAACTCACTCGCATGAATACATTTGCCTCGTGATTTTTAATGTACTCATTCAATAGCAGTTATTCTTATATTATATATATGAACCAAAAAATTACTATAATTTTTTTTTTTTTTTTTGCTATTTAACCTTGTAATGAGTCCCTTAAACTTAACTTATGTAGCTTAAATTTTTAATTTTCGTACTGTAACTGTTTTAAAATATACGTGTTTAATATATTAAACAAATAGTAAATAATAAATTCATTAACTTAAATAAATTTTGATATCTATATGAACAAAAAATAACTTTAATTATTTTGTCATTTTGCTATTTAACCTTGGAAGGGGCTCAAACTTTAATTTTTAATTTATATATTGCAACTGTAGGGTTTTAAAATATACGTGTTTAATATACTCAACAAAAATTAGTAAATTAAATTTAACTCTCTTCTTTTATGTTAAATTTTAGCAACCACACAACTGATTTGGTACAGTATAGCTTTTTCATTCTGTTCAATGTTTTCTACGCATCGTTGTTTGAGCTCTCCAATTTATTTGTATTCAGTGCATACCATTTGATTCTATGCACGGAAGCTTAGCTGCCTAGCCCTGCCATATCAAACAAAATCACGCACGCATTACACGATCAAAACTAAGCCTTATATAAGTGTTATAACATAAACTTTTTTGGCTACTTTTACTTATCATGATATTAACGTATTCTTAAGCCAAAAATTTTCATTCAAATATACCTTATATTGCTAGTTGAGTTGCCTCTTTAAGAACGTTAGTGCCAATTAGATATCTACTTACATACTAGCTAATTATAGGTGTTCAATGGAACTTCTGTTTGTTTCGAAAATCTAAGGAGGATCCTTAATTAAAGGTTTTATACCTGTTGCTCCCGTCTAAGAAGATTGCAATATTCCCTTTTGTTCCAGGTAAACTCGAATAGTATTGTCTCTGGTTTATACGTCTCACCTTCAACAATATCTTTTATATTAGGTTGTAGGTATATTTTTGTTTCGAGAAATTGTTTTTTTTGTATCCAAGGCTGAGCGGGAAATCAATATCTACAATCCGATAAGTTTCAAGACGATTTAATTTTAAGATTGCTTTTGGATTTGCTTTTGACGTATATTGAAAAGAACATGTGCTTATTATAACTTAAATCTTTTAATTTCCTGGCTTGAATTTCACGTAATATGATATTAAAGAAACAACTGCCCGCAAAATTAATAAAGTGTGCAAAAATTAATAAACTCGGGCTATATTTACGATGGCTTTATAAAATGTAATTTTAGTCTCATTAGTTCTAGATGGGCGCGTTTATAATCTGTATTCTTACGGCCATTATAGGAATTTTTAAGGATGGATTTAATTAAGCAAACGTCGTCCAATATGTAAGGAGGTTACATTTTCTTTTTAATAAATTATAGAAGGCTACGTCTTATTATTAATTATGATAAAATTATATGTGCTCATAGTAATGAGAAAGTAGATTAGAAGTATCTAATAAACGGAGTTATATACATTTTACCCACTCTGAGAAAATCTATTTTTTTTTATAAAACAGAAGACAAACGAGCAGGAGGCTCACCTGATCGTAAGTGATACCGCCAATGGACACTCACAGGCATAACAAGTGCGTTGCCGGCCGGTAAGATTTTCATACACACTTTCTTTTCTTAAAGGTCCCTAAGTCTTATTACATTTGTTTAATGATTTTAAACAAACAAAGATATAATTAAAGAACTCTATTTAATAAGATGATGAATTTGCCTCAATAGGCAAATTCATCATCTTATAATAAAAAGAGTCTGTGATGCATCACAATGAAAGGATAGACCAGGCGCACATGGGTATAGAGGAAATAAAAGAAAATCAGTTCCCTCTGGATAGCCGTTGATGGATGTGGCCGGCGGGGCTTAATTGCGATCCTCCATCATTTATATTGTTGTCATTTAATCACAACGCCTTAGCCAACTTGGCTTTTAAAAGTGTTCTCATGTACAATTCTATCAGCCAGTCGAGTTGTTTAACCAATAAGCTTTTGGTTTACGCGAGTTGACATACAAGGGACGCGAAGTTCATATGTCTATTATTCAAATGTTTTTCGTTAGCCGTGGTTTACGAGAGATTTGTAGTGGGCTATGTCCTATATGTAGTTTGTGTTATTTTAAATTAGGTGTGCAAGCCGGTCTGCAATGACAGTCCGTTGCCATGACACGCTGTCAATAAATTTAAAAAAAAATTGTTTTTGCTCATTTCATGTCATCGACATAATTGTTCCGAGATTGATTTGAATTACTCCTTCTGATTTTTTTAAAGACTTGTGTGTGTATCTTTTATTTAATAAACTGTTCTTTGTTTAATTATCTATCTGATCTATGCTCCCCGTTTTTTTTTTTTTATTTCCCCCCCTTTTTTTTTTAAACCCACGCCCCTCTTTTTGGGGGTTTTCCTCCTTTTCCCATATTTTTTTTTTTTTTTTTTTTTTTTTTTTCCCCGTTTTTTTTCCTCCCTTTTTCCCCCCCCTTTGGGGGGGAGGGCCCGGCCCCTTTTTTTGCCGGGGGGGGCCCCCCCCCCCCCCCCCCCCCCCCCAAAAAAAACACAAAATTTTTTTTTTTTTTTTTTTTTTTTTTTTTTTTTTCCCCCAAAAAAACCCCCCCCCAATTTTTTTTTTTTTTTTTTTTTTTTTTTTTTTTTTTTTTTTTTTTTTTTTTTTTTTAAGCCCCCCCCCCCCGGGGGGGGGGGGGGGGGCCCTTTTTAAAAAAAAAAAATATTTATTTTTTTTTTTTTTTTTTTTTTTTTTTTTTTTTTTTTTTTTGGGGGGGTTTTTAATAATCCCCCCCCCCCCAGTGTTTTACAGTTTTATTCATTACAGAATGCCTTACGGAATGTTCTCTTATATTTACAACTGCAAATAGAAACCTGACTTTGTTCAATGTGCTTTGCCGACTGACTATTGGTAAAGTACTGTAGTTCGGTAAATTCAACGAACAGCTGATAACTCTGAAAAGGCTTTACGAAGGGAGTTTCATTTTTTGTGTTATGTCATCGCGATTGGTTTAAAGAAAATTGAGTTTGTTTTATGGCTTGTAAAGATTTTGGTTTATCTTTCGGAGTTAACTGTTAAGGCCAAAGTGTATTTTAAAATGATCAGCCTTAACGCCTCTGGCTTAATCCGCCTGGATTTACATGTTTAACCCGAACTTTCTGGGTTTGTCGTCCAAATTGACACGCAAAAGCACTTTATTGACTTTTACTAAGCAATCTAAAGTGCTGCGAAATTGTTATTCAAAAATCAAATAATATTGTGTAAATTATGTTTTTTAATAATAAAACATTTATCATAAATTTGTGTAGCTATTCCTTGACAAGCGATTCGAAAAATGTAGGAGATTCAAAAATTCCAGGAATTATAATAGTACTATTTTATAAAACTACAGTAAGTACTTCCGCGCTTTTCTCTAAATTAATATATGATATTAGGAATTTCCTTCGTTTTGTCGTTAAAAATTGTATATGTCGTATATATGTTTTTTAATTTTTTCAAACATACGTATACAGACAGATTGACAAATTTAATAAAGAAAACATTAAAACGGAGCAGAAATATGTCTGTTATGTTAGGGACAAAACAGAACTTGTTAAACGAGAGTAGGTACTTTACTCGTAAACAAAATTTATTATTATTCTTTAGCTACAACAGATTCTTCCACATATACCAGACCATAAATTTCTGAAGTCAAATAAGTGAAATCTATTTGCATGGCTGATTTTAAAGGATCCTTTGTGCTTAAAAGGGTTTATGTACACAACCCGATTCACGACGCATTTCTTTGACATCTCGCTCAAGCTTCGAGATCTCTTGGGTAATAGAAAATTGGGCGACTAAATTCGTTTTCAGTACCCACTGACTAGTTGTCTAAATAGAATAGTAAGATATTTTGTATAAACTTTTGTGCTAAGTTCGTCGATTATAGAATATAGAACCTTCGGCCGTCTGTATCAGTGTAAGCGCTTAGACAAACACATATAAAAATGGATATTATTGAGGTTTATCATACCATAGTACCCCTATTTTATGATAAAACCTAGGTAATGTCCTTTCGGAGTTTATTTAGGCTTTTGGGAACGGTTGGGCAGTGGCTTCAAGGTTACATAATCTTCCTCATAAATACAATGTTTTTTGTAAGTTATCCATTTTGACGTATTTTTTTTCGCGACTCGTATTTAGAGTGTTTATTAAAGTAACCTTAACGCACTGAAAAAAATTTAATTACGTCGTACATACTTAAAAAGTAATTATTAAAAACTGTTTTATAACTAATAAAAAAGATATTGCAAGTTTGTGAACCTCGCCTTAATTGTACATTTGACTATAACTTGAATTTTGAAATACATTAATAAATAACACTTACTAATTATTATGAAATAAATTTCAATAATCTTATTTTTCAAGTATATGTTTTAATTTAAAGTCTATGTTCGTCAGTAAAAAGCTATATATGTATTGTTTCTTTCAGTCAAATTGCATTTGCCGAGATGGAAAAAGACAGACTTTTAGTTTAAAACTTTCTATGATATGGATTTGATTTTACAAGCTTTTAAATTGTGTTGAACTCTCGAAACAAATATTTATTTGTGGTTATGTTGTTGATCGTTGAATGAAATATAAGTACTATCGTATATCCTGTATTTTCAGATGTACAAAAGAGAAAAGAATGAAAAAAGTAATATTTATTTATTTGCACTGCGCGTTTTCAAAATGAATATTACAATTGCTCTATGTTATTCATAGACATATAAATGAAGATTCATCCATGCTTACAATTATTGGTTTAAAATATTATATTACAAATTTGAATTGGTAAAAAGTATCTTTTAAACCAAATATAAAACTTTTTGAAAGAATAACAGAATAATAAAGCTATTCATATTCCGGCCCTTCTCATTATCCTTGTTAAAAGGAAAATGAGAAAAGACGAGACACCGGTGACCGATTTCCTGTTTTCCTGAAAATTGTTTTTTCAGGTATTTCGTGAAGAAGTCAAAAATTCAAAATCTCCCTGTTATGTACCGCAAAATCTCATATATTATTGTTTGTAGCGATCCAAAACTTCCTGATTTTAATGAAATTTTGTGATTCGATATTAACGATTCCAACATTTCAACAGACACTGGGTCAGCTAGCAATATATAAAAGTCTTGTGTTTTATCGGTCCGGGTGCCCTTATGCCTTGCGAAAATTGCTGGATCTGTTTTCTTATGGAATTCCACGCGGAATAAGTCGCTTAGTAATAAAATATACTCCACATAAAATTTATCGATGAATTGGGTATTTTTTTGTATAGAATCTCGCTGTTGGTTTGAAGGGCCTTGATAGCTTGGCTCGGACCAGTGAAGCTCTGCCAAGAATGTAATGATAGTATCGCAACTAGCGCAAGGGCGTCTCCAGTGAGACCTATGACTTCGTCTTGGGCCGTCGGGGCCAGAGTGTTGGTCATTAACAAGGAGGCTAACATTAACGCTTATAATATGTTTACAATATGCTCTTAATTTTAGAGCGAGACGCGACGCAAAATAAATTTACAATAGATTTCCTGTTCACCCCGCGTGGGCATAATTTCGCGGCTGGTTGATCAAGGCGTTGACATAAAAAGAATAACAAAAATGTATTATTTGCATTTTCACGCGCTTAGAGGAGAATTTGTTCAGGTGTTTACATATGTTTCATTCGCTTTGACATGCGTTCGCAGTATGTGAATAATGGAAATGGAAAAAATAGAAAGCTTCCACTTAATGGTATTTGTTTGTTTTCGTTACAGTTATTTGTTACCAAGTAATGGTAATTTGTTAATACTATCATTTTCGAGAACGGGTTATAAATGAATGACGTTATTGTTATATTTATATAATCCACAAAATATTAACAATAAATTAAATACAACATAAAACAGTTTTCTCAGCTAGCTATTACCTATTATTACTATCTTCCCTTGATATCTATGCTATAGGTATTCAAGTTTTTAGTAATGAAAATAATAGATTATACATAATTAAATATTTTTTTTACTTAATGTAACATCATATTTAAGCTAGTATTATAAAGCTAATTTGGTTTGTTTGAATGCGGTAATAAAAGGAACTACTGGTTCGAATAGGGCCTTGAAAGACTACAAATATCAGCATGTGTAGGTTAGGTAAATTGTATAAAACGGTTTGGAACAGGCATATTTATTGGCATATAATATAAAATAAAGTATTTTGGTTTGTTTGATATAAAAACAAATTACATTAAAAAATCCTCATACAAAAATATTTATCCTTATACAACGCAATAAAGCTCGTCGAGGAGAGCTTTTTCGTTTCACGCTTTATGCAAAAGCAAAGGTAACACGAGTCGGCACTCAAACACTCGCTTAGCCGTTTAGTCTGATCCGATCAACTTAGACCCAACGCAATCAAGGTTTACTAGGAATTTGTCTAGATTTTATTTTTATGTCACAGTCTAGTGGTTATGCCGCGTAGCCGCTACATTGCTTGTTTAAATTGTTTCGAACAATTCGCATCCTTTCAAAAGGATCTCAATCGAAATAGCTTTTTTGCTGGATAACTTGATTTGAGTTTTGAATGTGAATATTGTTAGTACAAAGATTAATATTATATGAAAATGTAGTAACAAAATCCTTGCGCGAACCAAAATAATATTCGAGTAAAATCGTGTGGGTATTCGTTGTTTAGGTCGTACAAATTCCAGATATTCTAATGTAAATTATTAACGCAATTCTAATTAATTAGATGAATAATATTTTTAATTTATTCAGGAATCACTCTAGATAAAAAAAACACAGTTAAATATTTGTGTTTTAATCGGTGAACAATCTGTCGTAGACATATTTGAACTACGAACATCGATCCCTAGACATGAAATAGTCCGAATTAAAACTAACATGCATATTTTTCGACCTTTAGTTCGGTTTTTTCGTCCAAAGTTCGTATATATTATGAAAGCAACAATGTACTGATATCTTTTGACACATCACTGGACATCCAAAGCCGTACTTTAATTTTACTCTGTGGTCCTCTCCCGAGGTCGCCTGATAAGGAACTTTATATTACCAAAGCGAATACTAAAAAGTTTTTAACATTTTTATCGGGGTGAACTTTATGTGCTAAAGTAGGAAGTTTACTTAACTCTTATTTTAGTTTATCGTGATATTAAGAGTATATTTTTTTTCCATGCATATTCCATTTTAAAAATAAAAAAAATCTCAATAACTCCACTATTTTGTATACATAAAGAATTCATAGATGCCTCGTCACAGTGCTTTCTAATATGTCATAAACATCTCGCTCTCTGAAAACGAACGAGTTCAATTCAATGAGTTTTTATATATAAAGGGAATTCTTTATATCTGTGGTTTGCCCTAACCGCGTCTGTAGCTTTTGTGGCACTAAACATTTCATTTCTGAGGAAAAATATACGTTTCAATAATAGAATTGGACATGGAAAACCCATCAGATTATAATAACGCGGAAGTGAGATTTAGGTAACCTAAAAACAAGTGTAGTGTAATTGTAAATTCTAGCTTTATAGCCTCAAAAGTCTTCAGCTTAGCCAGTAGTCCCTCGTAAAATGAAGTGTAGGGACCGCTATAGCTAATTAATCCACCGATCTTAAGTCTTTATTAGGTTTCGAGTTTCTGTGTTTTATTGTTATTGGCTAGAGTGCCTGAAAGCTTAACGCTTCGTTAAACTTTGACCTTCGAAGAATCCACTCGAGCAAACGTGCACCAGCTAAAAGGACAAATTGAATTGAAGCATGCCATTTTTTTAGTATTATATACCCAAAGTGTAAAAACGGGGACGTCGCTGTCGGTATGTCAGCATGCTGTATCTCATTCATGTTCTCAGATATGAAGGATTTCTTTTATAGTTACTGTTAAAAGGGTTGGATCGAGAAAATAAACATATTTAACTGTACTTTACTTTTAATATCACTCGGACATATTCTTACACCGCACATGCTTCTTAACAGAGAGAGCTAGAATAAAAAACTACAGACTAATACATAATTTGGTGTGATTCCCCAATACCGCAATCGATGGCACATTACATTTAGCAAATTGACAGATTACTATTTACCTAAATATAACAGTTACAACAAATAGTTACAATATAAAATATAACAGCAGCCTCCCATTCAACAAACGTGACTTAAATAAACCCTGTTATTCTATTAAACGTCGTGGTTGGATAGGATTTTGAAGCATTTCACACAGCAGTAAAAGTGTAGCAGCAGGTAACAGGCCAAACAACGTGTCCTGAATCTACATAATGTTGACATACGTTGGCACAACGCCAGGCTTGAGACAATTACTGAACTTCCCTGCACTGCCTTAAAAGGCAATTGACAGCTTTTCCTTGTTGGATCATCTCCAAGTGGTCCAACCTTGCTGAAGAATAGCCCAAATGCATTTTCAAAGGGAGGCCTCGTTTTTTTGTGTCGTTAATTTTCATCATGCGCTTTTTCCGATTTTTCAATGAATTAAAATTTATTTTGAACTTAAAATTGTTATTGATATAAAAGTCTTTAAAAAACAGTGATCTATAATTCACTTTCATTTTATATACATAATATATTATTTTACTTAATATAAGTTTGGTTGCTATTCATTTGTTTGGTATGTTTGAACGCGCTAATTATTCATAAACGTTCATTTATGAACCAATTATAAATCAGACATAAGCATTATATTATCTGTCAATCAACTATAGTTGATGATGAGTCTTCTGAAGCTCGTGTTTAGTTAATAACAATTTAATTTGCAATTTTACACAAAACAAAGATGAAGTCAACTAGTAAACAAATAATGCCTACAACAGGTGACTTCGCTCTTTCGTATCACAGCTTAAAGGAATTAATTAATGATAAATAGATTAAGCACCTATACCCGTTATACAATCCGGGTCACACGAAATATGACATAAACCCATCTGGATGGGTTTGTATAATCCAAAATCCTTGGTTTAAAATACTGAAGCGAAACTTGGCTTTTATAAAGTTTCCACTTGTAGCTCGAGCCAACGACACCCGCAAAGCCACTAATGTGCAAAGCTCTTTATGGGTTACCATAAGCACCTACTTGAGCTTTTCATGAGTTTGTTGTAAAAACTAATTTTAGACGATAATAATGATATGATATTTGAGTGCCCGAAGGTCATCTCTCAAATCGTGATAGATGCAATTTTCATAGATGAGGCCGCTCTAACAACAAAATACTAAGATCGGAATAAATTAATATTTAAGTGGGCATTCTCGTAACTAATACGATCCTTTTCTAAAATAATAAGAAATAATAAATAAAATAATAATAATGTTAATAATATCTGCCAAGTTTTTTTGTGTTATATTTATTTTTATTATAAAACTATTATCGCGTTATATATAGACGTTTTGCACCTATATTAGTCTACTGAATAGCTCAGATCTTGTTTAGAATTAAATTGTATTATAACTTATTTAACAATATTAATTCCAGTAAAGATGTTTCCCTTAATTAGGAAGGTGAGTGAAGAAGAACACAGAAGACTTCGTTTTTAGACGACGTAAATATTATACATGCTTTTGATCACTTTTTATATTAAACTAGACCATCCTGCGGCTTCACCCGCGTTAATAGAGGTATATATGCCCGTGCACATTACATTACATATAAATACATAATGGTGGCGATTCTGATGTACACACTCTAAACTAAAAACCTCTAAATTTAGCTTTAGACCTGTCAAACAGTTTAAGAGAGCGTTACCTAATCTGTATATCTCTAAATTGATAGCAATAAGGTTTAAATTGTTAATGTAGAAATATATAGAATAGGTTACGCACGTTTGATAGGTCTAAACCTAAATTTAGAGATTTTTGGTTTTAGAGGTGTACATCAGAATCGCCACCATTATATGCAGTGCGTCTAATGTAAATAGAATTGTCGCTTCTATCGTAAGTCTATTCTAAGTATCAACTTTCATTCAGGAATAAATTTGTTACTACCGTACGTGCATTTGGAATAAATTATCAATTTGTATTATTTATGTATCAGGAAAACTATCCTGTTAGGATCCAATTCACGAGTGTCTTCGTTTGTATTCATTATAATTTTATATTTGTCGTGGTTTTGATTTGTCAAATACGGCGATTGTCACAAAGATTATCCCAAAAAAATAACAACATATGAAATAAAAATACACACACATACACAAATATAGCTTTTATGAATTCATTCAGCGAACATATCAATATGTCAACTCAATCCATTCAATAGTTTTTACGCGATAGAGTAACAAAATCCGTACAACGATACAACTTTTTGCGTTTATGATATTACTATGAAGATATATTATGTAGGTCGAAGTTTCGTTAATAGTAATAATAAACCGCTTTTTAATCCGATCAAAAATATTTTATCTAAATGTGTAATATTTGCGTTTGTAAGACAATGTGCACTCATTGAAAATGTTACTCGCAAACTCTTATTATATGAAGACACATTGATGGTGGAGAATAGATGTCTAGACTACAGCATTCAAATTAGTATTATGCATCGTACCTTATCATCAATCAAAGAACATGTTTGTCTATTTAAATTATTATTAAATTATTACGCCTTAATTTAAGAACCATTAAGGTATGCGAAAATACATATTCATTTATAAATACATACATACATATAATATATCTTAAATTTTGCAAATTCCCGCTGAAAACTGCGTCTTTCATTACTATACTGTTTTTTACTTGTATATAATATCTAAAAGTATTTACCAAAAAGACCCATCACATGGATGTTGATTCACTTTAAGAACGCAGAGTATACATACACCAGTGTTTGTTATTGCGTATGTACTGATATATAAACGCTTTAAAATGGAATGTTTTATTAAGTTCTGTAACCGAAAGGTTCTAAAACTAAACATATGATATCGAAATGTTAAGTATTCATCACATATTTGACAAATTTAGCTAATATCAAGTTATACGAATCTAGAATATAGAAGATCATATTTAGAAGTCACTTATTAGGAGTCAACATTTTCCGTGTATTTTTCTTTTTCCGGGGGTTACGCGTGAAATGGAACAGTTTTCTGGGTGTTCGAAATATTTTTCATTTACGCTCCAGGCTTTTCATTGCCTTCCTCGATATTCTAACTAAAATTCATTAAAATCTTTTTCGTAGGTACACTTATGAACGACATACAATTAATTCATTTATTTTGGCATCTACATAAATTTAACAATATTTCCTTTTTAACAACGAATACACTGGTTGATACCAGTGAACCATACGCCACTAAACTTACTGGTAGTATACAGTCGTAACACTTTGAATAAAACGCATGCAAAATAATACGCGGAAAATAATCGAGCCAAATTTGAATAAAATTCTTTTTTTTTCAAAAACGGATCTCCTCCGGGACAAAGTAAATCCGATAAAAGCCACTTCCTTACACATAAATAAAAGCAAAAATAATTTCGATGGAAATGTATAATCTAAGACTTGAAAGACTGAATAATGTATGAGAGCAATCGGGCAGAAAGCGGTTTACTTAGGGCCACGCCCATACCATTTTTGTCTATAGAAGTTTAATTCCATTTCCCTCAACGAAGTTTATGGACGCCTATTGCTTTATTTTTAAACTTTTCTTTTCAACCCGGGCATAGGGCAACATTTACTAATACAATGATAATTTTTGTATAGGCAAGATAGTGATCGGCTTCATGAGCACACATGGTTTTCATTTAGGAGAAATCGATTAAAAAGAAATTATGTGCAGAGAGGGGCCTGAATGCCAAAGGCTATCGCAGATATAACAACTTATTAGATACCTGGTTGTACTGATGACAAGTAAATAAACTTTGTAAAGGTTTGACATGTGATCCATTTAAAGAGAACACCATTTATAACGCAGCTACAGACGTGACGCATTTGCAATACCTCAAAACGCCCCCTTATAGATGGATTACTATGGAGGCTTGACTATAATATATTAACTTACCTAAGTGTTTTATACTAAAAAAAAAACACTCACCGAAATCACTATGATTACTTTCTTTCTCCTCAATTCCAATTTCTTATGTTAGCAAACTTATGTTATTTCAGTATTGTTGTTTCTTCTTCAGTCGCGTTCTTCATTTCTGAAGCTTTTGTTGGTGATGTAATTTCCATCAGTCTTCTTGCCAGAGCGCCTGTGATACTTAGGCTAGTAAGGGCTTAATTTGGTCGGTCCAGCGAGTGGGAGATCAGTAGCCACAAAATTTTCTAAAATTTCCAACAGCTTCGAATCCTTTGATAACATACCGTTGAAAGGCTGTGATGAGAAACTTGAGCATCCTCTAACGTCACATTTCCAGCGTATCGATTTTCTTCTTTTCTGATACACAAACAGTCCAGGTTTCCGCGTCGTGCAAGAGCATTTAAACCTGGACTGGGGAACACTATATTAAATGGTACAAATATATCTCTTTACAAGTAAACACACTAATAAAATGTCTAACTGGCGTAGATCAGTCATCCTAAATAGGACACGATCTCCTTTTTTTATAGAACCCTGAAAGGGCAAAAACCTATCATGTAATCATGTATTAATTATTGCCCTATGTCGCTATCCTATATTCTTCTTCTTCAGTCTGGAGATTTTCTTTAGTACGTTCTAGAAGTATTTCAAGCTCATCGCCGGCTGTACGTCGCAATATTTATTATATATTTTATATTTTTCTCCGTTATAGGTAATGTCATTCAATGTTATTTATGACTGATTTCATGATTTTATTTGTAAAGTTTATGGACTGGCCTATATTTTAGCTGCTTATAAAATACAGTAAAATTTATTATTTTTACCTAATTTTGTATACCAGACAGCTAACTGTCTCCTTTTTTTCATTTTACATCGTTTCGTACAGAGAGAATCAGAGAGCAACGAGGACGATAGGGAAGTTGTAGTGGGAAGTAGATACGTCCCTGTTACCGTATCCTGTGACCTTCGGGCACTATTAGTAGCAATATTTATTCTGAATCACAGCTTTTCTTTACGACTCTAATAACATGTTACACTGTATCATACTTATAGAATTATCAGTGACGTATAACTGTATTTAAATTAACTTATCACAAATAATCTCTTAACAAAAAATTCACAAACGTTTTTCTATTCATTCGAAAATCTAATTTTTGTTACAGAACAGAAAACGGTAGTTCAGCAAGTTTGAAACGAAGTATGCAATATTGTCTTTTATTTACGCGAGTATGAAATCGGTGCCCATTGTTGGAAATAGTTGTATTTATAAATATACAGGTTTTAGGATTGAGTGACAAGGGATGATGAGGGTGGGGCTGGGAGACCTGAACTTGAACCGAAAAAGGGCCGCTGAAAAGCATCCATAACCGACTAGAATATATAATGAGAGTGGATACGTATACATTCATTAAACTATTTTTGTAAACAAATATACATACACAAATTATACGTTAGTAATTATAATATTTTTCAAAATTAAAGGAAAACTTACCAATGAAAAAAACATAAATTTAATTAATATGAGGAATTTTAAACTGGCAGGATGCTCATCTGGCTGTCTCACCGCCGTCCATTCACATTCAAACCACTAGAGGACTCGGAATTACTATAACATCTGTTAGATTTTTTTTATACCACCTTTAAAGTTTGAAGCTCTTATGTAAATTTTCGTTCTTATACTCTAAATCATGTTTTTCAACTTTTTCATGTTGCGACCCCCTGGTTAAAAAAATATTTGCTGACCCCTTTGACCTTGCTGTTTTACATCTGTTGTAGTGTATTTTTGTACCATTAAGATTTGTTTTACAAAAGTCATTTTTCTTGAAACTTGGCGACCCCCTTACAAAACTTTCCCCCCCAGGTTGCAGGTTGAAACCTTTCGTTTTGATATCTCTAAACTAATGAAATAATTTTAATCTTTGAAACTTTTACTATCAATGTAAAACGTCAATAGACAATTCAATATGTAATAAATGCTTGTATCGAGTATTCGTAAACAATCATGTAAATTTAATAAATATAACTGACTGAATTTAATTTAAAAAAGGTTCCGAGTGAATAAATATTAAAATATCGCCACAAGCTTTTATATAAATAGAAGTAAAGCCCATACATGACGTCGAACTAGAGTAATTGTTTTAAGTATTAGAAGATTTGCTTACATTTTCAATAGTTTCGTTATACAAATTATCCAAATCGTCGATACGTCGTCGTCACAATAAATAATGCCGGCTTCTTTAGGAACTTTCACTCTTCCTCCTTCGGCGTCTAAAAAGTCAACAATAGGGATGATCTAGCCTTCATAATTTGAATGAAGTCATTGTTAAATTTTTCTCCGTTATAGAAAATGTCATCCAATCTTATTTATTACTGATTTTCGCCTGAGGAATTTTAAGCGATGAATATCAACTCCAATTGAATAATATTCATCGACCTTTTCAAATTTTAAATCCATTCCAATTCTTTATCAACTAATTTTTGTAAAGTTTATGGACTGGCCTACACTTTAGCTGCTTGCAAGATTTTATTATTAGTAAATTTTATTATTTTTACATTTATACCTGACAATTAACTGTCTCCTATTTTCTCATTTTAGATCGTTTTGTACGGAAAGAATCAAAGAGCCCCGGAGGACTATAATGGGAAGCAGATAAGTCCCAGATACCGTATCCGAACTTCGGGCACTGTTGGTAGCAACTAACATTTCGATTGCATACCCAATAAACCCAACGGGGCTCCGTGCATATGCACGGTGACTATTTCCTCGCATAAAAATAAGAGCTTTTTAAAACGCACATCAAATTAAACGAAGTTCGCCCATTTCGGCGTTAGAAGTCGAGAAATAGTAATTTACGCCTGCAAGTACTGGGTATTAAAATTTACGATCCACTTGACTTAGAGAGTTTTATAAAGATCCAGA
This sequence comes from Pontia daplidice, assembly GCA_963693355.1. Taxonomy (NCBI): domain Eukaryota; kingdom Metazoa; phylum Arthropoda; class Insecta; order Lepidoptera; family Pieridae; genus Pontia; species Pontia daplidice. The sequence goes on along the minus strand of CAVNZL010000140.1, from coordinate 7,336,400 downwards.
ATTGGTTTTAGGCTGCAATTGAAACGTTAAATTCGTTTATTGAATGTTAAAATGATTTCGTAGATTTCTCAGTTTATGTCATTAAGATTCTCTCTCGTTTATCAGAATAAAAGGGGTGTTTTCGTCCCCCCCCTTTTTCTCCTCTTTATTCACCAACGATTATAAAATTTTTGTATCAATAAGTATATATCAAATATACATTATGATCACATTAAAAATGGCTTGGTTAAAATGTGACACGTTTGGGGCTTAAACCCACATGAAACATTGTGAAGTTTTTGTATTAAATTATTATTATCGCAATCCAATCTTCTAAAAATCTGATGACTTTTATTTCGTTATACATGCATGACTGTCATACACAATTCGGTTATGTGAAATGCATAATATTGGAGGGACTGTTTGCATGTTTGTTTAAAAATCGAATTGTTACTGTCCTATGAAAATATGACATTAGATAGTAATTCTAATCGCATTATAAAATGGAAAGTCATTTGTAATCGTCTCAAAAGATCCGCAAGTGAAAAGTACTTCGAATATATTCTTTGTTTTGAGCTTCGAAATATAGATAAGAAATAAATAGAATAAAGTTCTATTGAAATATGAGGACTTTATTCGATGAAAATCTTTAGTTGCATTGTATCGAAGATAAGCAAGACAAAATGGTTGCGCTATTTTACATACACGTTTGCGACAAAATGTGTGTGTGGTTTAAAATATTTTTTTTACTGATAAATCTAGCTTGACCTTAAATTAGAAAAAGTTTGAAAATATTCGAAAGTATAGTTCTTTTGAACTTATTTGCGGTTTTACTAAGTATACAATTTAAAAATGTGGGTGGCTCTCTTTACCATGGAACACAGCCAGCAAAAGTATCAAGGTTATGGCGTTTGGTCAATTGTCAGTGCCAAGAAATTTTGTCCTTGATACTTAAATTGGCTGCAATCTTCAGTCTTGGAATGTCATATTATAGCATTCTAATCAATAAAAGCTTGAAAAAAATAAAGTACTGTGTTTTTTCATTATATTATCATCTTAAAACAAATTAATACATCTCAGTGTTTTCTTTTAATTGTAACAAATAAAAGAGTAGTGTGATTTACGTTTTTACACATTCCACAATTAACTATTGCGTAATAACCTTATAACCCACTGAACTATAATCGTAATATTTGGTGCGTGAATTGTGTTAATGAAGAGTCACCGTACACAGGGCATTGTTGTGAAGAATATGAGAATTATTATGTGAAAAATAGTCTAAAATTTAAATTGGTATGTATTATTAAGTTAGAACTTGTTTTTATACGTATTAATAACATGTGTAGTAAACAACGAAATTTACGTAACTAAATTATATTAATTTCGATGCAAAGGATAATGTTTGACAGGTCGAACTGTCAAACAATATCCTTTTGGTTTATACAAATTATTAACGAATCGATAAACGAGCGCTATTGTTGTATTGAGCCTTAACAAAATATTAAATTTTGACGTTTACTCTGGAAGAGCACTTTCCTCACAGTTGTAAAAAATAACGGTCAAATGCACCATGAATTAAACTATTATTCTGTCTCCTTCCATCTCAGCGCAACAGAGAGAGAGGGGAAACTGTAAAATAGTGCACAAACATTCTTTATGATCTTTTGGTTTGGTTTTGGTGGTAAAAGTTAGTTAGCGTCTATAATCAAATTCTTAAATGACTTTGAGGTACACTTACTAAGCGAAAAACAAACTATTTATTTATGGTGTTTAACAATGTGTTTAAAACAACTACTTCCATATCCATGGAATAATTTAATTTTTTGCCTGACGAAGTTAAATTTATCTGCCTCTTTATACCATATTCAGGTAAATCATTTTTCTAATTACATTCCATTTTTTTCTATCAAGACGCATGCTACACACATTCTGTTGTCCTGATGGGACTTTGGGGCGCTTGGCTTTTCGGTTCGGTGACCATTTCTCTAGAATCTACAGCTAGTTGATTAACTGTCATAATTAAATAACTGTCATAAACGTTTCGTAAAAAGTTGAGACGTTTTAAGCATATTTGCTCACCTTTCGCCTGATCGGTTGCTGTCTCATAAAAAAAGTTTGATCATCGATTCTAGTTACTAAGCAACTAAATAATAAGGTGAGAACCAAAAAAAAAACAAGAAAAAAAAGAACATATACAAAAAATATGTTGCCACGTCCCAGACTAAGTTCAATAAAAGCTCCTCCAAACAAAAATTGAATAAATGTTAACAATTGCACTTTTCCGATGTCTTGAACCGAAATGGTGGTAAATTGCGCGTTGACCTACTTTAGCATGTAGCCAATTTGAATGCTACTGGGAGATATTTAGATTGGCGCACTTGTGATGCCTAACTGGTATTTCCTAAGACGATTCGTGAAATTCCACTACGTCAATGGATTTCCATATCGAGTTAACGTGTTCCTATAGATATTAAGAAATTTGATTGACAAATTATTGTTAGCGATGTTTCTACTAAAGTATAATGAAGAAGAGTAAAAGTTATTCAAAATTGTCTTTATCGGTCATAAAATCATAAATACAGTAATTAATTTAATGCAACTAAACTGTGGTGTCATAACAAAACAAAATAAAATGGCAATAGAAACATAAAACATTTGAAAAAAATCAACCAAAATTGATATACCCTACTCTAAAGTTGTTGTTACGAGAAAAAAAGAATTTCATAAAAAAAATTTGAAAAATTAGTGTTAATTCTTATAAATAAATTAAACAAATATATATTAGTTTTTAATATACACAAACATTTAATTGTGAAATGTAACTAATTGAAGTATAAAAAATGAAACTCAAACCAATAGCCAGTTACTACTTTAGAATTTTTCAATCAAAACGAGTAGCGATCTTTTGAGTCCGTAACGAATGGAGTACCCTCCTGGAGTAACCTGTCTGAGTACCTAGCTTTTCCAATCATCTGTTTGAGTCTATTTCGAGACAGTATTTGTTTGAGTGATAGATTATCTAAAGGTTTTGAAATGTGTTAGGAATACGTATGCTATGAAATTATAATGAAACTTATATTAGTTGAAATGAATTCGTATGAATATATAGTAAATAGAGTTGAAAATGAAACTTCTTGAAAGTACGTAATAACAACAGCGTGCACTGAGTTTTTTAATGCAATAGCCCATATTTTATTAGTTTCTAAGTTCGTTATTTTCTTTAAATTGAAAATTATAGAAAAATAAAATTCCCATAAATTGACATATATAAACCGGGTTCCAAAGAAGATCTCGTTTTTACTTTGACAATTAACAATTGAAATTTGAAATTTGAAAATAAACAATTTACAAGATACAATTATGAATAAACATCTTTATAGACAGTTAAAATTACCTTTATATTATTGTTAGGAAAAAATGCAGATATGTGTGAATATGTTATAGAGAACAATACACGTTTATACCCGGAGAGCTCGGCAAAGTTTAATTATGGAAAAGGAATGTTTTTCATAGTTTTGAAATTGCACGTAAAATTTGTTGCAACTGACTGCCATGATAAAGTTTAATTATTTCAACGGCTTTCATCATGAAATTGGTTTAAATTTTTTAAACAAACCCGTGTATGAATTCGTGATGTCATAGTTTTCAGTTTACTTTTATGTGGGTACTCTCGTTTTGGATCGTGATGTCTTGGACTCGAGTGTGATGCGTCAGGAAACAAAACACAAATTTCCCAACATAATTTGAATGAATTCGTAAAGAATTTAATCTTAATTCACCACCTAACTCGTGGGAAAACTTGAAGCTGGACGATTGACACACTATTGTGTTCAGACTCAATAGAAAAAATATGCTAGTTCGTCTGGAAAAGGTATTGATGTTTAGTATGTTATTTATCGTTTCCACAAAAAATTTGGTTAAAAATTTCCAATTAAATTGTCGAGACCTTACCCAGTCCGTTTGAAAGTAACGCCCGTGTGTGTTCCGGTAAACGATTCGATAGATATTGGGAAGTTGGAGAGTGATTTCAATCTGTGAAATTGTTTTTACATTGATGATGGCAGATGATTTGTACTTAAAATATACAGCCTTTCTAACTTACGTCAAATAAGGAGAAGTTCAAATATAACGCATATGTATAAAACATATATTATATTTAATGTGTTATATATCATTATATATCATTTTTCGGTGAGCAAAACAATGTATGAATACTCTATTACTATACTACTACTACTTTAGTAATATTTTCACTCCTTCGACCTTCCGTTATGGCTATCAGATTTCTTTGATAAGTGATTGGGGACAGCATTTATATTTATTATGAATTGATTCCTTTATGTGTTTCGGCATTTATACTTCACAAATAATATTCAAAAAATATATGATGTATATCTGTTTTCTTGTATCGTTAAAACACGTCGAAAACGATGTCTAAAATGTATAGGAAATATTCTTAAAAAAGCTACATTATTATAAGACAAATTGCAACGTGGTGATCTGTAATTATTGTCAAATTATAAGTGCATAATGTAGCTAATATTCAAAAAACAACAATTATTCATTCTTAGTTGGGACGACGTTAGCATAGCCTTTTTATTTGACAAATGCGACAGTTATTCGCATTAGATATTGGAAATATTCAAAATAGACATTCAAAGTTTATTTAAAATAATCCAATTAGGATTGAGGCAGTGCTCAAAGTGATTTTTCATCCAATCAAATGCAGGTACGACGTTGTATGCCTTTCAAGATATTAAAGTTGTAATTTGTTGCATGTTGTATCTGAAGTGGATACTTTTAGGTTTCCATATACTGATATTTTTCTACAACAAATACTAAAAATTGAATTTCTCGCTCTAATGGTACGGAGAATTATTTGCACGTGTCCGACTCGATTTTTATTTATTTAGGAAATTCAAATACAATAACTATTTAAAATACATTTTACTTAATAAATAATAATAAATAAATGTCTTTACTAGATTCAAAAAAGTACAAGTTAGTAAAACTAAGATCCCTAGCTCCCCCACTAGGATACCCTGTGTTGGGGGCGCCAGTCTCTTTCGTGCTTAATACATTGTAACAGTTAAATAAGGTATAAGTGAGACTTATCAAAGAAATAAATAAGCAATAATAATGTAGGTAACTTAGAATTGTACATAGTTTTTGTATCTTATCATCTTAATTTATAGTTGTTATTTGATGTTTGTGTATGGGTTTATGCGTATGTACGTTACGGTACGTTACGGTACGTTACGGTACGTTACGTTACGTTAGGTTACGTGTATGTGAGTGTTTGTGTGAGTTAGATAGACTGCGTGAGTGTGAGTAAGTAAGTACTTAAGTTAAGCAAATTTATTTTAGTTGTATGCTCTTATGCACGTGCTAAGATAAAATGGACAATGACTGTCAATGAGCGACAATACTACGTGTAAATATATGGGCATATTGACCGAACGGGAAATAGAAACTGTTCCAATGCGACTGGGTCGTAACGACCACCCCGAAGTACGAATTGATTTTTTGAACCTCGTCCCTAAATACGCTACAGGAGTCTCAAAATCTAGCAAAATTTATTTCGATGACGTCCTATTAGTCATATTTTAAAATCCAACCAAACGGATTTTGGAAATGCAACCAAACAAACCTGTTGGAAAATATATCGTTAAAACGTAAATTAGAAAACTTTGAGTCTCGTCACGTTCATCTATATCGTAAAAGATATGTATGTCTGTTAGTAATTATTGAGTTATTAATTAAAACATCTGAACATCAGTAAGACACATTTGTGAGATCATTCCTATGAAAAAAAAAAATCTATGAACAGTGTGGAACAGTTAAGAAATTGAATTTTCACTTCGACAATATTAATTTTACTTTTAAGTTTATTGTTTGACATAACTGTCAGACCGATTCGAATTTAATATTTATGGTTATGACAGGTCAGCTAATACAGAATATAACTAATACACTGCTAAACTAATACAGAATATAAACGATGCATGTTGTCTACCGCTTCTCTGTGACATCTATCAAGTATTGTCTGTTCCAATGAATTTTTTTAACAGAATTATCAGTATAATATGAGACATTGCGTCTAAGTAACCACACGTCCATGTATTGCCAATCAAGAAAGTTTTTCCTTGGTATCATACAAGTAAGCCTTACTCAACATCTTTTTAATAATGTGAATAGCACTCATTTAAATAGACGTCAGGCAAGGGTACTTCTTATTTAAAGAGTAATGTACAACGTATCATCTTAAAGGCCGGCAACGCACTTGTGAGGACTCTGGCGTTGTGAATGTCTATGGGCGACACTCGTAATCATATTATAGTAATCAGGTTAGCCTCCTGCCCGAGGGCCCCCTCTTATATAAAAAACAAAGTAGAGTTTAACCTGTAGTCACTGTGTTATCTAAGATAAGCCCTAAATTCTATAATTAAAAAATAAAAGCAAAATGTTGCCATACTTAAAAAAGCTGAAATCTTAATTGTAACGGTGAAAGACGCATCAGCTTGTTAGTATTAGCAGGAAAAAGCTCAAAGTATAATTACGGCACCCTCATTAGCGAATTCAATTTACCGACCAATGGAAACGTTAACTTTAATTAATAAACATAATTACTTGTCATTATTCTATTTGATTAATAATATTTGAAGAAGGAAAATCAACTTGATTTGTTTATTTTAGATTACTACTTTATAAATAGGATTATCAGAATTACTGTAAAGCACACGAGACACTTTATAAAGCTGCTGAGTTTTCTTAGGCACTATTGGTTTATAAATAGGGAGGCGAATCAATTCGAGGAGAAATAATAAAAAAAACAGAAACTAGTAATCATGTTCTCCTAAAGTCCTAAAAAGCAATTACTTTAGTTATGAGCTGAGCACTTTGTATTATCCAAACAAATAAATACAACATAAATATTTCATTACGAATTAAATTATACTGTCAAAGTTTGTTTTTAATAAATAAAGCGAGGTGACGCATTTATGATTGGGTATAGAATCCTTCAAACAACACGTAGTATACGGTTCGAAAGCCGTGAATTAAGTTTAAACTCATTGAAACTAATCCGGAAACTTGTTAAGCTGACAAGGCGGGATCCTCTTACTTTTCATTTAACCTTTTTCGCCGTCAGCATTGCGGCTAATAAGCGTTCGAGCGGTATTCAATAAACCTCAGACTTATCGATTTCGAAGTTGCTTTAATAAACGTAAATTCCCCTCGATGCGAGTTACGGAAAGAAGCTCTATACGCTCTTTGTTCATTGAATGGCCGCCGCAACCTTTGAGGCGTTTCATATTTGCGAATTGCAACTAAACCTGTACTGGCAAAAGAACTTATAACATTTAAGCTCAATCCTTGCCTGTTAAGTCAACAGTAAGTAGCTTTGTATTAATATATATAGTGATTTTATATTTCTTATCGATTGTGGCGGCGTATGAAATTTCGAATGATCCGTTTATCGGTTAAATTGTAACTCTTAAATGTACATTCTTGTTACCCGATAGTAAGTACTATTATAACATATTTGTGTGTATTTATAAATAAAATGAGAAACAACAGATCTTGAATTTTTATAATTAGTTGCGGTATAAGAGTCCAAATAATGCAACGGCTATCCTCTTTCTTGTTACGCTAATAGAGTGACGTACTCTTTTATCGACATCTTCGCATATAAAACAAAAATTTAACGACAGATAAAATAAATGAAAGTGCTTTCAACTTTCGTCTATTGTTTTGCATTCTAACCTCTCGGACATAAAATAGTGAAATGAATGAAAAAAAATAAAAAAAAAAATAAAAACAGTAAAAACATAATGATAGAGTACCATAATTGCGTCCCAATAATATTTGCGGAATTTGCAGAGCCGTTAACCAAAGGCACGTTTTCACACGCTGACGACGTCGCACGTCCGACAACAAATGGCGCGAAAAATTATACACTCCGAATTCCGACCAAGCTTCGTGTGGTCTCGATTCTTTCGCTAATATTTACGGAAAATTAATTGAAATACTATTTCCTACATTTTCATATTGTTGTTAATAATATAGAGCCTCACAGTTTTATGTAATTTTGTGAAAGATTCAGATGAAAGTCGTATAAGTTAATTGTTTATACCAATTAGATGCAAAGTTTATATCCTATTTTTCTTTAGTACGACCGGAAGAAACCATAGGTCAACTGTCAATTATCTAATAATTTACGTTTCCTAATAATTTTATTCTTCTAATGCAGCTAAGAGTAAATATAAAATGAATGAATTTGAACAATTGCATAAATCTAAATTTCTCGAATTCCTTGCCCGGGATTAAGGTTAAGTCAAGTTTCCAATTAGCACTTATGAATCTCTGAACTTGCAGCAGTTGTAAACTTTGAATACCCAGCCTTTTTAGGGCAAACTCATAAATTTTGCATACTCGCATAAAATGTGTTCGTGCATTTTACGAGTATTTTATAGAGGCTGCATCTATTTTGTAGTAGGGTTATTTTGTAGCCGTGTTTTCAGATGTTTGTTTTTGTCCGGAAGCGAAGAGATTACTTCTCCCTTTTAAAGCGTTTTGCGTATCATCAATACACTTATTGGATTTGGATTTTCATGTCCTTGGCATAAACAGATTCTGACTTTAATCCACCATAAGGTGCTTAACGTTGAAATTCAATAACATATTTACACTATAGGCTAAGTACATAATATTAACATTGAAAATATATAATATCAATAGAAGACAATACATAGACTTTTGAAAGATTTTATATATATACTAGCTGATCCGGCAAACGTTGTTTTGCCATAAATGTGATGTCTAGCAATCATTTTTTTAGTTCAAAAAAAGTTTAAGTGTGCGGGGATATTTTTATAATCGAAAGCGTTTAAAACAATAAAAGTATGCTTTATTTGGGTTAATAAATTAATATTTATATGACACGTTTGTCGGTTTACCATAGCAGTGCCATCTACTGATTAGTTACTCAATCCAGTCGAAAAGTATGGACATCTCTTAGAATCTTTCGGAGTTAACAGATAATTGTGACTGTCAATTAATTGTAGACAAATAATTTGCAATAAAATAAAATTGCGACTATAATTAAAGATCTAATCTATCCTATCTCTTAAGACTGCTCACGGTGTGCCAATTTAATTTAAAATCGGTTAAATAGTTTAGGAGTCCATCGCGGACAAACATAGTTTGTCATTCATCATTCACACGTTTGCATTCTCACTAGAGACGGAATAGTCGTACCCTTACCACTATGAAAATGAAGTATAAGTAGTATGGTAAAGCACTCGCACTGAAACCTAACCTGGACTTCATCCTTGTTATTAGAAAATAATTATACGCACTATGGTATTAAAATTCCGTCAATCAATGATTTATTAGAACGCTTTGGAAATTTTAATTAAAAATCCGGGAGGGCCGTGGTCTAACGAAGGCGTTATGCAAATTTGAAAGCTACCTGAATGAATCATTAATAAATAATTTCTGTCTGTTTGCGACTGAATTTAAAGACCGTATTAAGCGCTCTATGTAAACTCATATATGTATATATATATTGAGCGCGACCTCGCAGCGGTTTTCAGTTTACAATAGAGATGGTGGGTTTTGCCTTTAAAGGTTCAGGGTTCTAAACACCGAAAATTTCACTATCGATTCAATGAAGTTGTGAGGTTTATGCAAATATGTAGGCAATCAAATGATAAATTAACGTCGTTTGCCATAAGAAACGCAAAGTTTACATTAGGAAAGTACGAAATTAACTTCGTGATTCTTACACTGTTAAGACATTAGCTAAACCGTAACACGAATATTTTTCCATAATTTTTTCGTTGTATCAATAGATTAATAGCTTATTAAGAAGTGCTTTTAAACATACTGTCGACTTTAAAACGATTACGTCTACAATCAAACATTTTCAAAATAATTTGACTGCATTAGATTATTACGATAAGTAATATAATACAATTGACTAGTATTTTTTATAAATATTTATTTTAGCTTTATTTCATTACTCACAGGCTCAACGCAAATACATAATAAATAGATATAATGAAGCGAATTGACGGATTAAGCGCTCAGTTGTATCGATTTGTGCAACCAATTTTATACCTCCAATGGAATCTATTAATTCTGCACTAAAACATAAATAACGTGGTTAATATAAAATGCAAATCCACTGGAAACCTTTTGATCTTCTGTATTAGCACATAATTCTGATGTAAATATATGTATAGACGAAGTGCAAACAAGAAAACATTCGTTATGCATTTTAATAACTATCTTATAGTCTAACTACAGCGTTTACAGGCCATGACTATAGTAGATATCTTTTCAGGGATGTCACTATCGCCCTTCGTCCGGCATTGGCAGCCTGCAGAGTACCAGCCGCTGACGCTGCGCAGGCGCAGGTCCGCTTCGCCTCCTCCCCCGCGCTCCTCACCCCTGCGTCTCACATTCAACGCGCATAATAGGTATGTTAGTAAGTATATAATTAGGGATGTTTTAACTAATAAGTACTGTTAAAATTTCGAATTCATACCGCGTTAATAAACACTTTCGTTGCATAATCAAAGTCTTTCTGTTTTATTTTCGTTAATCCGTTATCCTTTTTTATAACTTCAACCTCGTCTTTACAACCTCTTCACCGTCTTTGACTCGGGCCTTCAACTATTACCATATCAAAGTTCATCCGAATTTTTGTTACATAAATAAATAGATTAGCGAACAGACTTTAGCATTTTAATTATGCATCAAGAAGTTATACCTCCGGGCTGCGACCACATGAATGGAATAGAACTATCCAGCCCTTAAAACATTAGGGATTTGAAAGGTTAGCGTAAATTTCCCTCAGCGGACGAATAAAACTAGCCACAAACCAGTCAATCGAACGTGTCCCAGACTAATCCATTTGTGAACCATTCCCTTAATTAAAACGTTCCGAACGTGTACCGGTCGTAGATAAAGTTTATTTATTATTAGTGAGCACTTTTATTGTTTAACCAACTTCAAAGGAGTTTTTTGCACGCATTTACGATTCGCTTGAAAACTGAGTCTATCCTGACAGATCTTAGCTTAACATATCTAAACAATATTTTCCTCAAGGGCCGACAACGCATCCATGTATTGGGTTTTATTTTATTTAAAAATGCCTCCCTTAAATTACTGTCGATACGATTCTCAAATCAAGTCTTACGATTCGTACTAAAACTAACATTTTGAATCTAACAGGAGTTGTTTTAATGTATAAAGCAACAGTACATTGCTTCGCATTTGTGGGTTTCTTTTGCACGCTTTGTAAGAGGGAAATCAATTACCTCGTCAGTTTGTGTCGTTTACCAACGGTTATTTCATTCAATCCCATTGTGTTCGATAGATAACAACTTGGATCTCTTCAATTCTGTACTCTACAACTGCACTTCGTAATAGTATTATTACGCAATTTGTCCGGCGTCAGCAAGCCCAGATAACTACGAATATTCTAATCGTTTCCTCACTTTTCACCGGAGTTATTAAAAAATAATATATTTGTAAAAAAGAAATATAGTTTAGTGTAGTTTTAGTATTGTTTTTAATTGGTACTTGGCGAATAAAAAAAATAAGGTTGTTGTTTCAGACCAAAGTAATTAATTTGTTTATATATACATAATATAATACATTAATTTATTTATATATACATATAATAATATAATAGAGACATAACATTTAATGATATCGTTTCACATTATTGTTCATTATATAATAATATTTTTCATTATCTAGCAATAATTCAAATGTATACAAAAACAAAAGTTAGGTCTAACCTCCCAAATCTTCAGAACAATACACTCCCGTCAAAAATCTTTCGCTAAAATGTCAACGCGCCATATTTAAACTAAATGTATACAAAATACTTCATTATATTTATATTTTGTTCTCCATTCATTTGTTTTATTTGTCTTGATATTCTTGCTTTAAAATATATATGAGAATTAGTTCAGCTGCTAGTGAGCAGTTGTAACAAATGCTTATCCTGCATTAGCAATAAACTTTAGTGTAATTTCATTCCTTGCATCCAAGGGAATGCTAAGTAATTCGATACAGTGGAACACAATGCTTGTAAGCATGACTGATTATGAGGAATTGAGGTCGAATCGTATATGGTCAATTACCAATTTGCCTTTTATAATACTAGCCTTCGACTTGCCAATAACAGACTACTGAAAGCTCTAGCCAATCAAAGTTGTCATACTGAATTGAAGACTGAATCCAATTTGGCGATTCCGAAGACCTATTGTCGCTATGTTGATTGACAATTATCTTGCGATGGGGAAATAAATTTTAAATCTCGAATACTTTAAGCTTTATTTTCATTTTTGAAGTGCTTTAACATATTCACGTTCATTTCACGTTCAGTCACCTCAGACTAGTCTCAATAACCTTTACTCTTCGAACTCCTCAAAACCTTAAAAAACCCCAAAAAAAACTACAATTTTTACTAAGTCTGGGATGCATTCAACAGATTATCATAAAACCCCCTTCAAATATCTCTTAACCAACAAAATTATGAATAAGATTAATATATTGAAATCTTAACGTTGATGCTAACATTTATTTGGACATAAAATAACTAATATATTCATTTGGGTTAGAAACTTGTAAGGGTCAAGTAAAATTTATCTTCTAATTATTTGGTGTAGCCTTAAATTTCTAATATCACGAGGTATTCCGAGAGGCAACTTCGTGACAAATTGCAAAAATATTTCAGAGGGTTTAAGAGGGAGATTTAAATTTGAAATCATGCAACCTCCGGGAATAAGATGCCTGTAATATTGAATTAATGTGATAATGTGGGATTTTGTTTCTGTTTTTGTTTCATTAAGGTAAAAAATATGAATTTTCTATGAACATCAAAAATATTTTTTTTTTTATATTGTCTTTAATTTAGCTTACTGTTACCCATTTAAAGAAAAATACTTTATGAACGGATTTAAGTTATGTTTTTTAACAAAATCCCAATAGACGAATATACAAGCAATACTCCGCGAAGAACCCACAACCACTCGACGCACGTTTGTAAAGCAAACGCTATAAAGTACGCAAAACGTTGGAAAAATTAAAAATGTAAAATATATTTAAATTTTGCAAAAATACATAACTTAAATCCGTTCATAAAGTGTTTTTAAATGGGTAACAGTAAGCTAAATTTATTAAAAAAAAATTTTTTTATTTTAATAAAAATTCTATTTTTTACCTTAATGAAAAAAAAAAAAATGTTAGTGTTTTTCTTAGAATATTTTTTTTTAAATATATATTTATATAATATAATTACCGCCAGTATGTTACAGTAGGTAGTACATCTGTTATGTCTTTAAAGTAATTTTTTTGACTTTATAGAGATTTAATTTTTAAAATAATTTGTTTGTTTAGTATAAATTGAGTGTCCAAAATTAAAGGTCATGGCTACGAGCTTATAACTTGACCTATCAGTTGTTTATTAGCGAAACAATTTACGAGAAAAGTTTCTTTAATTTGGAACGACATTGTGTCGGATTTAATTATATTGAGCCTTATTATCTGTTGAGCAAATCTATTTGTATTTTGTTAGCTACGGCTACTTTATTTTTGTCTTAATTACTTTCTTTTGTCCTTCTAAAATGTATACCTCGTTTATATTAACAATATTACAATGAATCATCAATCATTTTTGGTTGGTTGGATGGGCTAATCTCTGCAATTTTTTAATAATAATAAAAAATATTATGTATACCTATTAAGCGGTGAAGGCTGCATAATATCTCGCTTCTATCAATAAGAGCGAATCATAAATGAAAAACTGCTCTGAAACCGATAATAAAATATTATTTCCTTACGCCTCTACTTCAATTCCTTACACTTTCATTCAATGCGAATGATACAGCTTGGAAAGGCCAGCTTATAAAAAAAGCAAAAGCACTTGTTGACGTCCCAATCTAACTTGTTAATTTGAATGCTTAACCTGCACATCGGAGAGTTATCAATAACTAAAAATATCAATTGTTTTCTGCACCTACATTTTATTACATTGAATATATTTTGACTTTGAAAGAAGCCAATTTATCAGGTAGTAATTCACACCTATTGTGTTGAGAACAAAGCTTGTTAAGAACAAAGCTCATTTCGTGTTTAGAGGCTAGCTAAAGCACTGAATACTCACGGGACTAGGACTTAATCAACAATACGAGGATTTACCAGTAATGAATAATGGCTTCCGGAAATTGCGGCCCCTAATAACTTCTTTCAGAGATTTCAGTGCCTAAATAAGGATGGACGACGGACTAATAAAAGTTGGTAATGTCGCAACTTTGTTTTGATTTAGGACTCCGATTAATCACTGTCGTGGCAGGATTGTCTTGTCTGTTCATTTGTACGTTAGATCACCGAATTAGTTGTACGTTTTTATGAGTTAATTACAAGGCTGATATCGTCTCACGTCATTCTGTATTGCAGTCCAAAGAATATAATGTCCAAAATCCAGTATAATGTTCAACCCAATGCCTTTTCGCGGTTTGATAGCTCATTCTCAACTCTCTTCTAATACATTACTTGTCAATAAGTCAAAAAAGTACACGCATAGATGTTTAGCAATTTTTCTTATATTAAATCTTTATACTTTAACAAATAAGGATATTTTGGTAAAAATTATAGTTTTTGCTCTAACCAAACTAAATACTGTTTCGGCTCTGTGACAAATTGTTCACGCTATTAAGAACAGATAGTACTATATAGTACATAGAGATAGATGATAAAGAAAAATCTGGCGCAAAAACTTACAGATTTGCACATTTGGGGCCTCGATAACTTTCTATATAACTTCAGCGAATAATTAATTGTCCCACTGCGTCGGATTAATAAAGAAAAAGAAGCCGTATTAATCTCATCTCCGAAATTGGTTTATCAAATAACCACCTAAATACAATTAGGACAACTGATGTTCAGGTAATTGAATTATACGCGGTTTGCAAACAATTTGAGAATTTCAAATTTAAATGGATATAATAAACTTACCTGAAATTAATCATTCTCAGTCTTCCAATTACATTATAAGCAGCTGTGAGCCTCAAATTAAAACTAGAAGTGGTTTAAATATTTGAGAATGCTTTGGAATATAAATTAATTATGTATTTATAATATTTTATAAGTCTTTAACTGCTAAAATGACGCAACGTGACGTTTCGTATGTTCAAATACTATATAGGTGAAGCTGTATAATATAAGCTGTAAAGTAAAAGTCTTCAGACTATATTTGATTGAAGTCCCTTATAGCAGGAAGTACTGGTACGAATTGATTATTTATTTGTTGGTTAATCCGTTTATCGAAGGCATAAAATCTCATATAGAATAATTAAGTATTTGTGAAAACGTATATTGTTCCGTATTTGTGAAAATGTGTATTGGTATTTTAATTAATTCGGTTGAAACCACAGCTATTAAATATAGAAATTAAACTATTTATTTATTTATAAATTTGCAGCTTATTGCCAAAATACTAGTACAAGTTTGTTTCCTATAACGTCATGTCACAGGATTTGTAACCGACGCAAAGGTGCGATAGATTGTACTCTTACGACATTGGAAATACCACACTAAAATATAGAATGTCATTTAAGTATAAAGTAAGTTAGAGGATTTTCTTAAGAACTATTATTACACTTTTTGCAGAATGTTAGGCGCCAGGGAGGTTTTTAACAACACATTTCTTCATTTTCTTCTCAAACCGGGCGTGCTTTTTAAACAACCTGTATATTACTATTATTTATTATACTATGTATGAAATACATCACAATGTATTAAGATAATGAAAAAAAGTAATTCACTTTCACTAAATCTTTTAGTTATTTTTCGTGTCGCAACGTTTCCATGGTTACCCATCTAAAAGTGTTAAAATGTAGATCGTGGTGCTGCGACGATAAATCAGTCTGGGTTTGCGTAACGGAAATTTAGTGCTTCAACGTGGTACTAGGGAATTTTAAAACATAAGTGTCTTGATATATTGTAGGGGCAATTTGGTCGTTAGCGAAGTAAGATTATGACTATAATCGAAATAATCATTCGAATTATGCTCTGAAGATTAAATCTATTTCAATCTCTCTCATATACACTATCACAGGGTTCACCAAAGTTATAACTGTGAAAACAAGACATTATTTTTAACACATTAATTAAACAATTTTAACTGTTTAATTTTCTTAATTTTTTAGTCTTTAACAATTTTTTATTTATTCAAATCTTACAGATTTCTCAACCTCTGTCTCTCTCTCTTACGTTTGTTTTTTCCACGTCTGATCTTTTAGTGCACGATCTCTCTTTGATTATAGATTGATGTTTGCTAAATAAGAATTGTTGGGGAAATTGTTATTCGGATGTTCGTGCCATATCTGAAATCTCTCTAAAGCTAAAATATGCTTTTCAAATTGAAATGTAAATTTTGTGAATTGTCTTTTAACAATAAGAACAATTAGCTGGAATACGTTGTATTACATAAATTAAACAAAATCTTAATCTTAAACATAACATAAATATTTATACTTTATGAAAAAAAACCCTTGTACAAACAAGAACTACAAAACACTCCTTACACAGATAAACAATAAATGAATACGCTCGGGCTGGAAAACTTTTTTAAAGTCTGTTAAAAATCAGTAACGTAGTAAACTACGTATAAAGAATAATTATATCAGTTTCCTCTCCTACACTCTGGTTAATCGATAAATCCAACACTTTACCGATTCAGAAGCCGAGAGCTTCTGATTCGTATAGCGTTCATATAATTATTGGCCTAACAACTCTCAGAAACAAAAGGCTTTTGAGAGTATATGAATATTTTACTACTATAATTTAGTATTTATATTTAATATCTTTTCACCCGAAACAAAATGTTAAAAATCTTGATTAATAAGTTACGAATATCCAGACTTACCTGAACGAGTCCACACATTTCTCATCAAGTATGTCATCAAGGTTTACTTTAACACAATCTAGTAAAACAAAATAATTTTTCTTACAGGGAATTCCGACTTCTTCTCCAGCCCAGTCCAAGTTCAGTATTTACAGAAGACGTCCAGTTCCATTCCACAAGCGGCCCTATTGATTATAATACAGCGCTCGTCTATTCAGGGAAGCTAGAAGGTACCGTTTCTATTTCATAGTCCTAAAACCGAAGTTATTTTCATAACTCAGCTTTATGTATACAATGTAAGAAATTCGCGCGCAAAATGTGTTAGTGTTTTAAATGTAATCATGAAAGTAGCGTTTTAAGTGAATTATTAAAGTTAGACGTCAGCATTCTTATTCCGATACTGATAATCAATAATAATGAGTTAGATGAAAATTGACACAAAAACTGTGCTCGATATTTAATGTTCATGGAGAATGTAGTAAAATTGAGGAAGCTGTAGAGATGTGGAGTGGAAATAGGAACAATGCAATCAAGAATATTAAAGCAGTTACGGAAATTTACATAACAATTAAACACGGCATACGTTTAATATATCGCGAACGTGACCTAATTCAGCGCACAATAGGATATTACATAGGGTTGCCACGAAGAATTGACGAAATTCCAAAATTCTTCGACCTAGAAGAAGTTTATCCAATTTTATTTTTACGTACCCTTCATAAATTTTATAGTTCGCGACAGCCCTTCTGTGGATTACAGATGGGTACCGTAAGCCAGTCACGTACACCGCGGTTCGTTTGCTTCGATTCATTCAATCACCCTGACAATAGGTAAATCCGACGCGTACATTCCAGTATACTTGGTATAGTACCTACTTGATGGTGACATATTAACTGATGCGGAAATGGATTGGTTCATGCCCCGCTGTAAATTCTCTGTGTTTCAGTACTGAAATTTAGTTTAATCGGAAAAGCATTACCTTATTCATAGTTTAGCATGTCAAACGCAGTAAGTGATCTCTATGTAATTTCACAGACTGTAACAATACACTACAATCAAAGAGACTTTAAGTTGGTCTTTTAGTAGTGAAATTGTCTGGAACTCTTTAAACTGAAAGACAATTGCAATTCGAATTGATTAAATAGGATATTTATTTTACTTTAATTTTCAAAGTGAAGTGGTACAGCGTAAAACGTCTATTCAGCTTAATAGAAGGAAATTACGAGGTGCGGGATGCGAACCATCTGCTTCGCTAAGACAAAGTGAATTTTGATGAAATTAGTTCACGAGTTTAATGGACTTAATCCACCCTTCGCGTATTTGTCGACATGTGCCAAACATTACTTGTCGTTGACAATGTGCTACGAAAATGAGACACGACCTAGTAGGAAGCTGACATTAATGTACTCTCTTACTGCCTAATGTCTAAGAAGTAAATTAGCAAAATTATGAATAATTATGTATATAACATCAGTCCCAAAGGGTGTCCATTTTAGGAACCAATTTAGAAACGAAATTAAATTTTGCAGCCTCTATTTCATATTAAATATAGACTCAATGAAAGTCTGAGATTTGTTTAAACTCCAAATTCATTTCGAAGCTTATTTCATGCACCGTGAATAGGATAAATGTGATGGTCATTTTGCGCATTATAAAAACTAAAAACTTTTCATCTCTGCAATAAGATCAAAGGTTAACTCACTGAAAAATTTTCTTCATCAATAAAATGAATATGAAAACTGGAAAGAGACAACTTGGAAGTTGTAATTACAGTTATTTATGAGCGGTTTTCCACCCTCCGGCTGAGTGCAAGTTGTGATTTTAATTCATCGAATCCCCAGGCTCTTTGCACCTCGCATTAGTTTGCATAAAATATCGCTGGCTATTCATTAAAGCATCCCCAGTTGTTTGAGATTCAAAGGGTAATTTTGTAATGGGCTCCTTTCATTTCATTGTAACCACCAACTAAAGTATCTATTTCAATAAATATTTTATAGCCTTTTTGCATCTCGTTAATATAAATACCTTCATTATTATTTTCAGATGATGATTCATCGCATGTTTATGGAGTGATTACGTCTGATGGTTTATTTGATGGAACCATATGGACTTCTTCTGAAGAATATTATGTGGAACCGCTTTCTCGGTATAATGTTGATCATCCCACTATGCATAGTGTTATCTATCGGCGCTCAGACGTAGAACATCCTCATAGCAACCGAGACGCCGAGCATTGCGCCTCCCATCTTCTCCATGTGAAGGGAACAATCGGCCAACACGGAGAACTATTCAATTTTACAGAAAAGCTAACACTCACAGAGATTCCCTTTACAAATTATTCAGATGACCTTACAACCGAAATAAACAGACGAAAAAAACGGTGGCTTCCCGAAGACGAAATGCAGGACGATCAGCCAAAGAAAAACCCTGATCTACCATTAGATTTAGACATCCCATACTCTAGTAACAGTGATCCATTCGATAAATTTAGTACGAGGAAACCGAAGACCAAAATTGATAAGAGTAACCTCATTACAAAAGTGCGACTCGATTCCATCGATGAATCGAGACCGAAGCCAAAGACTCACGTGGAGGTGATAAAGACTAAAGCAGGGGTAGTTACAGTTAGCAAAGATATTGTTAAAAAGGAGCCGGTTAGCTATACAATATTATCCGCAAACGCAACCGATGACGGAAGGCACGTCAATAAAAGGGCGACAGTTGATCCAAGGAAAACAACATGCCTAGTGTACTTACAAGCGGATCATATGTTTTACCAACGTTACGGTTCCGAGGAAGCCTGTATCGAAGTGATGACGCGCCATGTGCAGAAAGTTAACGCCATATATAAAGTAACAGGTGCGACTAATGAACTAAGTTTCCTATTTTGTGTAGAACACATAACGGTGTCTCCTAATAGCGATGGTTTATGTATTTTTATTCAAATCTCAAATGTTTGTAGTTGTACCCTCTGTTGTATTTGAAAATAGACTTATTTGGAAAACCAAGATCAGTGTTCTGTTGAATTGTATATTGCGTTATCCATTTTGCGCTATATAAAAGGTTTTTTCGTAAAAATTGCAGTTTATTTTATATTTACAAGGTGAAGGATTGATTGTGCTTTTCAGATTTCAACCAAGACGGAAAGCCAGACAATATAACGTTCATGATAAAGAGGATAAAAGTTCATACTCTAGACGCACTCAAGGATCCCGCATATCGGTTTCCTAATAATTATGGAGTTGAAAAGTACTTAGAACTGTTTTCAGGTACGTTTTGAGAAATAATTGGGTTTTCGATTACCCTATGACATTTGAAATTGAATTTGAAATTAATTATTTTCGGAAATGCATATAAGTAAAATATTACATTTCCCCACCCATAGGTAGACGAAATAATAAGATTTAGAAATTTAATTCGTAAATGTCGGGTGTACCATCACAAATATTTCCTCTCTTTGGTGTGGTCAAATACTCTTGAGGATTTTCTTAATTTACATTTTCAAGTTTTAACATTCTTGTATGTAATTAATTTTCCCTTTTCAGAGGAAGACTACGACGCGTTTTGCCTCGCATACATGTTCACATACCGTGACTTTGAAATGGGGACACTCGGGTTAGCCTGGACTGGAGACTTGAAGAACGCCGGGGGTGTTTGTGAAAAAAATGGTGTATGTATGCAATGATAGCTTTCAGATACATTATTTTTTATTATGTATTATACATTATGAACTCGATGTAGTGAGGATTGTCTGTGTACATATTTATTATTATTTACTTATTCCGCTGTCGAAATGATCCAAAAAAAGTCATCGGAAACAAAACCACTTTCGTTGATACCAAATTATTTCTATGTTATGTACAAACAATATTAATTTATGTATTATACAATATTGATTTTAATAGTGTTTAACTTCATTTAACATGACCAATCTTATGTTAATCATATCTTTTAAACATTGTTATTTGGTGCATTGTTGGCCTACAAGTTTTCCAATGTATTCATTCTTCACTCGTTTTTGTTTCTATCCGTCTTTGCTCGAAGTGACATCTCTCACTGCCTGGCCGCTTGATTGAATAAAATTTCCCGTGTCTATAGAAACCATAACCAATGTTCTAGCGTAATAGGAAATATAATTTAATTGTATGGACAACGTATTTGCAGCATTACCGGGGAAGTATGAAGTCGTTAAACACAGGGATAGTGACGTTACTCAACTACGGCAAGCACGTGCCGCCCGCTGTCTCCCATGTGACTCTGGCTCACGAAATTGGACACAATTTTGGTTCGCCGGTACGTTTTATGTTTAATCACCATATTTCTGTTTAAAATATATGTTGACAAAAATCTATTGTTAGCAGTGGTTTTGGACGTGATTTTAACGCACTTTTTATGTTAAGTATACTAGCTGTAACCCCAGGTTTCACCTGCGTTAGTGAAGATTATACTTGGTAATTTAGCAACTTTTTGTAAGCTGCCGGCAAAAAAAATATATTGAATTTGATCCAACCATTTGCATTTCACAAACTTCTTTCATACGATTTTATTAAACTTATAAATATATTAACTAAATATATTATTAAGTACTATCAAAATATTAAAATATTTTATGTTTGAACTATAAGTCCAATGGTATTTACGTAATATTTGCAATAGAACATATTCTTTATAAGTTTAACGCTTTATCAACTTTAACGACGTGTCCCGAATCCAATTATTTCCAAGATATCCCTTGTTAGCAACCACCTATTGTCCTTTCACAATAAACTTCTTTGTTGTTTATTCTTATATTGTACCTGAATGATATAAAGCGATTATCCTCTGATGTCTACGATTTTATTGTATTGTATATATCACTAGTAATTTTACTCCCCAATTCAAAATGTTTTCAATAGTTGATTCTTGTAGGATATAAGGCATATATAAACCGTAAAGACATTATAAAAGGAATATAAATTTGATTGAAACGAAATGTGTAGGTTTTTATTCTCTTCGAAATTTCTTAGTCAACAATCGCAAACCATAACTCGGAATATCTTGGGTGAATCATAGAGAGACAAAAAATATATTTGGTAATGTTCAATTCTTAATGATACTGTAACAGTACATAAACTAACTAACAGTTGATTGTTAATTATTTTAATTTTTAAATATGTAGTTTGGTGTTCGTGACGCCAGCTATATTTTTATTTCCGTATAGACCTCGTATTTCCAGGAATATTCTAAAAAAATAATAGGTTCAGCTGTTGTCAAGTTTTGAGCTTAGCAATACATTGAGCTATTCTTCTATTCTCTATTTCTACAGAAATAGGTAAAATATAAATTCGCGGTAGTATATATGCTATAGTAAAGATTTTTAGGAATTTACTAAATAGAACACGTCGCTTATTCCAGCACGACCCCGAGGTGTGTACTCCTTTTGGCGAAGATGGCAATTACATAATGTTTGCAAGAGCTACAAGCGGTGATCGCAAAAATAACAATAAGTTTTCACCTTGTTCGTTGAGAGCAATAGATCCAGTACTCAATAATAAGGCGCGCTCTCCCAAAGGCTGTTTCACAGGTAAGAAATAATATATTTAAAACGTAATTATATTTGTAGTTGGTACTTTTCTTACCCACTGTACTATACAACATTGAAGGTTTTTTGCGCATAGTAGAAGCACTGTCTGTATTTAATTTTCTAGAACCACAGCCGGCGATTTGTGGAAACGGCGTCGTAGAGGAAGGCGAAGAATGTGATTGCGGCTGGGCGTCCGAATGTACGGACGTGTGTTGTCGACCGCAGGCCGTGCGACCCCACTACAAGCCTTGTACGCTGACAGAACATAGCGTCTGCAGTCCTAGTCAGGTTGGTTGACATGAGTCTAGGAAATTATGCGTCTATCTTTCTACGGAAGGTGAACTAGAAACATCCTAATGTCGTCTTTTATTAACAACTATTACTCATTTAAAGAAAAACATTTTGTTAACGGATTAAGTTATGTATTTTACAAGATTTAAATTTTTTAGACGTTTCGCGTGCTTAATTGTAAAATACATAACTCAATCCGTTGAAAAATTGTTTTTCTTTAGAAACATTATTCTTGAACGTCTTTCGTCGAATTGAACGGAATTTTCAGTTAAAACGTAATTAGACATTCCTAAAATGCTTGGAATGAGGTGGTAGAAGTAAAGTTAACATAATTCTATTCAGTGTCCTATGAACCAAGACCGATTACCAAGAAAAGATTTCGGCACTTTACAAACTCAATTGCGGTGGTTGGTTTAAATCCAAACTCATTTTGTCAGGGTCCGTGCTGCACATCTTCATGTACACTCAAATTTGGAGATAAATGTCGCTCTGATAATGGATGTCGTGACGCGGCGCATTGCGACGGGAAGCGCGCTGTTTGCCCCGCGAGCAGACACAAACCCAATCGGACCAGGTGTGACAAGGAACTTGTCTGTTTCATGGGGGTGAGTAGAATGACCATGACGTGTAGTTGTGTATAATTAAGGTTAGCTAACGGTAAAGATTGCCTTCGAAAAAAAAGATTCCAACTTTAACTATATAATATTGATAATAAAACTTTTATTTTTGTATTTAAGTGTACATTATCTGTGTTTTATTCAAGTATATATATAAGTATATATATCAGGCTCTTATGTTTTATAATATATCGCGGTATGGCTCTGCAGGTTAAAACCCCCCAGCAGTTTTTCAATGCCTGAGAATCTATTTTTTTCTATAAATGTATTTAATACTATTGCAACAAAGTTGAAGATTTACCTTTCCTATATGTGTGGAACCATGTTTTATACTAGCTTCATACTAATCCAGGAATGTACGGGTTCGATCTGCCTGGCGTACGGTCTGGAGTCATGCCAATGCGTGCCTCGGAAGGACGACCCCCGCTCAGCCTGCGAGTTGTGTTGCCGGAAGCCCGGAGGCGCCTGCCTGTCCAGCTTCCATTGGAACACCCCGCCCTTCGACGTCCCGGACATGTACGCCAAACCGGGAACCCCTTGCAATGATTATAATGGGTGAGTTGTAATACCAGCTGCCAATACAGGTATTTCTGAACCAATACGATTTAGGGACCTTCAAGATAAGGGCGTATAGGCATCTTAAAGGCCGGCAACGCACTTGTGAGGGCTCTAGCATTACGAGTGATCAGATGAGCCTCCTGCCCGTTTGCCCGCTGTTTTATTGCAAATGTCTATTGAGAACGTGTTAAATAAATCATCGTTTATACAAATAAAAATTTGTGTAATCACATATAAATGTGTATTTTATGTTATTAAGTTTTCAAGCAAAATCGGTTGGATGAGCTTTGCTAAAACTTACTTTATAAGAGTATAACGCGGACGATGTGCGGCCTCTGAATTAACGCGTGTGAAACCGCGGTGAACAGCGTATGTAATGAAAAAAGCGGCGGAAAGGCGTGTAAAGTTACTGTGAAATGTATGAATTGTGTTTCCAGCTACTGTGACGTATTCCAACGTTGCCGCGAAGTAGACCCGTCAGGTCCGTTGGCGACTCTCCGAAAGCTGTTGCTGTCCGATGAAAGCATTGCTGGCTTCAAGCGGTGGGTTCTGCGGCACTGGTACGCCGTTCTACTCATACTCCTCGCCGTCATCGCGTTACTGGTAAGTCAATCAGAATTATTTTAAAAATGGCGTTTTATTTATAATATTTGATTAACTTATACTAAAATAAGTATTCGTTAAAAATAAAGGCATATAGATCATAACCGCGAGTAAAACGTTCTTACCCTGTCTACAATTTCAATTTTGGCAGTTTTATTGGCAAAATTTCGATAATTCCTCACTCCGACACAGCGTTTATATAAAATTTTTAATTATATTGATATAAACATATGAAGGTTACGAAGCTTGGTCTGCTAAGCCAAGAAGTCACATTTCACTTACTTGTAACATCAGGTGATGTTGCCGAGAAACATCTGTTTTGATTTGTTCTAAAAAAAATAATTTCTTAGGCCATTAATGACAGTATCTTTGTATAGTTTTAGTAATAAAGTAAAATTATTAAAATGTTTACTGATTTGTCTCAAATTATATTTATTTTGAGGTGGCAAATGGAGAAATGGAAAGCTCAAAGCCTCAATATTTTTTAGTCAAACGAGTTAAATAAAATTTGTTTTGATTTCTTAGCGGTGTTGCAGAATTCTAGACTCTGCCATAGAGCTTGAAGAGTCGATAAAAGGTATAATGGAATTACTTAAACATGGTTTAAGCTAGTGTTGAAAGCTAAATTTTAACCATGCTATGATTTAAGCTCTCGTGGGTGTTGATTAAAGCGACGCTAGAGAAATCATGTTCATTGCAATTTGGTTTCGTTCTGATCATCAATATCATCATAAAATACCATATTCCTCAAAGCTTATTTGGATCGAAGTACTCGCGTTTAAAAAATCAAGAAACATCGTAGGTGACTATGGTCACTCCAACTTAAAGCTACTTTTAAGAACTGTTAACCATTTTCTCGCTAGAAATTGTAACTTGAAATCCGAGCCTAGTAAGAGGTAAATGATTTAGCAAACTTTATAATTCACCAGGTGGCGAGCACCCGGTTTCTGGGTAGGAACGCTAAGAAGATGAAGTCAGTCACAATCATCCATTCATCAACCACAGAAACCGTTCGTTTGCCTGATGCCGGCGACCAGATGATAGTTCACACGGCCGTCAGGTACGTACAGAAATTGGTGAAAATCATTTTAAGATACGAAAAGAATTTGTTTGGGATTAACGTGATGTCGATATACCATATCGCGATAACACAATAGGTTTATGTAAGAATTTACAGTTTAAAATAGAACATATCTCTGCAACAGAAAAATAAATTAGTATATTGATAAAAAATATAATTTGATGTTTACTAAAATATAATATTTGTAAGATATATGAATTATTAAGAATAAAATGGAAAACGGAAAGGCAAGAAAATACGTCACTTGATCTAGTTTCTTGATTAACGATTGATTCTAATTTCAGATCCAAACTCCCTCTAAAGAAGAAAGTAGCGCTTCGCACTCGAGCGTACCGCAGTAAGAAAGAACAGACTAACAAACAAGGAGACAAGGCGTCGCCTGCGCATGCCGCTAAGAACAACAAGAAAAGAGTAAGTTTATTTAAAAGATATTAGGAATTCATAAATCTGAACAATTAGTGAACTGATCGTAAAGTTTTAATCTTCTTTAAAAGATCTTTCATTAAATAGTGATGTGCTCTTAGTTATACTTTATATTTAATGATTCAAAAGACATTCAGGTCTCATGATATATGGTATCCACTCTAAACCTCGTATTAAAAAAGAAATTATCATAATGCGTTAAGTTTTACAGATATACAGCCCGCGTTCACCTAAACACTTACGACCGATCTTTACTTGTTTCTTATCTTTGCAGAAACCACCAGCACCCAAACTTGATGAAGTAAAGGTAGCAAAAGAAGCTACAGCCGTTGTCACAAACACCGAAGGGAAGTCTCCTAAACATGTTATATTATCAAAACATAAAGGAAAAATCAAAAAGAGAAAGCTAAAAGTAAAAAAGGAAACCATAGATTATAGCTCGATGCAGAAACATCCTTCTTCTCCTACCAAGGACACTGAAGCTTTATCTAAAGTCCAGAAATGGCTGCTCAGCTCCCCCCAACCCACAGTTATCCCTAAGTCTACATCTATACCTGTCAATTTAACTGAAAGGACGCATCGTCCAATCTCGAAAGGCTCCAGGAAGACCAGGCCTTCAAAGAGTGCAACAAACCTTTTCTCCGGGGAAAAGGCCAGATTACAAGTGGTTTTCAAACCTCCATTTAGATTTAGCGTAAAAATTTGCAAGAGTGATAAGAGTAAAGTCGTTTTAGATAAATCATCGAAGCCCGAACTGGAAAGGAAACGCCACGACTCGCTTCTTCAGCAGACCTATCCAGCCGACACAGAGAAACCAAATCTTATCTCTAAACTTAAGTTATCGACTTCAATTAAAAATAGTACAGAACATACAACGAACAACCAAAACCCGGACGCAGTTCAACAGGAGAGCTCACACGGCTATGAAAATCTCCTACCTCGCAGCGTCAGCGATTGTAAATTGGGAAAGAAAGCGAACGAAGTCCGAGTCCGCGGCGGGCATAAGAAAAGTAATTCAGTTGGCCAAAGACGCGATACGACGGAGAGTAGGCAAAACCTGATCTCGCAAGAAGATTTTGACAACGCTCACGTATACGAGAACGTGGTCCTGTCGCAGGAAGCCTTCGTCCCGAAGAGTTGCAGTATGCCCCGCCGCCAGAACTCGGCCGTCATCTCCAGACAGAGCAGCTACGGCCAACTGCCTCGAGCTCAAATCCGCCCACACAGGCATAGCACCAATAACGTCACACGATCGCGAAACAACAGCAACGGCGAACAAGAGCACTTTTACAACGTGATCGAGACGCTGCGGCGGGACTCCAACCCTTGTGACACTAACACCAGCAGTTCCTCCGGAAGCACCTCGCGGCAGGCGAAAACCCGGCAGAACAGTGTGGTCGATCCGAAGCTCAAGCGGCAGATGAGCGAGATGGAGCTGGATAAGAGTAAACTTAGGGGCTTCCAGTTGGTGGTGGGGAAGGAGAAGCTGAAGCGGCAGCTGAGCGACAACGAGCTGGGTCGTTCGCGGCCTCAGCTGGCGCTGGCGATGCCGATGTCGGCGGGCGCAGAGCCGCGCCAGGCCTTCTGCTTCAAGCGGGCCAGCCTCGACTGCGAAGCGTCGCTTCCGGCTCGGCAGAGATCGCGCGGCTCCAAACGGACCTACACGTTTGGAGAACTCAAGAACACCGTCCCGAGTGCCGAGCCGTGTCCGTCGCCGGCCGACGGCATTCAAATCTCGCCCGAGGAGTTTTTGAAAATAATCGATAATTGAATTTCAAGTGGCGGTAAGCCGTGTACATTGTTAGTTCGCGTATATTGCTAATGTAAATACTATACTTGCTTTTAATGTTAAGGAACGACCCTGCCACTGAAACGGACCATTGATTGGTTTCTTATTACCCATATTTCTCCGCGATTCACAAAAGAGGATTCGACATAAACGTTTTATTTGCATCATTATATTTATGATTGACCGTAATTGTAATTGTATATTTACCAGTTTTGTCAATAATTATTTCGTTTGAGAATCCACAATGGTCCCGTTTCACTGTACGATCTCTATAAATGAATCTCTATTTTTTCTACATAACCTATTGTACAAATTGTCTCATACATAATATAATATGTAAAGTGTTCAAATAACATTATCTCTATAACTATTACAGTACCTACGTAAACTTTATTTTACGTCTAAAGCTTTTATTTTCCTAAACTCGCAAATATGTATTTTACTGCTTCAAATTGAATATTTATCTAAGAATGTGCTGAGTACAATAATGTATCATACGCCCGATTGCAATTTTTATTTTAATCTGTCAATTAAATATGTCAATCCGTTAACAACATAAAAATTTTATAATTACTAATAATCACTAACCGCTATAACGCCAATTATTTAATAGTGAGAATAAATGTACTTGATTAATACAAGGAGGTTTCAAGGTACTTGCTCAAAGCATTTCGCATCCCATTTTATATACTTATTATCTGTGGAATTCAATTGCTTTTTCTCATGAAAAAAAAATCTGAATTATTTTGAGCAAGAGACCAATTAAATTAAGCATATTATAGAAAACTAAGCTTTAGCAGTAAGTCATATCTTATATTTTTCAATAACAGCGAAATCATAATTTTAAGTTTTATTAAATCCACTAACTATTTTCTCTTTAAAGATGTCTAAACAGACTTTATTTTTACACTTGTATTAATCAGTGCTGACGAAAATTAAAGCTTTTTCACAACAAATATTTTTCTATAAATATTAAAGAAATAAAATCAAAATCAAAGCAGCTTTTTGCGTTACAAATATCTGAGATGGAATATTGTTTAATTCGTGTATTAGTGGGACAATATTATTTAGTATTTAGACGAGTATTAAACTCAATTAGGTAAGGAATTTGTATGAATTGAATGCATTTAAGTTATTGTATTCCCGCCTTATTTTAAAAGCTGACGATATGTGATAGACCCGTTGTAAATCCGTTGCGGTAACACTTTATGTCATGTATATGTTGAAAAAATAAATTGTTGTTCAATTAAAATTTGGTACATTTTTTGAATGGTTTTTAAGTGAAAATATATAATATAAGCCGTTTTAACTTCAAATCAAAAAGCTCGTCATATATATACTGAAATTAATTTATTTCTGTCTCAGGTATTGGATCAAATGCGATATAATTTAGGATTGACGGGAGAGGTAGCGTTTTTCGGCAAAATTATGCGTCTATGAGCTTTGTAGTAGGAAAGTAAGGGTAAATTTTAAAAAATGATACTCAAAGTATTGAACGTGTTACAAATTTGTATTTTAAAGTCGTTTCTTACGGGTACCTATTTATACTGTACGTTTCAGTAGGTTGCATCATGTTTTATTAGCTTTGTATAACGTTAACTTCGTTCGTCCTATGTAAACATAATGTTATTAGAAGTGAGTTTTCCTTTTCATTGTTTATTTATCAGTATTTTTATGTAATATTTTTAGTATGTGTAAGTCGCTTTTACGACTGCGATATAATTAGTGAATTTGTAAATTATATGTACGTAATTATAATAGAGTTGAGCAAACTATTCGTTCGTTTATAGGTGACGATAAATTTGTTCTGATTCTGAACAGGTAGTTTTTACATTTGAATTAAAAAGTGAATTCGATATTGTTTCAAAGTGCCTTACGAGCAATTTATTACATTCCTACAAACATTCCACGTAATACTATAATTTTAAATGACTAAATAGAATTAATTCATAATCTACTAACATTTTCTTAATTATTTCTACTAAGTTACTAATCAATTTAAAGCCCTAGTATTGTAGGTATAGTTATTTTTTCTGTACTTACAATTTAGTCTGTGATAGAATATTTTTCATGCTCTTTCTTTTGTTTCAATTATGGTCAATTTTTTTTGATTTTGTCTATTATAAATACAAATTTGTAATTAATTCATTTTCTAACGTACTATTTTTTCTGTATTTTTTAAACGAATAAAAGGATCCAACATATTATTTTATTTTTTATTTAAAACAATTTTCAAACTATGATATAGACTAAAACTATGAAACAAATATTTTGAGGATTTTGTGGTTCCTGCCAAAATATATAATTTAGCACGCCATTGCCATCCATATACATTTTGGTAAATATGTAATTAAAACCTTTTTTAAAAATTCACATTTAACTGGCTGTTTAAAAAATATCTACAAACTTCATATGTGTTTTGTTTTATACTTTCAATCAGTCGGATTTCTTGTCAGTTTATGAACAATCATGAATAATTAATAAAGATAATAATTATGTACAATGGCACCAATACGTTATAGTTTACATTATGAGGATTATTCGGAGCATTTAATGTCGAGATTTGGAAAGCTTTTACAAATGCAAACATTCGTGGATATGACTTTAATGTGCAGTTCTCATACTTTGCGCGTACATAAGGCAGTACTAGCTGCAAGCAGTGCTTACTTTCAAGTAAGTAGTGTATTCAGGTATTGTATTAAACAATTCTATAATTATTTGAAATTTGAAACGTTTAAAATTATAGGATGTACTACAAAAGCAAACTGGAGAACCGCTTATAATTTTGAAAATGCGATTTGGTGTTATGAAGTGCTTGGTAGAATTTATGTATTGTGGCAAAACGCAATGCCCTGAAGAGCATTTAGATGAATTAGTCTCGGCTGCGCAGTTTCTGAAGATAAAGGGACTATCAAAAGTGACCAAAGAAGGCCTCGGCATTACGAATACCAGTAAGATATTGGAAAAATATATATTTTTAAATGTATACACTTATGTATCATTGTTATTATTTAAGGCGAACTACCAGTGTTTACTCCTCCCGTAGTCATCAGTCGTCCACCACAATCCGTAACCGACTTGCATTCTCAGGTACGTCAATTACTGTGACAGTAGTTAAATAAATATATGATAATGACTTTGAGCTTTAACATTATAAATTTTCATCAATTTTTTTAATAGGAAAATCCTACAACGAAACTAGATCAAGTATCGACGAATACTTCCCAAACTATGGATAATCGCAATATTCAAGTAATTATATTTAAATTCTTATTTAAAACGTATCTTTTAAAAATTAAATTTTCTATGAAGTTCTATTATTTAGGGATGACATAATCTCATACGATTTCAGGACACAGTTGTTCGGATACCATTTGATATCGAAAATAAAGGCATGAGCTCTGGAGATTTCGATTTAAGGTCGATACGGCCACGAAGAGGCCGACCTACCATGAGAGTAAGACTAATTCAAAATTATTTTATTTGACCAAACAATAGCTTTATTCTTTTTTAACTATTTTGCACGACCGATATATATTACTATCAGAAACGATGCTTTTGAAGTACCAGAAATAGGACTCCAGAAGTAACTTAACATAACGTAACGTAACGTTTAATATATCTTAAGTTTCCATCAAGCACTCCATAGTGGCGTTTAGAAGTTATGATTTTTTAGTCTGGTCCGTGGGACAGTACTGGATTGCTAGGCCGAGCTGCAGAGCGAGCCCTTATGCGAAGGGAACAGGACTCGCGGAAAGCCATTCATCATTTAAAGAATTTGCAGTCGCGACAAATGCAGGTATTTTTTGAGTCGTTTCTAATATATGTTAAAATAGAATATTATATATATAAATACATAATATGGTAAAACTTAATGGAAAATTCTTAACATTTAATTTCTGTTTCAAAGGACTACATGGATAGAACATTAACGCAAGCAGTCAGCAGCATTTGTGAACCTGAATCTTCTACTCATAGTTATATGAACATGGACAGCGATCTCATGTATATGGACCAATCTTCTAATATGTTAGACCCACCGATCTCTTTTTCAAAGGACTCCTCAGTCAACGAAGTGTCAAAATCATCGGATCCGGAAATGGGCACAGCTATGACTCAATACGTTAATGCTTTAAAAAACGCTGGGCTTCCAACAGATTTGCCTATTCTATTTGAGTCAGGGGACGGTTCATACATCAATGTCAACGAACAAGTTCTTCTAGATATGGTTCAGAGCAACGAAATACAATACGAAGTAATTGAGCAGCCTGACATAATTGAAAAGGTTTCCGATCCAAGTGAAATTAAAAGTATCGATGATCTGTCCAAGTCTATAGAACGAGGAGAAATATTAATGGGATCCAACAATTATACTTCCAGGAGCACCTTTGATAAGGATAACATGGCACATCAGGATGCGATAAACAGTTTGAACTCTATACTTCCCGATAGCTTAGAATCGTTTAGCGAAAATCAAAACTACGTTGTGATGGGAAGTGGATTACAGAATAACAGTGCAATCGATACTGAAACAACAAATGATTTTACTTGCATTGAAAGTGACATGCAATTCTTTACAAAATCTATGAGTGATGACGTTAAAAAATATTACCAACAGCAACAACTTAACGATCCTAGGGATACACTTGGTCCTGCTACTAATTCACTCGATTCTAGTTTTAGTATGTCCTTATTAGATACAAAAAATTCGTCCTTGGGAGAAGGAATGTCCCAACAATACAATCCTCTTAATTCTGAAAGAAATGACGACTGTTACGACTTTAGCATGCAGTTATCCCAACCCTCACATTTTAAGGAAGATGAAATCGATTGTTTAATCTCACCACCAAAGCCGCCGGATGCCGACAGATTTGACGGAAGCAACGCAAACAGAGTACAAGAACAAGATGAAATCATGAAAGACCTCATGGACTTGGAAAGCAATATTAGTAACATTCAAGATGATTCTGATAGTATTCTTCCAAAACACAAAGAACCAGATAGCAGCGATGTCTACGAAAACATGAATCATGTATTCAAAAGTGAATCAACAACGAATGGAGATATTAGGAAAACTGACCTAAACGAGAGATTTTCGCCTACAATCCCTCATGATTTGGATTGGGATAAAGAAAATGAAAGTATACCTTCTGCCACTGCAGGAACTAAATCGAATGTAGACTTCTCTGATGTTCTCAAATCGAATGAGTGGCCTGGTTGCGAAGAAAAAAATATATGCAACGATACAAACAAGTCTTCGGGAGAAGATTTAAGCACCCTTCACGAAGACATTCCTTTTGCAGTGGGATTGTTGCCGCTCAAAACACTGACACAAACAATAGAAGATAGTAAATCATCTAAAAGAAAAATCGGCGATAATGACTTAAATGAAGATGCAAAGTGCCTTAAACGTAAAATTAAACATAAGATTGCATAATCATTACAAACCATAAGATTTAACAAAGTTAATATACTTGAAAGTGTGAATTAAGTGTGTGTGTGTGTGAGAGTGAACTGTTTCATCCTAAGTAATAAAAATTAGAAGTTTTTCAGATTTTATTAAAAATAAATGATCTTACACATTTAACAGTGATAAGGCAGTATTAATAAATTAGCCTTAACATTGATATTTCAAACCATAAGATAATTTACTGTCATGTTACAACACATACAAATTTATTTTATGTCAAGTGTACACATTATTGAGGCGCAGCCAGAAATTTTGTACTATACAAACATTTAATACAAAAACAACCAAATACAGTACATAATTATTATAAATTACTCTTATCTAAATATTAAGAAAATGGCTCGGATTCACATTGAATACAAATTATGAGATTACTTCATTATGAGTTTAACCCCCTCATACAAACTAAATCAGTCAAATTGCGGCCAATGGATCTGATAAAATACCTTTACATTGTGATGAAATAAGATGAGTACTATAGTAAAATTGGTGCAATTAGAACAACTTTTGTGTATAAGGAAGGACCGTAATACAACTATAGGCGTTATTGTCTAGATTTACAAATATGAGGATAAAAAATAACAAACCTGTATAAAATATTAATAAAATTAAGCGATGTTAAAGCAAAAACCGTAAACAAAATGGCCGGACATAATATCACCATATAAAATGAATTATCATAAAGTTATACAAGTGTAAAAGTAGAAAAATATATATAAAAGCTGCTTTGATAATTACTAACTTAGAGATTACGTTCTTACAAGTAAATATTAAAAATATAAATTGTTGTCTTTCGTATGCGTCTGAATTATGGTTTAATCATAATGATAAAGAATATGTAGCAGTTCGAAATATTGCTAAATTTCTTCAAAAATATTCAAAACTCAAATTTTAAATGCTGGATTTCATATTGCTGACAATAAATTTGATACTGGGATTGTCAAAATTTGTCCTAACCCGACAAATTTGCGTAAATAACATTTCTGAGATTCATATTAAGATAAAGAAGGTTATAATAACTAAAATGGATTTTAGGGGAGTGTGTATATTTCCATGCCCCCTAACATAATAGCCATAAGCATCACTGTGATAATCACCCATTTGGAATGTTATAGTTGGGGAGGACATTCTTCCATCTCCCCCGTTGGAATATGCCAGCACTCGAAGGTTATATGTCTTGCCTGGAGTAAGGCCAGTAACATAGGCTTCTAATTTGTGATCAACTGGTACTAAAGTGTCATTAGCAACACTCATGTCTTGATCACTCTCCCAAACACGTACCTGGAATTACAATTATACATATGAAAATAATGAAATTTTATAGAGAGAAGTTAGCGCACATAGTATATGAAGGCAAGTTACCTTATATCCAAGCAGGGGTTCTTCTTCAGACGTGGGTTGTACATATCTCCATACAACGCGAACGGTGCTTGGATTTACCGCCCAAACATTAACAGATGCTGGAGGTTTTTGTGGTGCCTTTCTGTATGTTCTTTCTAAGTATCGCTCACTCTCTGGCCCTTCACCAGCTGAATTGAATGCCATTACCTGTAATTTATACATAATTGTTCCAATTAGATTATTGCAAGAAATTAAGAAATAGAAATAGAATATTGCTTTAAAACTAAATAGATATTTGGTTTTTGGATATAACTTAGTAAATAGTGGACATGTAAAGATTTTTTTTTGTTTAGTTGCATTTAACTTTGTGCAATATATTGAAATTTACCTTGACAAAGTAGTAAGTGTCTGGTTGCAAACCAACAATAAGAGCCCAGTTACGTGTGGTCCTTGACAGGTAATATATACATTCTTCCTCTTTGTTCTCCTGCTTCCAATATTTAAGACGATGTCCTATTAACTTCCCTCGAAGGCGGTCTCTGGACTGATCAATTGGATTCCATGTGACATTAAGAGCTGTCGAGTTAAAGGAATGCGCTTTTACTAATTGCGGCGCGACTTGAGGCATGTCTTCTGCAGAATATATAGTAACTACTTCACTCTCCGGCCCAGAGCCTAGGTCGTTGAATGACTGTACTTTAACATTGTAGGGCGTAAAGAAATAGTCCAAAGATATATGAACTATATGCATGCCAATATTGCCAAATTCCTTAAGCAGGAGTGATTGAAATTCAACCTCTGAGCCATTTCGTCTCCAAAATATTTTATAGTGAATTCCAGGCCCATTTTGTAAAGAAGGAGGTAAGGGAGTCCAAGTGATTGTAAGGTCCCCAATTTTCCCCCCACCACCTCCAACATTTGATGGAGCTTGGTAAGGTTTATCTGCTTGTGTCGAAAATTGAGGGCTAGGCGAAGATGGCTCACCAATTCCTAAGCTATTTACAGCTTGAACTCTAAATTCATACACTGACCAAGGCATCAATGTTGTCGTTATTACTGCGCGTTTTCGTCCATTATATCTATCAATCTCCATAACATTCACTACATTGTCATTGATTGTATACCAAGAAGAGTTCCACTGTGTGCGGCC
This sequence comes from Pontia daplidice, assembly GCA_963693355.1. NCBI lineage: Eukaryota > Metazoa > Arthropoda > Insecta > Lepidoptera > Pieridae > Pontia > Pontia daplidice. The sequence goes on along the minus strand of CAVNZL010000140.1, from coordinate 7,300,608 downwards.
TGTGATGACATAGCTGGTAATTGGACGACCATTTGGATTGCTGTCAGTCCATTCTAGAGTTACAGAAGACTGTTGGATGTTCAATACTTGCAATCCACCAGCAGGACCCGGCGGACCTTCTATACGTAATTGCATTCGCGATGATATCCGTCCAATTGCTGATTTAACGATACATTCATACTCGCCAACATCAGATAGGCTAACATCATATATGGTCATTTCGCCACCGTCAATTTTAATTCTTTTATCTGCATATATATCTGCAGCTTGTTTTAATCTTATGCCATTATGATTCCAAAGATATGCTGTGTCTAACAAGGGATCTATATCTGCACTACAGTGTAAAAATACAGTTTTACCAACTTGTGTAGTTATTCTGGTAGGTAATCTTTCAATAAATCTTGGTGCTCTTAAAACAATTAGTCGTCCACGACTTTCGTCTGATCCATATTGATTTTTAGCTACACATGTATAAACACCTTCGTCGTCTCTTGAAAGTTGTCTTATTATGAGATTTCCGGATTCTGTAATAAACCTTTTTCCTCCTGCACCAATGACAATATTATCTTTTTTCCAAGTAAATGTTGGTTTAGGAGCTGCTTCTGGATTACATTTCAAGGTAACATTGCCTCCTTCAGATCCATATGTCTCACTCTCTAATGGTCGTTTCTTAAAAGATGGCTTTAAGGACAGCACTCGTAACTGTCCTGACGAAAATCGGGCTTTAAGTTGATTCTTTGCTTCGCATTGATACATACCAGGATCTCTAGTTGGGTCCAAATATTTGATGATCAAAACATTGTCTTGTATTACATATCGATCTTTATCTTGTAATTCTAGAGCATCCATTGACAGTTTTTCTCCATTTTTCCACCATGTGTAATTAACATCTGGAATACCAAATGCTTCACAATTCCAATGCAAATTGCCTTTGTTGTCCATATGTTTGTCAGCTAGGGGTATTGTGAAATTTGGTTCTGCTTGTACTTTTAGAAACACACTGTTTAGTATATGTGCTCTATCATTACGCACATCACAAATGTATTCACCTTCATCCTCAACAGCTACTTTGGGTATAGTTAAAACTCTATCAAAACTACTTAAGTATGCCTTTTTAGGCATTGGCCCATTTTTCCTAGTCCAATTGTAAGATGGTACTGGATAACCAAATGAAACACATTCTAATCTCACTTCTTGACCAACAACAGGTGCTTCAGGAAAAACTTTAGGAAAATTATTTGGAAATTTTAATTGCTGGTAATCAGAATGAGGGTACACAAGCAGTTGAAATAATGGACCGTTTCTACCAGCATCCGATACTTTACTCATAACATTACAACTGTAATTCCCACGATCAATTGTTTCTAATGCAGAAAAATACAGACCACCATCATTGGACACAAAAACTCTTCTATCTTCTTCTACAAGGTTAGGAAAGTAATTCCGGGCCCATAAGAAATTCACTGAGGGGTAATAAGAGGGGGGATCACAATACATAACTTTTCCCCAATATTGTTTTCCACTCTCAACTGATCTTTTTTGGTTGAACTCTCGTATAAACCCAAAAGACAATCTTACAGATTCAGACCTGATTGTACCAAATTTATTACTTGCTGTACAATGATACTTAGCATTATCTTTGTCAGCATCTGGATTGTAAATTATGAGTGATCCTCCACTTAGTATAAACCTAGAGTCTGAGAGTGGATCTATTGCAGTATACACTGGACTATCTACTTGATAATCTTCTCTAAACCATCTATAAGAAGGTGCAGGATACCCTCCAGCAATACAGGACAACTGTACATGGTGGTTACGAAGTGGATCATAAATAGTATCTTCTGGTTCTTTTATAAAATATGGTCCTCTGGGAATTCTCTCTGGGTCAAATGTATCCAATCCATAAGTAAAAGATCTTTTTTCTTCAATTAAATAGTGCAAACGTTGAGTTTGTCCTTCGCAAATGAAGTGGAAATACTGAGTACCTTCTACAGGGGCTAAGCCCCACCTTCCATCCTCTTCAGAAAATCTATAGACTAAATAGTCTCTAGGCAATATGTTATAACTCATATATGTTAACTTGCGATCATCAAAGAATGCATTATCCAATCCTGACAATTGAGATCCATCCCCATCATTTGCCCAGTACCCTGGAGACTGCTGATGCGCCCCAACATACCAAGAGCCACGTTGTGGGTCTATACGCATAAGTGTAGTTATAATAAAACCATGTTCTTCAGGACTATTCACAGACACTAAGTCTGCTTCAAAAGCTTGGCATATTTTTCGAGCTTCATTACGCGGTCTGTTCGGAGATTTTGTAAATCGGTAACACGACTCTCTGTAACGAATCCAATTAGGTGGACACCTATAGCGCTCTTCGTAATCTAAACCAGCGTAATATGAAGCCGTGTTTTGAGGATCTACCTCATTGTCGCCGTCTCCGTAGGTGTCAGAATTACCACTGTCTTGATAAAACGAACTCTGGAATGTATGTTCGTTTACATTAACCGGAAAACTGCCATAGGGAACCTGTAGAGGTGGACGATATGAAGTTCCATTTTGATATGTGTCTGGTTGATATGGTTTTTGATAATTCGGATTATAAGGAGGCTCTAAGCCTTGACACGACACATAAACCACTAAAAACAATAAACGTTTCATGTTAATGTTTTATTTATCACTGTATAAAATGCATGACTATGAGTGAAGGATAAAGTTATTGTCTATGCATATAACTGTTTATAAGTTATTAATAAAAACAAGTATTTATTTTATACTTGTCGTTAATCTTATAAAAATAAAAAGCCTTTTAGTTTCTTTGCACAAATCACAAACATCAAAGTCGTTAACCGATGCCCCGCCTTAATTAAAGCTATAGAGTACAGACTTAGGACTGTACAGTGTATAGTCTGTACCACAGACTATACAGTGTAAACAGAGGAGTGCTTCGAAGTACTTATATGCGAGTTAAACAATAATGTAATAAATATTAAATCATATAAAATTCAAAGAACCATACTACACCCATCTACGTACTACGACAGCTTTATAGGGATACAAACTTTGTCTAGGTTTTAGACGCGTAACACAATGCTTAACAAATGGCATCTTGTTTTAAAACTATAGTATAAATTACATCTTGATTGTAATCTTCTCATTCACCTGATTATTTTGCATTTTTCTTGGAACACAAAATTAAAATCGAATTCACCTTTACAGTATCCGGCTTATTTATCCAATCAAACAGTCTTATAAATAATATATATATATATATATATATATATATATATATTTTTATATATATATATATATATAATAGTTAACGTTCATTAAAAAGTAATAAAGTAAAGTATGGCACTATCCTTGTTTATTAAATACTATAAGAATACACGTGCACGTCGTAATGCGCAAAAAAGAATAATATACCCGTTTTCATAATATCAAAGATTCTTCGTTCTTATAAAAACTTTAATTCGTGCCAGTAATTCCTGAAATCCAAACCAGTAAACAATTCAGCATCATTATATTAGTAGATGTGAATTCAATCATTACTTTAGTGGTTAAAAGAGTGTCTATTCTTTTACTCTTCTCTCTTTTTATTTCCAATTATTATCTACTTAGGGTAGTGATAATTTTATTATACTATTATTATATTATGACTTTAAGTCATGAAATAATAATAATGAAAATATTCTAATAAAGAAATTAGGTGAATAAGACAAATGCGAGTATTATTTATTTACTTTATTTTTTTATTGTTTACCAACAAGAAATATTGTGTCATTAATCATTATAATACTTACAGCATAGAGTATAGCTAAAACTGACATTAATTACACAAATTACACAAGTGTCTTGTATACATTGTATAAAACATCAAATACAAAGTAAGTTTATCAACAATCCGCGCATTCTCTTATAATATCATCACAGTTAAATCGTGTACTTATTAGTTTTCCTTTCCATAAAGTATAGGGCGGAATATCATGTATGATCTTAGCTTTACTATGGAACATCAAATTGTATACAAAATTCAATATGTAATATTTACTACAGAATTCAAAAATTTTCAGATTGAACAATATTGCCAGTATATCATTTTTTGGATAAATGTATTGATAAATAACATTATTCAAGCTTTTTTGTTGGTAAATTTTATCAATTTAAAATAATTTAAAAAATAATTTGTTATCTTATGTACAACATATTTTCGATATGCACAACTATTATGAGTTGATAATTCTTAATATTATTGGACCATATTAAACTCAAGTAATGAAAACTAATAAAAATCAAATAGGAAAACATTGGTAAATATAACAACAATGAAAATTTTGCAAGTGTAATAAATTAAAGAAATTATGTAATTGATTTAAGTGAATAGGCATGTGATGCTCTAAACCAAAAATACTTGATAATGTGATGATATTGAAAAATATTATTTGATTATTGATCCTTTAAAATAATATGTTCCAATTTTTGTCCATGTGAATTCTTGTCTATAATCAGTAACAACACCTCACGATAAATTGATCTATTTAACATAAACACATTCACTTATTGCACAATCTCTACACTTACATGATTCTTATTTTAAAATTAGTTTCTGGTAACTTCTTTATTTACTAAATAATATCTAACATTCTCACATATTTATCTACTGATTAAACTAGCTTTTACCATACACCAACATTAAATAGCACCCATTAAAATATCATATTGTTAAAGCGACATTTAGGTATTATTTACAACTGCGTATTTATTTACAATATTTACAAGGTTTCATAAAAATATTTTACACCAAACTTTTAAATAGTGGCTGCCTTCGAATCTCGTTGATTTGTTCATAAATTAATTTTCGTTTTAAATTGACAATAACTAGGAAACTTATATCGTTATAGAGACGTCGTATTTACGCCGTCAAATGTGCACATACATCGTCGTAGTGTAATTAAAGTTTAAGCCCAAAAATAAAATTCCAATTCCCTATTTCGATATTTGTGTATCTCATGTCACATTGGGCGTTGTTTGCATTTATGTGTATTGTCAACTGACGAGTATAGTCTCAATTTTCAAAAGTTGCCTCAGCTTATCTGTAACCCGTATTAAGGCAACTTTCGAAGCGCGTACGTTCACTTTTTCGCCGGCACAAAGAAGTTGATGACACTGGGCTCTCTCTAAAAACTCTTGTGTTCTTATTTCGCGGAGTAACTCCTTTGGTGAACCGGACCCGCAATGAATCTGTTTCAGTAATGACTCCTTTGATTTGATCTGGAAAAAATAATAATATTTTATATATTTATGGAGTAAATACAGTTTCCAACATATGTTACATGATGTTACACAAGATGAGATTCAAGATGTATTTGTAAAAATAAATATATAAATTTACTTACAACAAATATAATACATATTTATATTGAGTACAAACTATAATATCAAATAGATGTACCTGTAATATATTAGTTACATCCTGTAAAAGGCACCATAACCCATCCGCTGGCTGGCCAGTAGCAGTTCGAAGACTGTAAAACGGTGGTAGAGGGGTGTCTGTACATTGTATCTCTATGGTAGAGTCCGGGGTGGGGGGTGGCGACGCAGGTGGTGGGGAAGAAAGCGGTTCACAGCCAATTTCTTCTCGATCTAAAATAATGACAATATAAAGTTAGAAAAATGGTAGGACATCTTTAAATACAAAATGTTCAACATGTATAAAGTATGTAACAAACTGATAAATATACAATTTATAACTCATAAATAAAATAATATTTTATAATACATATTTTTATATGGGAATAAAATATTGTAATGTGTTTCTTGTGTCGGTTCACGTACTCTCACAATACTCACCAATAATTTCGTTAGGCGGTGGGAACCTCCAGGGATCTACTGACTGACCCTGCACATCTGCTATGTATAGTCGAAGTAGCTTAGCCGCGGTACCTTCGGCTAGTTCCTCTGGAGTCTGACCCGCATATGTCCCCAAAAGAGGGTCTGCTCCGTAGGAGAGTAGTAATCGAATAATTTCAACATGGCTGCTTTCACATGCTTCATGTAGGGGCCTGTGAGGGAGAATTTTGATTAGATGACTTTCCAAGGGCTTGTATCATTTCTCAAGCGGCATTTAATAAAAATTATGTGTAATATTAAAGACCTGTCGCTAGTGTAGTTACTATACTTCATACTGTATGTAAATATACCTGATTCCTCCTTGTGCTGCCGCAGAAACATTGGCACCATATTGCAGAAGTAAGCGTGCTATTCTGACATGCCCTCTCGCCGCCGCTACGTGCAATGGAGTGAAACCAGCGTTGTCCTTCGCAGATGGATTGGATTCCATTTTTTCTAAGCAGTAAGCGACGCAATCCTGAAAATGTTAATTTTATGTTTAATTTATATATGTATTGTGTAGACTGAGAGCCTTCAGATTTCTTCAAAATTGAAAATAAAATTTTATATATAATAAAGGTTTTATATGTATTCGTTAAACTATTAATGATTAATTTTGAACCATACTTACTGTAAATCCAAGTCTGGCAGCACGGTGTAAATGAGTCTCTCCAATACTTTTGTTAATGAACCAGCCTTTAATTTCTTTTTGAATATCATGGACGGATTCCGGACTCGGTTTAGGAGCCAATCGGCGTACTTTGTTTACATTTTCCTCCTTTCTTATTGGCTTTTTCTTCTTTCTAATGTAATCAAAGCCGGAACTAAGTTTTCTTCTTCCAAATAAGCGCTTAAATCGTTTCTTCGTAGTTCCTTCTGAAGTTATAACTGAACTGCCTTCCTCCTTTATTGCCGATTTCTCTTCAAGTAGCGGGCTCTTTTCTTTTTTGGGCTTACTACATATTTCCTTAATTCGTTTACCAGGTATATTTTTGAGTAAACTATTCCTTTTCTTTAACCTCATCATTCGACCTTTAGCGTCATTTCTTTTTACGACTGTGCTCCTCAAACCATCTCTAATTGAGTTTGAGCGTCTTTTTAGTTTATCTTTCGAGATTTTCGGTTTCATTTTGGTTTTACATTCAGGTTCCTTTTTTATTTCGATAACCATATCTTCAGCTTCTTCTTCTCTACAAGATGTTGGCGGGGCGGAAGCGGGTCTATCATCTCCAAACACTTCCTTTATTGTTGCTCTTTGTTTCAATACTCTGCTTTCTGTCCTTGTCCTTGACTTTAACATCAGTGGTGCAAACTCTTCGGTCGCACCGATTAAGCCATTAGTGTCTTTAATAAAAGCGTCTCTAAATGCTGTGACCGTTTCTTTTCTGAAAGCTCCCAAATAAAATATATCCTCTAGTATTTTTTCCCTTTTACCACCCAAGCTTCCCTTGTGCCCGTTTTTAATTAAACCTAAACTTGGTGTCGGAAGAAGTTCTGTCATGTTTGATAATTTTGTTACCATCTTGGGATTTTTTTCTTCTTTATCTTTACATTTCTTCTTGGAGGAATCTCTACTACCACACTTTTTTATAAGTTCATCTACAATGGAGCTACGATTTTGTCTCGGTTTTGTGGTGGATATTACAGTTGAAGTTGAAGCCTCAGAGTCATACTGTAATCTATTAGGCGTAGAATAACTAGAATTCGATTCTAAATCACTATCTAGGTTTGTCTTTTCTGGCCGTCTGTATAATTCATCTGTAACCACGGATGGAGCCGATGAAGGTGCTGGCGATAAGGGAACGGGGTCCAAGTCAGGCAGAGACGTGGAGCCACGTGGAAACTGGGAATTACTTCCTTTAACAAATGGACCACCCGATCGGCCTCTTGGAATTGCTATCAGTCTTGTGGGCATGCGAAGTGATCTTTTGTATCTATACAGTTCTTCTTCCCAGCCAGGGTGGAAATCTGAACCATCTCCAAAACCGGATTTTCGCACAGGAGTAGATCGATTGCTAGCACTACTATTGTCAAGCTTTTTTGATGGCGATGATTTGACAGATGTTTTAATTGCAGGTATGGTTTTATCGTCACTTTTAGTTTTCTTACGCGTTCTTAATCTACTAGACAGAGTTAGAGTATCCTCTTCACTTTCTGTACTAGATTCGTCATTATTCGGTTCACTTTTAATGATTTCAGTAGACAATTTACTTTTTGATCTTGTGTTCGATCTTGTTTGTTTGGGTTTATTTTGTTTGTCATAATTTTCTTTCGGAGTAGACTCTGTTGATATCCTTGTACTAGCATTGCAGCATTCAAGCTTAACTATAGCAGATTTTTCCGATAAATCTTTAAGTAATTGGTACTTTAATTGTTCACTCTTTTCCTTGTCTTTTAAAATCTTACTTTTTATTAAAGGCTCATCGTCATCAGTTGATTCAGTCTCTTGCTTGATTATTGTTTTAATAGGAATATTTTTCTCTTTTTCTTTTTTAATCGGTTTAATCGGCGTCGATGTCGTTATCAACTCCCCTTTTCTTTTACATTTATTCTTATTTAAAGATTTCTTCTTAACAATTTTATCGCTTAGCGGTTTTTCAATCTTTTTGGGTTTAATAATTTTATCTTCCTTTGCCTTAGCCGTTTCTTGTAATTCCTGTGAGAGTTCATCCAAAGGTTTACTCTCTTCTTCTTCTTCTTCTAATGGTTCTTGTTTAATATTTGTAATGGGGGTAACCTCATTCATTAAGTTTTCAACGATATTGACAGATTCTTTTGGTTTATTGGTATTATTGGCATCCTTTGTTTCAGTATCGTTTTTGTTATTGAAATCATTTTCAGGATCTATCGTATTTCGATTAGATTTATTTTTATGGTTGCCTGTTTGCAATTGTTCCATAAAACTGTCACACGCACTGGCCCAATCCATGTCTAAAGAATCGTTAGCAACTTTAGATTCTTTAATAATATCTTCTTCTATGAAATTTTCTGTTTTAATCGATAATATAGCGTCCTTTTCTATTTCTTCTATGTTCATTGGCTCTGATTTAACTTCAGGAATAACAACATCTTTACATTTATCGTTTAGTACTACAGATTCGAAGCGAAGGTTATCTTGCCGAATTTGATTAAACAAATGTTGTTTCTGTGATTTAGGTAGAGATTTTTCTGTATCATTATTTATAAGGGTGGTTTTTGGACGTGACTCCATTTTTACGGAGTCTTGTGATGGTGGCATAACTTTAAGTTCAGCCTTAGTTCTAATCCTAGATGCTACATCGTTTTCTGGTGATTTACTTTTAGAGTCAACACTATCTACTCTCTGAAAATCGGTATCGCAAGGTAGTGAATCAACCGCTTTTGGCATTTGAATATGGTTCCCAAGACTTGGAGGCTCTTTGCTTCCACATACTCTGTAATTATTGTTACCAAGAACTTCTTTCTCATTTTCTTTAGTTAAATCAGTAATCTCTATAACAGAATCGTCTACATCATCTATTACAATAAGATCTGGGATTATGCTTGGTTTAGCGTTTTCTAATGTAGCAGATTGTCTTGTTTCCAAACTATTTCTGAGTATGCTCAAGACCTTGCTTTTTTCTGCTTGTGGAACTCCATTTGACATATTTAGATGATGATGGGGTGTTTCCCGATGAGAAGCTTTTTGTATAATTTGCCGATTAGCATACCTTTCGTGATAATGATTATGATAGTCCGCTGCTTCTTGACTGGAACTTTCAATTGCATATAATCCTCTAGAATAAGGTTGATTGACAGAAATACGACTGTCATGGTAATTGTGCGCGGGCTGTTTCATTTCATACTGATAAGCTTCGAGCTTTTTATGACTTGTATAGTCATATACCGGTCGGCTCATGAGGTCCCGCTGTTCTCTAGCTGACTGGCTTAGTCTTTCCCGGGCGTCAGCCGACCACGCTTCACGACGCATAATTTTTTCTGGAATGTTGCTGACGACTGGACCAGCAGTGCGTTTTCGTTCTTCAATTCTTCCCTCTTCTCTTCTTCTATTATCTACAAGACGCTCATCAATAACATTTCTAGTCAAGTCAATTCGAGGAACATATTCATTTCTACTCAAAGAAGACCTGTTACATTTTACCCTTTCGGCGTATACGTGCTGTCGAGATTCAACAGAATAACTTTCGACCATAGGACGAGAGCTTTCATAGGGAACACTATACCTCTGTGGTGGAGTACAATGTTGCGATGCAGTAGCATATCGAACACGGTCTCTATACTGTGCAAAATCCGGAGCAAAATCGACTTTGTGAGATGATACATAGCGATCAGTTAAAGCATGTCTATTATTTGACAGGTGCGGTCTAGGTTGTATGGGTAAAGATTTATTTTCTAATGACGCAGAATCTATGCTATCGTCCTGAGTTGTGGAAGAATCTGCTGAGTTTTTAACTGTTTTTACCGAAAGATCTAAGGGTGATTCACGTTTTTGTTTGGTTTGATTCATTTCATTCACTAAAGATGTCACAGACACTGTCATACGAGTTTGCTGATTTTGATAACCCGACTTAATCGAAGACCGAGACGGTGATGTTTGAATATTTGTATGACTTGAGGAAGGATACGAATAATTACTCTTTGGAGCAACTGCTTGCCGATAAGAGGATCTTATGGACGTAGCTGAATTATGATGCACGACTGGTACTGTTGGACTAGGATGATATCTTGAAGATGATGTTGAGGGCGTTGGATAATGGTAACTATTTCTTGCATCTGCAGATCCATTTTTGCTTATATAGTCCATTCTTGTTTGAATTCTAAGAGCATCTTGAGGATGTGGTTGAATAGGTGCTGAAGTACGGTCAGATCTAGATGTATAATGGGAATTTAAGGAATCTGACACGTTATGTTTGTACGGTATGGCTTGATGATGTTGGTCCATCCGATGATTTGTCATGTTGTGTTGTAACGAAGTAGAAGCGGGCCGGTATCCGGAATATGTATGTTGGTGATCATACTTTCTTTGGGGTAGAGAAGGATGTCTTTCAAAATGTGAACGCGAAATCGACGTCGATTGTTCACGTCTGTGCGGTAGAGATCCGTAAACATTTGCAGACGATGTTATTCTTTTGGTTGGGGGTAGAGTCTGTGGGTGATAAATAGGTGGAACCCGATCGTTGTGAGGTGGCGGCGCTTGAGGTGGCATCGAATACCTTTGCGTAGGAGGACTAGACGTATTAGCTTCATTTAATCTATGAACTGAATGCTGTGTCATGGATCCGGACAAACGTGCGTACGTCTGCGGACTTTGACGTGGAACTGCAGATGGCAGTGGCGATGCAACAGGCGGTCCATGAGAATTTCGGCTACTGTCTGGTGCAGAAGACTCATACTGATAACGAGGATACGTTTCAGGTGGTCTACTTTGTGGGTAAGGATCTGGTGGGCGGCCCGAAGAGAAGTCTTCTACAGGACGCGGTGTTGGAGTTTGCACTTGATGCAGTGGCGTTCTATATTGCGGAGATTCTATCTTCTCCGGTTGCTGACATTGCTGAATTGGAAGTGAAGATGGCGGTCTTGCTGGTGATGGACAAGGAGCCGCCGGTGCTGGCGCTGGTGACGGTAAAGTATGTGGTGTTGGTTTACGTATTATATGGGAGGGGGGAGAAATTGCACCGACGGGTTCCTCTTCATCTTCAAGTTCCGGTTGCTCCCGGCGCTTTTCCGCAGCCTCCCTCATCACCGTTGCTTTGTGTATTATATGAGGTTCAGGTTCTATGGGTTCAGATGGAGGTCGCGGCGGCACCACTGGTGTTGGTGTTGGCGTTGAAGGCGGCGCCGCTGCCGCAGATGGTGGACGAGATGATGGTGCTGGTGCGCCTGACATTGCTGGAGTTCCCTCTTCCGGTGGAGTACCCGATGGCCACATTGACTGTCCTGATCCTTCTTGCGCTTTTGGCACTCCCAAAAAATATTGGCGCGTCCCTTCAAGAACATTGTTGAACGAAACATCCATAATCCGATCTCTGTTTCCACTGGAAACCTGAAAATTATAAAAATCTATATATACATAATGAATGATGTATTCAATTCGTAATCGATAACATCTCAATACGAAAATAAGTTTAAAAAAAGTACGTAAATCGAGTGATGGGTTCGTTATCCGTCGGGTGTCCTTGAGCGTTCTTCGCTCCCGGTTCATCGTCCGCTACCGACGAAATCCTCACGCAAAATACGCATACTTTGCGGCTTTTAATATAATATAAAATCACTTTAATCTTACCATTAACGAATTTTAAATTGATTGAATTGATAACGCATTTGCATGCCAACGTAAACATTACAACTAAAATTTTATGTATGCGATTATTGAACCTGATAATAGGTAGTAGAAATAAAACTAAAATATTAATATAATTATGACCTTTACCTTGCCTATCCTGCTTGATGAGAATGGCAACCCCTGACGTTCATGTCTCTGTCCTTAGCAAAAACTCCGTCTGAAATAAAATTAATTTGTATTACGATACAGTTAACTACTACAACTAGGATTATTAGGGTAAAACTTGTAGATATTTGAGCTTAATGTGTATACTTAATCAATTCAATTAGCCAATTACTAAATATTTAATAAGATACATCTCATACTATATCTTTCAAACCGAACAATGTTTGTGTGGGCATAACTATTTATATTTACGCACATAACATGATACATAGGTCATTGCCCTCGAAGCGAGCGAAAGCACCTGAATTGTAAACATTTTTCCACGGAAAAACATTTTTATCTATACATTATTGGAATAAAGATAAAATATTTTCTTTATAATTATATGATTTCAAGAGTTTTCAAATTTCTTCAATTACCTCATCTTGTCTGTATATCGTGTTTAAATTTTATTTTATTTTTTTATTCGCAATACAAATTCAGATTTTTTTAAATACGAAACATACATAAGATGGTAACTCTCTCAATCTGTCACTTAAATATCGAATTTGTGGAATGGCGTATAAAAAAATACGAGGAAAATTGGTTGCTGTTGTGTACAACTATTAGTCAGCGTACTACGTACATGTACTACGAATTATAAATGTAAATAATATCACAAATCATACGATACTTTATAATTATCAATAAGTTTCACGTCTAATGACAAATAGTACACATTTGAAGATGACGAAAATAACGTGAAAAATTCATCATTTTTGAATTAAGTGAACTATAGGTAGAACTAACAGTTGATACCTATCAGGGCATAAATGGAGTATGGAAAGACAAGAAAGGTGCCCTAACACCCACTGTGTGGTTGTAGTATAATGTACGAATATATTAAAATCTATTAAACATTCACCTAACTAAATCTATAGAACAACATTTAAAATAAGTCAAGAATTTATTACACAGTGTGTTTTGACGTCTGCCATCTATAATATTATCCTATATTGCGGTACTAAGAGATAATAATAATTAACATTCGTGCAAATACATTGTATTCTAGTACTTTGGCAGTTTGCCTCATTAAGCTTGAGATCCAATCGATGATTATCGCACAAGTTCGTTATACGGATTTTTTATATATTTAATCAATATCAAAGACATGACATTGTCAATTGTCAAATACAAACCTCCCTTGGAGAAACAAAATCATCTGACATTGTTGTACAACCATATCTATAAATATCTAAATAAATCTAAATAATGAATGAAACTGCCCAAAATTGACTTAACTATAACATCGATAAATCAAACGAATTGAGATTAAATACAAAAAACTAATTGACGAAATAATGCAATGTTGCGGAAGGAATTTTTCAAGGCAAGGTCAAATCGATTTTGCTATCCGCAGACTTTCCGCGAATCAACCTTGCGTACTGCACGTCTTTAAAATTTAAATAATCGTTTAATTTTTATAAACAAGTAAACTATTTTAAATTGAAATAATTATTATACGCGATAAATATAGCAAGGAAGACAGATATATATCAAAATTAGACATATATTTTTATAGGAGCGTGCGCGCTTGCTAGCGCGGTTATACGATGCGCGAGCGCTCTTGTGTCCTACATTTGCGTTCTATTTTTCGATCCAGCGCTGTAACGCCCTCTATTATTAGATCCGCATTGTTTATTGAGGATGGCCGACTTACAGGGCAACTAATGCTTCCTGTATTTGTTTTATTTTACCTTAAATAAGAAGCGATTTCCTACAATTTATTAAGCTGGAGCTTATTTTGATACAAATAGTAAGTATTTATTAAAAATCGACCGTTTATTCAGAGCGCTGATTGAGCGCTCTGATGCATTGATAAAACATTGTATTTTTAGAATAAAATTGAGTAGAAGAAAGATGCAGGCCGTAAGAAAAATCTTAATAAAATAAAAATATATCTAATAAATAATAATCTATCAATCTTATATAATATTTCACAAGAGAATTTATGCTCCTTGAGATACTTTCACGATAATTATCTTCAAAGCAGTATAGTAAAAACCATTAAAATCTTTTCTAAAAGCAAATAGGTCGCATTAAAATACCTACCTGATTCTATTTTAGGAACTGTAACAAGCCACGCTCATTTGGAATGTTTCCAACGCTACGACATCCAAATGTTGTTTATTTCTTATCAATTATGACGTTCAAGTTATCAATGATATAACTAATATTGTTAACCTAAACAATGCAGCGATAAAAGAGATGTTTACTGGTTAGAGATTAAGTCGATTGTGTCCAGACATTTAAACAACACAATAATAAGATAATTTATATTTACTTTAACGTGCGTGTTTTATATAAAAGTTTTGACCGTTTAATTAAATCTTACATAATTCAAAATACAATAATCGGGGTAAGAGAACCACAATGTTTTATATTTATAAATACGTATTATATATTATATTAAGTTTATATTACAACGGTTTGAAAATCTTAAGAGGATTTCTGAATGTCAGTGCCAAGCTATGATAATGTATTTATTTCGCTGCGTCAATAATGAAATACTTAATTCCGTAAGAACATAAATGTTTTCAAAATTGGTCCAATGGTATTGATTATTGAGACACTGCGTAATTATTCTCAGACAAAAGATGACGCTTCTCATAACGTTGTTGCAAACAATTGATTCTTGGCATGTCGAAGCTAATCGTGGACACAATCATCAAGAGAGCTATGGCTGAACAGAAACAGATAAAATTATACGTCCAATTGTTCAGATCGGGTAAGAGAACAAATTGTTTATTTAATGGTTGGTCGCATTAGGTTGTTCCTATTTAAACATTTGCGAACTGGTATTTTTTCTCAAGATATTTTCAAATCCGAAAGCTCAAGATATCGTGAGTTGATTGGTTCTTATAACACGCAACATTGCCGTTTTCCTTCGTTTGTAGGCTACTAGGTCAATAACTTACAAGAGAATAATTTTCAAACTCCCAAACCGGTTTCCTTACAGCACTGAATCAAATCGCTTAGACATTTTTAGTTCTCAGGGATCCTTCAATTGGGACAAGAGGTAAGTCATTATTTTCAGGTCTTAACTCAAATAATTCCATCGCCGGTAATGTAAGATAAAATATACATAAGTAGCACAAAAATTCACGGAGGCAGTATCTAATATTGTGACTAGTAGTTCTCGCGAATCATTACTTAATTATTTTAATGCAAAATAACCAGAAATGATTACGTTAATAACTGATAAATTGTCAGATAGTGGTTTGGCCGGTCAATGCCAAATACACCGAAGCTTTTTATAATGAATTTTGAGTCAGTAAGAATCTATATTGATATAAAAATCTCTTCTCAAGTTATAACATGTAAGAGACCATTAGACGCTGTTCCCACAAAGTTTCCCTTACCAATATCGACGTAAAACTGGTTTCAATAGATAACCGTTGCGGAAGTAGCGGTGAAAGTGAGGTGAAAGCAGCATTTACCTAATAACAGTGGTTGTTACGTCACGTTAATGTGAAAGTCAATGTTATTGCAATAGCGGATAGCGGATAGCCGACGATTCTGCACGTGACATTGTGGGTCGCCATCTTGGTCACAGCATATGTGGGCCTCGTTATCAATTAAATATTGTAAGACGATGCTTGTCACACGGTTGCTTAATTTCGATCGGTCACTTGTGGATCTTGATTATATGTAATTTTAGCGATAATAGTGTTCTAATTGTTATACTAGATATTAACTTATTAAATATAGGAGCGGTTTGGTGAAGCAAAAATTAAAAATACTCTATGCTACATTTAGAGGTTATCTGTATTTGATTATGGATCCGATCTGTATTTTTAGTTTATCTACAAATCGAACACCCCATTTCATCTCAAGGCGTAAATTTTAAAATAATAGTGTTATTAATAAATAAATCTTTTTGATCTCCTAAAACGACATTGAAGATGGATCGATAATTTACAAAAATATTGAAAATTTAACTATATTTTCTTTATTACTAATTATTTATTATGAATATTGAATAATTTAGATAAAACGTTACAAGTTTATAAAACCTTAAACCATAAATTTAATACGTAAAACTTCCGCGTAAAGACTGCGATAGGCCGCTAGTATTTTATCAGTCGAACGGTTCTGTGGCAAAGGGCTTACGATAAATGATATTTTTTTTTTGGTGTTTTTAAAATTCACGTTTATTAATGTAATGTTGCGTCATTGGTTGCGTCTCTTATTATCGCGAACGAGCTGATTTCAGTATGAATTTCCGAGGCGATACGACCTTAAGTCCTAATTCTTAAGAACTAATTCTCCAAAGAGAAAATTCTATTTTCCCCTCATTTATTGTTGGAAAAATAATGTATATACATTTTGTACCATTCGAAATAAACGACAACGCAAGAATCGTCTGGCACATCTTCATATATCTTCTAAATATATTTTCTACTCGTTGTACAAGCAACGAAAAAAGATATTCCTTTTAAAAGGTTTTTGTATTTCACTAAAGATAGAGAACGTAATAAGGAAATATCATAGTAAAGACCATTATGAATTATCCAGGCCACGCTCTAATATGAAAATCTATTCAAACCAAAGGATGAATGAAAATTAATTTTCATTCATCCCTTGGTTTGATCATTTTTTAAGGTTAAAATGCATTTGCACATTTCCCACTTAAATAGCACAAAACACCATTTGGGACCCACAGCAAAAACTATTCTGGGACCTGGTAATTCCTAACAAATACACCTCTTGCGGTGATTCTGGTCTGTTTGCAACAGGTTCCTTATAAGACAAGTGAATTCTTGAGACTGGCCATATTTTATAATTAATAGAATCAGGCGTTTCTTTGCGGAAGTCCATAACACGAAACTCTAATCGACCAATATGCAAGCAATACTCCGCGAAAAAACCCAGAACCATTACGCACCGGAGCATCCTCAGGATGTTGCCTCTACGAACAGCGTTCGATAAGTATTTCTTGTATATTGGTCTATTTGGGTTTTGGTCATATTTTTAAATGTTCCCGGGTCTGTGTGTAACTCTAAAGAAAAAGGTTTACGCAACGCTCACTGTAATGAAATGTATGGTATTTTCATTTTGTCAAATCCTTTATGGCCAAATAAGTCTTTAATAAAGATAAGAGATTTTAGCTGGCAATAGAGAAAGCGGTGGGGATATCTGCGGCGATAGCCGGTATCTATGTAGGTCGGTGCACAGTAACTAGTGCAAACTGCTGCTATCTTGTCTATGTATTTCGATTGTATTGTTGTACGCGAATGTGCTCATAAAATGGTCAATCGATCTGTGAATAGTTTTGTTTTACAACAGATTTTGCCTTAGAACACATTATTTCGTTCAAGGCCATAACAATAGTACTTTTAGTAATGCACCAACATTCATTGAATTGTCTTAGTTTTCAATCGAGTATAATAAGAAAAGAACGAGGCTCAAAATGCCACCTGAAAGTCTTCTTAGAATTTTTGGAAACCTTGGACTGAAGGATCATCCACTATCTCGTGCAATTTCTTATAATACCTAAATACTTTTCATTTAAACACAACACATTCAATCAAATAGTGTAATAAGACTTAACTCTTAAATCTTCGCCCACTCTTCTTTTCCTTGACAAACAATGGAAGGTACTCGCTCTTTCCTAATTAACTTTCTTGAAATATTTATACCGCTATACAAATAATAAAGCCAAGATGCGGAGGTGTCTTTTACAGGTAATAAATTAAAGAACTTTACGAGATTATTTTAATGTATTAAACTTATAAGTACGTTTATATCCTTGACCGTAATAAACAAGATAATGACCACTATCGTGTCCGATTTGAAGCTGTTCTAATTCAAAGTATACTCTACAACTGATAAACATTTCTATTTGGGTTGTTGTCCTATTGTTGCCTATTAGCGAAGCCTTCAAGGTTTAATACAAGGAAATTGTAATAGTGTTTCACTTAAACAAGAATTTTGCAATAGTATTCTTTACGGATTAACGAATTTCACTCATAAATTGATACTGTTTTGCTAGAAATCATTATCTTAATTGACAAATCCAGAGAAGGGAGTAATGGACAGAATAGAGCTGCTATTCAACTAGGCAAACGTTATTAGTAAACAATGTTTTATGATGATCACAATTCAGGTAAATTAAGTATTGGCAACGCCGAGTCGAGTAGGAAACGCGCAGACGGCGCGCGCCTTGACCCAGTTGCGCTATATCTGCGCCCGCGCAACTACAAGTTCGCGATGAAATCATTCGAGCCGACTTGTACATGATTTGGAAACGGAAGACACGTAACTTGATATAAGCTAACTTTTGTTAATTAAAAAAAAATATTTTACTGCGTTTTACCTGTGTTTTAACGACCCTTGACCTACAACGATACGAAACATAGGGGTGGGATAGTATACATTCATCTTTGGACTTTGCCAAGTCATAAAAGGTTCTAGTGAAAACCCATTTTAAAGATTATTAGTTGGTCCGAAGCAACCGGTTGCTGCTAGCCCCGAAAGAGGAATTTTATTTGCAAAATATTACAATTCGGACAGATGATTGTATTGAAAATGATATACAAACGCTAAACATTTTGCATGGGAAACTTGAGTAACGCTCCGCGGACGTGTTGGAATTAGAGCCTGTGAACTTGAAAAAGCAATAAAATTCAAATTTTGCTCTTAAAGTCCACACAATGTATGTTTATTTAAATATCAAATAATATTTAGACGCAATAAATATGTCGTCAGAGATTCTAAATTTGTACCGGACCACGAGGTCATGAAACGCGTCAGTCAATTGAAGATTGCTCTCGCCATGTTACGTCACAACTGTCAAGTCCCAAACTTTTAATCGAATATATTAGTATTTAAATTAAATGTATTCATTAATTATAACAGGTAAATTATATTATTACTATTTTTTTTTTATACGATAACTTTTAAATTAAATATTATAACAGTTTCGACAAAAAAAGGGTAAACAACTAATAACGAACGAAACAATTGAATGCACTTAAGACAATGTACTGTTCACATATTTAAATGAAAGTCGTGTATATGCTAATATTATACTGATGTATAAATAATATTGTTTATAAATAATACATGAAAACATAGCTTAGCCTATTTTATGACACACAATGGAATGGTTAAAAGTATGATTTGAGCACCGGCCCGCGACTTCGTAGGATTAGTCTTTCGAGTAGGTTATATTAGGGTGGCGTAGATATAACAAATTGTGAGATTAAAATTATGAATTATGATTAATTGATGAAAATGTTACAGTAGCACTATAATAACGTAACAATATAAAAATATATAAAAATACTTGATATTTTGGCCATTTTTATTTATTAAACAGTAGGAAAAGGGGCAGGACACTCGCAATGCCGGAGGCCTAACCAATGCGTTGCCGGCCTTTAAGATACGCTCTATTCTTGAAAGTCCTTAAGTTGCATTTGTAATTCACGCAATATATTTGTAGATATTTATATGAATATCACAAAGGCTACAATTGATAAAAATTGAAGCATATTTGTTATTCTGTCTGATGTATAAGCTATATTTATGTAATTTTTTACTATAGATACGAGTATGTATACTAAAAACATTTACGCGTACATACTTATAAATTTTCGCGTTTATAATATGAGTATGATTAGTCTCATTCATTTACGGAATTAATTTCATACTCGCCTGTATCTATTGAATATTTTCTCTGTGTCAATTCAAAAAAAGTTTTAAAAGCACTAATATAATCTAATAATGTTAACAAAATTTCATATGTGATCCTTGGTCAACACTATGGTTTTCACAATTTTTAAGCATTTTAACGTGTGTGTGTTATAACTGACGTATTTTATTTTTTATATATTTTCCAGTCAAACTATAACAAAATGATTACTTAATGATACCGACGGTCGCGTGCCTATGGAAATTTAAAATTTTAAGAAAGAAAAGCTATGAGATACAAAACTAATATCATTAATATTACATGATAGTAAATACATAACACCTTACGAATTGATGAGCTGTTAATTAACAAATTTTATTGTTTTCGGCTCAATATTAGTTGTGTCCTTTCGGTTTGAAACACGGATATAAATTTACACCGCGGGATGCATTTTTGAAATTTATTTATTCGTATTTTTGTATACAAGTGATTCTAATTTTCTTATTGAAAAAAAGCTATCACATATTGTTCCCATTAGATTTTCGATACACCTGCATCCATTTAAACAATTTATTGTTACTTCGTGACAGTTTGTGAGGAGAAACTACCTGCTTTTTTACAGCATTTTTTTTCATATCAGCTCCATATTGTTAACACTGATTTCAGTTGACCCTTGATCCGAGCTTTTCGTCTTTATAAATTTTTGAAAAATTCAATAAATGCGCTATTCGTGTCATCTGTCTTGTCCGGTATAAATTATTTAAATGTTATGTTAATTTTTCGTAGATATGCTAAAATTACCCGTTGTTCCCGCCATATTCAAATCAATTTACCATAAATAATACTGACATTGTTGAGCCGACGGGAATATACGATTTTTTCGTAATCCGTTCTTAAATTTATTTCATACAATTATAGTACAACATATCTTCATAAACAATCTTATACATAATCAGTAGTCAATTAATCATTACGTTTAAAAACAGGTTTAAAGGTACTTACAGTCTCCATTAGATCACAAATCAATCCAAATGTAAGTCCAACATAAGATAATTCACAATAATATCAAAACAAATTGTATTCTTTTTGTTTGTAGCACATCACACGGGAACAGTTTCACTTCACTTGTTAACACTTTCACTTTGCTGAACGATCCAAGAATGCACTAAACAGTTTAACTATTGCCTAGAATTTCCTTAATCGTCAGCGATTAAGTTTACATAACTCCAATGATGAAGCAGCGAAGGGTTCACACCCAGATCGAAGTACCTGTAACAAGACAAAGCAAATTTCATAAGTTTCGCTACCCATATAATTAGCGCAATAAATACATATGCCCTGAACAAAAATTACCTGAAAACTCTTGTACTGTCCTTAGCGCAACACTCAAGACTAAAAAGATTATCAACTAGAACGTGGACAAAAATTTGGACAATGAAGACGTACAGTCAAGTCTGAAGCCAAACGCTGACTGGCGAAGAGGGGAGAGGGGTGGCGTAAGAGGGAAACGGGGGAGGGGAGAACAGACGGAGGACATAATGAGGGAGGGAGACCGTCTGGTCGACTGGTTGGTCGACCTATTGGCTTGGCACGTCGCACACATATATAAAATGTGTATGTTGATATAGTATGTATAAATATCTAGGTTGATTTGTTTAACGCCTTTAGTCGCGAGAGAAGACTGAATTAACTATGAAACTCGATTTAAACAAACTAGAATTAAAAATAACAAAAAAACAAATATTTTAACCTTAAAACCTCACGGTCGTGCACTGAAGCGTAAAGGACGTAATTGCCAATACATTGCGATGGAATTGAGAAAGAAAACGAAGTACATAGTAATTTTTCGAAATCTTTACTATCTACATATAATAGAGATAAACCACGTGCAGATAACGATAAACAGTTATCGGGGAACAAGTGAAGGAAATGCCACAGAGAATACAATGATAAGTGACGAACGTGATGTAAATAAAATTAACTGGAAGTAACAAAGTACAAAACGCGTTCTACGCCGCTTTCAACAGATCATCGTAAAACCTTTTACGTATATAGTATTCAACTTTTCTCCATACAGACTATAGTGACATTATTTGTAGTCACAGAGTATATCAGCCGAAGTTGATAATTATTAAGAGATGACGTAAAGTTATTTTGTCCTAGCACAAAGTGAGTTGTTAGTTCTATATACGAACCATACATACATGTATTTATATATTAAAGATTGTATTATTTTATTAGAAAATATTATGGGCATGACAGGTTCTTGCCGATTAGTCATAAATGAACAATGGACACACGATACCAATTTACAAACATATTTTCGTTAATTACAAAGCGAATTAAAATTGAATTACTTATATGATACAATTTGTCCATGAATATACACAGTCATCTTAATTGTATAGATAACTACGACTAATCAGAAAAACAGTTATTGTGCTAATTAATATGATAGTTATTAATTCAAATAGATAATTTAGTTAAGTGATTTCTTACTAAATTGTGAACAAATAATAAGCGTCACTACGTTCTATCAAAAGCATTAGGCTCCCTTGAGATACCTTTTAATTAACAAATAATAAACGCTCATTTTTTGAAGTTGGTTAATAAAGTTTAACGAGAGCAAAATTAATGACTAATATTACAACTACGAATATCAAATACGCGTTCTATCAAAAACATAAGGCTACCGTGAGATATCTTTTAAATAACAAATAATAAACACTCATTTTTTGAAGTCGGTTAATAAAGTTAAACAAGCGCAAAATTACGGTCTAATATTATAACTACGAACACGAAGTACGCAAATCTTCGCGGGGGTAACGCACTTGTTGGGCCCGTCTCTCTCACTCGCACACAACTCAAGTTTTTTGCTCCTACGAGTCATCGCCTCGGCAGTTCTATATTTTTAATGATAGCCACGCGTGGCAAAACCTTTCACTGACCACATATTTGCATTAAAAATTACACCCCGACGTGAGATATCTTACAACAGTTGTGAAACGAGTTTGAAGGTCACATGCATTAGTATTTAAAACACGTACGGTAAATATAAAGAAAAATCGTTTACTTTCGTCAAAGTGTAGTTGTGTTATATTTGATACGATCGGTTTTGTTTTTCCTCAATTTTCATTTTAAACGCGGAAGCTGTTTTAAGTAGAGTACTCTTATCTCTTTTCATCACGGCGTAAAAACACATTGACAAGAAACAAAACTGCACAGGTTCAAAGAATCCAATTAGATTTAGATTATTTTTTATAAACCAAGCCAGCATTTTATTATAAGAGTATAAGAATTCTATGTACCCATATTATGTAACGTGAAATATAATTATTGTTACATAATTTATCGTTTGCTAACAAATAATTACGAATGAATAAGACAAAGATTTTGCTTTCGAATCAAATTCGCTTAAACGTAAGGGATTTTGGAATATTGACAAAACTGTGACGCGAAACTAAGAGCTAAAACAATAATTTTAATTTGGATAGTGAAGTATATGGAGTTTACACAATATATTAAATGTTTAAAGTCAGTATTGCTGCAACATATTTGGTCCAGATATGTTTCGTTAATCTGTGTTATGGTTAAATACATACTATAATAATCGAATTAGTCAAATTCTGTTTATGCTCTGTTGAAAACAGAAGAAAACGCTAACTTAAACGATACAATCGAACCTTATGAATAATCGGGACTAAATTTTACAGAGCATATGTATTCCTCTGTTATGCTTTTGATTTATTTTATATAAGCTTTACTCTCTGCATTAAACATCAAAGTATTGTTAGGAGTATAATAGAAGTTAAGATACAGAGAGCGCTGACCTTGCGTTTCACGGACACTGCAATTGGGTCAGTATGTCAGCGAATTTGCACTTTTTCAAACACTCTTTTTGTACAGTTAGGCCCAATCGGGATTGCAGTTGTGAGTTGACCTTTAATGAAATCGAGACATTCATTTTGCACCATTAAATATTGTCTTAGAACTTTAATGTTAACTAAAAATCTATCAATTTCCAGTTTTCCACAAAGGTCATGTGGTAGGTCACTTATATGATAGTCCCGGTTATTGTACATTTTCATTGCGATTAATTATTACTACCATTAATAATGAATGGAATTAAGCGGTCAAACAGAAACATAATTAGGTATAAACTATCTCGTTTCTTATGCATAGTCTATGAACTTCAATTGTTTATTGGGACAGATTAGCATTTTTTGCAAGCATGCATTTGGACGCTCGGCTTTATATTACTTTAAGCAAACACATTTAAATTTTTTTTTCTACATCATGTGACTAACAATATAGTAAATTGATTTGATACATACATAAATTTCCCCTATAAATAAAAGGTCGTACAATAGTCACAGTTTTTATGGTTTCGCCTAATCTGTGTGCAGGTAGTGAATTCCCTTTGGGTAAGAGAAAAAACTTACGAACATTGAGTTAGGGTTACACACCTATTGCCAACAAAAAAGTTGAAAGTCGACTCGGCCGCTATTTGAAGGCTTTTCAGGCAGATGAAATAAATTAGTTATACAATATACAGTTTTGATAAATAGGAAGCATTTGACAGTACTGCATTTGTCACCGCGTTGACGTATAAACCTCAGTCAACCGAATCAAGGCCGTAAAGCAACGCAGCCGACGATCTAAATTCAACTTATGAATAGAGTTAACTAAAAGAGTTTAAACGGAGTTTGTAATAATGAATTTACTGAGGAAAACGTTTAAAAGTATATTTTATTACTTAATTATCCTTATATAGTAGAGATTAGCCTTCGTTTAGTTAAACATATGTGAATATATGCGTTTTATTTCAAACGCTTGTTTAATTTATTATTACGACGCGCAGTCTCTGAATTGCAACATTCATTGCGCAAACTCTACGTAGGTATATGTTGGCTTTTGCGTACGATAATTTGTTTCTCGTAACATTGAAGTTGAATTAATGTAACTTGCCTAGTAGTTTGCCATATTTTCGAGTACACCACACAAAAACTTAAACGTAATTCCGATGCTATTTGAACACTAAAACAATTTCAACATAAAATATAATGATTGTGATATAATGCAGTAATCCAAAAGTCACAGAATAACACAAATATCTATTACTTTTTACGTACAGAAAGTGTAAATAAATCAGTACAAACTATTTCATGTTTCGATCATAATCCCAAATTGTTTGCTTGTTCAACAGTAAAATGCAATAGTCAAACGCCAGTCCATTGCCTCGACAATTCAAAAATATACGACGAACAATATAAGAAAAAAGGAATCGTCGATCTATTTCGTTTCGAGTTCTCGCTCGTAGTGTGGTGTGCGGGGCGCGGGGCGCGGCCTGTCAAATAATAATAACTCGGCGATTACGAGTCATCGACCTTCGAAATATCTGACCTGCGCCGCGCTCGCAAGGTTGCGCCTGCACACGACTCACGCTGCTCAATTTACTTGAATATTCACAGCTTATCGTATTTTACCACTATCGCTCACAGTAATATATTTGTGGAATTTAACATTTTACATAAAAAATAAATCAATGTGATCGAGTCAAAAGCTCTATTCACTACTCTTTCGTCTTATATTAAATTCTGTTAACGCTATGATGAAACGCGTCATATTAAAACGACCATTAGACTGATTTATTTTGTATGAGTAAGGTGGTTAATATTTTATGGCAGGCATAGGTCACTCGCCATACATTCTAACGTGCATACTATTAAGAAATATGTAGAACAAAATGGAAGCTACCAAATACAAAGAATAAGTATATCGATACACAATACAGTCAAGAATTGCTTACATTATTCTTATCGTTCAAATGCCGGCTGCATTCACCGATTAATTTTAGATTATTAGCCTGTTTTCATGTATTCAATGACCTTTATCTGCAGTCACTATTCGCAAAAACTTGTCTTTCTCGAAAACGCAGGCGCAGCGATTTACGAAGGTCATTTAAGCAATTAACTTGGATCGAACTACTTGACAAAGATCTCGGCAGAATTGAATAAAATTTCAGTAATATTTTTATAATTATAAAACTTTAACGAATACACTGCGTCTCGTGTTGGCTACGATTACTGAAACACAAAGAAATTTAAACGATGCAACAAATATTATTATTAATTTAATTTAGTTTTTTTTTAAGGTTTTTCGACGAATAAAATATACTTTAGTGTTACGACTATTTATGGCAATCTCAGACATATAATTATTGATTTTACGATAACGCCAAAAAAACTTAATCACGATGTTTCTACATTTATATTTTTATGCTTATAATGTTCACCGCTTGGGTATTTTTAATAACCCTCTAGTGACACATCACTCTTGCGTTTAACTGCACAATATCTTATTAAAAAATATATTAAATCTTCGCGAACGGACACTCGTTACGCATAAATTCGAACACAATAATTCGTCATTATAAAGAAACTTTTTATATCTGTAGTTATACGAAATTTGTCACTTATCACTTACGTCACTGCATCAGCCATAAGCTTTGCAATTAGAAATAATTTCAGCCATATCTCTTGACTAGTAACTAGCCAGCCCACACAATTCCTCGCCCTGTATTTAAGTATGAAACAATCAACAATAAAACATTCTTTAATAGTCTTATGAAAATAGTCACCTCTCAAAGGCGCGTAGGAATCAATGTTTTTTTTCTTCATAACAGTGTCGTACGAGGTCATTTGAGGTGAACACCCCAACAAGGAGAACCATTGACCCTGGTCGAATATATCCGCGTATCGGAGGCACCTTGTGTACTATAAATTATATTGAAAGGACAATTGTATTAATGATTGTCGAACTTTAATATAACATGTACATCAATATATTGATAACTCATTTATCAGGATATAATTTAAGGATTAAATACGAACTGTTTTGTAATACGGTATTACTGTATAACGTGAAAAATCTTTTATTTATTAAACACAGGCAGGGCACAACAGACAGCACATTTACCACTAAAATGTGATTTCAATTTTTAAATAAAACAGGGGGCAAACAAAGAGGCTCAGTTGATCGTAAAGGGGTACCTATCGCCCCCATGGACACTCGGAATGTCAGAGGCTTCTCGTGTGCTTGGCATCAATAGCTAAACTATATGAAATCTAGAAAATTGACAAAATAAAAACTTAGTATGGTTCAACCTTAACATGTTAGGGCGTTAAACAATTATAGTTTGTCTCGATTCTCATACACTCCCCAAATTTGCCATACATGTGATTTCAAGTTTCAAGTTAATAGGTAAAAAGGAGGCGTTTCGGAGGAGTATGGGAACGAAAACTGTGACACAAGAATTTTATATATAAGATATATTAATTCATAAATAACTGTTTTTACAATATTATGTGTATACACAATACGATCACGATCTATTACGGAATAATTTATGTTCAATCCAAGGAAATGAGAACAAGTTATCAATTATACATCTTGGGAATCAGTTGCTGAATATAAATGAGCTTTTCAGTGTTGTATATAATTAAATTTTGAGTGTACAAAAAGATGAAGGATCTGTCTGTCTCTACAATTAGTTAAAATATATGTGGCTGTTTTAATTCTTAGCCACGTACATCACAATCACAAAATTCCTTAGAATATAGAGTAATTACATACTTTATTTAGAATTCAAATGTAGTTAAAGTCGCATGTTTTATTCAATATAATGTTTATGGTTTGAATTATGAATACCGTTGTGGTCCGCTAGGGTTAGCTCGCTTCATGGTTCCAACTCTTCCGGGTTCATAAAATGTTACGCTTGTCGGCCGTGACTTTATTAGTTTTTGCCGATCTCTCAAAGGTTTTTTTTTTCATCTAATTTCCTGTATTTTACGCCGCGATTCATTTATGGTTTTTTCAGCGTATGACGTCAGGCATTTTCACGGAAAAACTAGTGTTAAAAAGTTCACTGACCGAACTCAAGGAATAACGTTTCGATTATATGTAGCCCCTTTTACATCAGATTCGCTTTGTCCTGCTTTGTTAGGGGAGTGGGAAACTTAAAAAATCGATTGCGAATTTCACAACTTTTTAAATTACATATTAAAAGAGAATGGAAGAGATCGCTTGTGTAGTGTATGTTAGTCAATAAACTGTTTTCGTATCAATTATATATCTGATTTATACACCCACACTACATTGGTGACCCCGAGGATGAATACAGGTCATCATGGCTAAAGAAGAATCACGTAAGAGAAATTTAAGTTGGTGATAAAAAAAAACAATCTTGCTTATTTGACAATGTGTCATGGCAACGGACTGTCATTTAAGACCGGCTGCACACCATTAAAACTTATTATTTATATATTAGTTTATTTAGTTAGTTGTTTTTAGTAGTAAAACTGAAGTGTAAAAAAAGAATTGTGTGTTTAACTAGAATAATGTCATCTCTAATATTCAGCTGCGTTGTATCCCTGTTATGTCATATAACTTTTATTACACACCATGGAGGATGTAATTAGATTAGCAAGCAGCCCTATACCGACACAAGACTTTCTAGCAAAGATTCAAATAAATCACTGCAATCCATTAAAATCTTTTTTATGATTAACCAATTATTAATCACCTGTCACATTAAAATATCAGAAAACGCAATCTGTTAGACCCGGTAAACTTAGCTTGTGTTGAGGTAACACAATTGATAAACATACATACATTTAATCTTCGATATAAATCTACTTTGAGTTGCAAAACAGCAGGTAGATATGTAAATACAGTATATGTGTTCAGTCGTTTAATATAGCACAGAATATAAACATGTCAGCTGCAACAATGGACAAAACCTTGAACTTGTGAACATTATCTGCGCATTGGTTCAATTGTGGATCAGTGCAGTATAATGATGTAAACGGTGGAAATATGACGAAATATATTCATTTTTAAAAGCTCTCCTTGCTAAGAGGAAACCTCTTTCTTAAGTACTTTCATTCCTTCTCGTATACATTAATGAAATAGAAAAGCACACGTTTGTAATCACGTGTGTGCTGCGTATAACAAGATGTTTACTAGAGTACTACAAACTTTATCTTTAGCAGCAGAAAATACTAGATTTTTAGTATGTTCATACTTCAATGCATCCTGCAAGTTAAAATAGTTTTTTTTAAATAATTTCATATGTGATGTGGAATGCTACTGGCTTGAATTCCATATATAGACACTCGTTGGAAGGGTGGAATTGTGTAGATTATCTATTAAATATTAATGTGGTTTAATCTATTAACTAAATTAGTGGATATGTAAAATTCGAATTCATAGTAATCTGTTAGTATAAAGATGTATTTTCTATTCTTACTAGTATTGTTTCTTATTAGTTCTGTTTATTGCGGTTGCTCTTTTTGGCTTGTCCCCGCCAAATCCCGCCCCTTTATTTAATCTATCCACCTAAATTATCTCCCTCTTTGATTTGGGTACCAATACCTTGATGTTTCACTTTCCAGTTCCCCACGTGTCACGAAAAAGGTACGTAAAGATAAACACGCATGACGATTTATCGTGACGTATGCTACAAAAGTTTTTTTTAATATTTAAAGTATTCATTGTTTCGTAATATTTATATTTTTGTGTTTTATATACATATTTGTGAATTATAAAGAGTATAAATTGTATCATACTATGGAAACCTGTTGAATACCGATGAAAACGATGATACGTCAACTATTTTCGGTCGAGCGAAATTACGAAACAGATTGCGAGAGCAATTGTTGCGCCATCGGGCGATTTTGACAACCTTCATCGATATCATCGAGACCGATGCGAATAATAATCGACAGACTGCGTGGGTGAGAACTTGCCACAATTTTGTGTTAGATCTTAAATTAGATATGATTATTATTTTATTAAATTATAGATTTACGGTGTTTGAATTTTCGTTAACATGAATAGCCTAATTGTATATTAATTTATATCTCATATTAGATTGTATATATACATCATAAATCCCAAAATAAAAGGAACGCGACATTTGTTCACTACTTATCGGCGTGAACGAATTAAAATCCCTAAGAGCGATTAAATAACCATTTGCTCATATCTGCACATCTAGCGAGTTTATTTTCTGTCTGAATGTCTTCCATTCCTTCCATGCACTTGTGATGTCTACAGGATTTCTATTTCTCAGAGTAGGTAAACTAGATAGATATGGCGGTAAGCTACGCGACTTGTTCGGGAACTGGTTCAACGAGGGACGAAGAGGGCCCCAGACGAGGGACGTCATTGACCTGTGCCCCCCGCACCCTTCCAGCACCCGCGCGAACCGTAACTTCATTGTTGCACTGCGAATCGAATTCGGTGTAGCGGAGACGTTTTTGCGTGCACCACGAGAAAACTTGATTACTTCGCTTTGTAAAGATAATAGAATTTGACGGGAAAATATTAACCTTAACGTTGTCACAAAAAATTAGATGACGTTGCGAATGCAACACGTGAGACGTCGTCCTATGACAAGCTTAACTCACGCTGTTGAGGTTCGAAAACAGCCACAGAATATAACAAAATTTTTGCCCAAAGACTAAAGAAACACTATGAAACGCAACATTGATTATAATCTGTATCAATGTCTAACTTGACGATCCGAGTTTCGAACGAGATTCAAGACGACCTCGTTTTAATAGCTTGTTAATTAATATTGGGCTTATGTTGACATTTTACAGAACGTTACTTAAAGGTATGTGGGTCAGAGTAATGCGAAACGAAGTTCGGGCGTGTGTCGCTGGGTCAAGTTCATAAAATCACTTTACCGCTAAGGTATACAAAATATCTGTCGTTTTCTCACGAATATAATATGAAAAGATTGTTTGATTGAATGCACTAATCTAAACTGCTGGTTCGAATTGGAAAATTATTTTGTGATAATCCTTGAATGGAGAAAGCGGTGCATTAATGAAATGTCTTTGAGCTGCCAATGAGCTCTTAATTAGTGAGGTCTACCAGTCGCTATATAAGAACGACTTACTTTACTTTACTTACTTGTATACTTTAAAAAAGTACATTAATATTTAAATAAAAATTTTTCTGATAAAGTTCTTTGAACTAGACCTCGCTGTAAGAAATTTTCCATTACTATTTATAAATTTAAAATGACCTAAAGTTCGGTTAATTATTGTAATGCTACACTCACATTACAAATATGTTATTGTATTTTGTGTATACTCTTTTGTATAATGTGATTGTGTAATTATATAATGTGTGCAGGGCACTGCTTCTGAAAACGAAGTATTAAAAGTTGATAAATTAATTTGACTTATTACTTAATATAGTTTATCTATTGCAAAGTGTTTTCCGTTTACAGCAAAGATATCAATAACTAATAGTCTTGCATTGCAGATCGACCTAGTTACGAAAATAAACGGAATTTCTACGAAGAGCGAGAACTAGTTTAACGAAATGTTTTATTTAAAATTGTTGTTTTCTTTGAAAAACATACGAATAATATAAGTATATTTTATAAAAATGATTTGAAGAACAGCATAGCCATCATAGCGTGATATAAATAAACATAAAAAAGTGTTAAGATAATCAAGTTAACTATTAATGCGTGAAAATTCTCTTATCTGTATATACACAATAATTGTAATATTTTTATTCCATTACATATTATAGTAAAGCGTATAATAACATTAAAACAAATCTGACACGAATAAATATTGCATTAAACAAGAAGAATATTAATTGAGTAATGTATGTACTTCAAATCGACCTCTAGACTACATTATATTCTGATATAAAGAAGGTGAATAGTTGAATGAACTACAGTCAAAATAACATGAAAAGGCTTCTAAAGTTAATCGATAAGGAGTTTGCGTACTTAGACGATTAAGCGCCGCATGACAATTGACATCAAATCTCAATGACAATAATTTGATAATTTACCAATAATTTAGCATCGAAGAATCTCATGCGATAACTGCAGTTCCATTGACATTTTATGCGTATGTAAATGATACTTCCCTTTACTAAAGAGCATAATTATATCAAGAGTACCCAATACCTAAAACATTTTGACGATCACAGCCTTTGTATATATAAATCTTGTTTGGATGCTTAGAATAGGAATAAAACGTCTTTGAAATGTATTAAAACTCGTGTTAGGGTTGTTAGGCACGTGGTAAACAGGTTGGCTTAAAGGGAGTCAGACAACAAAAGCTTCAAACTTTTAAGTAGGTAGTTCACCCTTCGAATGAAGGATGTCTAGTCTATGTATAGCACAGACGTGCGATGTTCAAAGTTGAAATCTGTAGCTTCTTTAAAAAAACGATGGACGAGGCGATTTGGTGCTGCTTATTTCTTTTATGTTAAATCAATCGGAGAATCTTTTCACTCAGATTGAATGCTCCTATATAGCGAAGTAAGAAAATCTCTGCGACCATAGTGTCTTTTTCGGATTCAAATAAATTATGTATGCACCGCAATAGGCTCAAACGTTATCTATACCTGTTTATCATCTCGTCTGACATTATAGTTTTTTGAAAGTGTCATTTGGAATGGGGGTTATTTGTATAGGATGGACGTCTATCAATTATTGTTTGACATAACATCTCAGGTTTTCTTCGAAGTGATTTCATTGTTTGCGAGGATTTTAATTTAAATAAACATATATACCCTATTTAATTTGCCATTTGTCCCCTCCTAAATAAAACTGGGAAAAATATTCTAACACGACTTATAAAACACAACTTATTCCTTATTACATATTTAAAAACGTAACATAAAATACATAGCCTTTAAAAGACTTCTAATAAAATACCCTCTGTAACTAAACTACTAAGCTATTCACTCATCTAAGTAGTTAAATATGTGTCACCACAAATCTAGTTCCAGGCAATACGGATGCAGGTAGTTTTCCATCGATAAATCACATACGGTACAGCCAAGTGTCAGGCGTTTGCTATTAAAGCATAAATGATAAATTTGTAAGGTAAGTAAGTATCTTGCAATGAGTACAATTCATCAAGAACCACCGGAAGTCCTACCAAGTTCCCGGAATGCGAGTTGGTAAGAGTGGTTAGATGGAGAAGTCATTATTAGATCTTTTTTTTGTCTAAAATCTTGTGAAACAAGGTTTCGATACCTTGCATACAAGTTATTTAAAAATCTGAATAAAAACAATTATTTTTACCTGTGTAATTACGTCATAAATAATATTGTTACTAAAACCCTTTGTTATACTACTGTTTCAAAAATTACTTAGGTCTGGCGACGGTCACATTTTTTAACCTGAAAATATAACTCAGCCACAGCCCTAAACTCTAAATAATCAGATAAAGGTACCAATGATATATTTTTTTAATTTATTAAGAAATAGTTATCGTCGAGCGGAGCGGTAATTATAGACGTGTGCCAATTCTTCGGTTAGGTATCAGCGCGCGCGCGGCCGCGGCGGCGGTCGACAAGATGGCCGCCGTCGGTGAAAGTGTAAGTCATAGCTGTACCAACAGTAAGGTGGAACCGTTGCTTGACTACACTATTCGCCATGTATGTCTTAGGAATGTGCCATAATAGCGATGCGATCTACCCGAGAAACGACATTTTTGGTATATAAATGGACAACGTTTTCTCTAGATTGAGTAAAAGATATCAGAGTAGTCACGTAGTATCGCACTGTTATGGTAAAACTTGACTTATGACTTTGGAGTTTAAATTTGAGTATGCTAATTTAGTATAGAAGGAACATGAAAAGTATTTTAATAAGTGCCTGAAGACTGGTCTGTCAAAGTCAATCGATGTACCCTTAGCACAGATTGTAACAAACAATTCAATACGAAATGTACTAGGTATTCCAGTAGTAATTAAGTATACCAGTGCGTTATAATTTAGTATTTATTTGTAAAGATAAAGTTCATCATCAATCAATAATTTTGGAACTAATAAGAAGATAGAGTTCTCACGAATATTTTTTAGAGTTATTAGAGAAACATCTTTTACGCAACGTAATTTCGGAAAATTGTTTATTTCGCAACATTTTTCTTCACATACATATAAACTGACTGAGATTTCGGATGTACGACAGTATATTATCAAACTTAATACAATTATTCCAGTTTACAATAAAGTCACTACATGTGTGACATTATAAAAATACAACTGAGAAAATAACCCAACAATGTACAAAGAACGTTGACATTTAAAGATACAGGTTTTAACAGAATATATTATATCGTTTTAAGATAATATCCACAAAGAGCAATATTAAAAATAAAATCCTGTCAATGGAACATAAAAAGTGAACAGAATAACATGCAACCAGGTAGATTAATATCCAAGATAGTTTCCAATGCTAATGGTAATTGAAATAAATATAAATAACTAAAATAAAGTACATATTGAGTAGTCTAGAACATTTGGCGTAGGATATCACTCATGTTAAAATATGAGTTTAAATATAACAACGAAAAAAGGCTTAACCTTATTCAGAGATATTTTTACCTTCAGCGTGGAAAGCGAAGGAGTCGGCGCAATGAACCTTTGTAAAAACACCTTTATTACTTCCTTGTTCTTTCGTATAGCCATGGCCACTTGTAAATCCGTCGTGTCAATATAGCGTAATCCTACGTAAAAGGTAAATAATATGGAGTACTCTTAGCAAGACAACTATTCGATAATATAAGCTGTTCCAAGAAGTAATTGTAACATAATTTTGTTAAATTTCTCGAAGGTGTGCTGTTATGTCACTCATAAGAATTATGAGATGTACATAATGTATTAAGTAAACAATACAAATTAATTCTATTGAACGCCCTTCCTTCTTCTAAAAGGCAAATTCAGATCCAAGCACATTCATACGTGATCTGTGGTTATCTCGAATCGGAAAAATCCGGAGTTACCGAAGAACAAGCGAACAATATATCAATAAATCATATCTTTCGTAACTATTATATTTGACAAAGATATATAGTTAATGAAGATGGCAATCTTCTCAATTACTGAACTAACCTTGGGGTGGGAATGACCTCATGCACCTCGATCAATCGGCCATTTCCTTTCCGACACCCTTGTACCAAAAAATTACAGACATATCAAGAGTTAAATATGTCACATTATATGTGTTAATCAAAAAGCTTTTATTGTAAATTGCATTATATAATAATATATGATAATGCTTACTATGAAGGAGTCGCCATATCGTACTAAGATTTAGAGTATGTATAATGAAAGATAAGCTAAAATTACTATTCTATGTGTTCAGTCAATTTCTAAGAGTAAACCAAGGTCAAACCTTGTTCAGAGTCGATAAATTATTTTTGAGAGAACTTATCCACCCTGATGGTTTTTCGTTTGCTTCGATTACGTTACCAAATCATAATGGAACGAAGTTCTAAAACTTTCGTTAAATCGTAGTAACATTTTCATTTTTTTTTCGATTATTATTATGAAATAACATAAGTAATTCATGTAAGTGCTCTGAACGGGCAATAACACATTCTTTGACTGTTAACCAGCTACACACAGCAGAAGTATTACAATACGCTTAATGAGTACTTAGAACATACTGAAACAATATCTAAATCGATTAGGTTTTGTATTAAAAATCGCTCCGATAACCCCCCAACCTTTATAAGTACGCACTTCGATACAAAGTCGAGGTTATTAACCCTGCCCTATCAGCTGACGACATCACTAACTGCGGGGAAATATCTTTCGCGTTATATTTCGGTCAATCACTATCCTCGCCCTTACTTTTCCATTGCAAAATTCGTGCAATGAGTCGTACTTTTCCAGTGGGGCAGTTTTATAATTATTATAATCTGTTGCTTGATGAATTCTTCAAATGAAGTTTCTAAATTATAACTTTTTCTTTTCAGAAAGCGAATTTCGTTAAAGCTTAACCAAATTGCGAAATGCATGAATCATTTCCGGCGAATCTCGGATTCTGATCAACACGTTTTAAGACTTCTTCGAAGTGATGAGCGCTAATCTTATGAACTTTAATAAAGCTGAATATTTTAAAACAATTCGGTTTTTTCATCAATGATGATACGCGTTAGAATTTATCTGCGATCTAAGCTAGGAAATTCTATAATAATATTACTATATGTGTATACCACTATTAGAAGTGTATTGTCGCAGTTAATTCTAGTGAATAATCCAGATATTAAGGTCAGTATACGGTTAAACTATGGTAATGTTATTATATTATAGTTAGTTAGATTATTATTGTAAGCTTGCTTATATAAGTAATATACTTGCGACTTCTCACTAGTATTCTTGAAAGGCAAACCTTTTCGATTCGAAAAAAAATAGTATGTTATGTATAAATAAATTTTATTAGAAATAGAAAAGCGTTTAGACTTCAGGTAATTAGTACAAGTATGTAATATAAAGTCTGTTAAATGCACTCCTAAATGTTATAGTTACGATTAATAGAAGCGCTGAGATTGATGACAAAAAGACCTTTTAGTATTAAATAATAAACCAAGGTAAGATCATATCAATTTCCCACTATAATTTAATAATTTATCATCATTAGGTGTGACAAATATATAATGGCAGCGAAGTGTATGCAGGTCGGAGGAGCAATAAAGTTGGTCACTTCCGCATACGTAGATCGTTCCAACCACATGATAATGTACAATGTCTGACATTGAAACACACTAACAACTCGCCATTTCCTTGTACTCGGAATCATTAATATATTAGATACATGAAAATAACCGTTGAATTAAATTGACGAAATATATCTCGGTAAGACAATGGTAACGGTACAATCAAGAGTCACCGAAGATACCTCATCGTTGCCATTTATATTCAGTGCGCGACAAGTCTTCCAATCAGCAATTCAAGTAAAAAATAAGTTAAGTACCTTACTCCGGTCCGGTTTGCTTCCACGTATGCGTTCTGGCTCCGTTCTCAGCATTCACCTCGCGATTTCGAGGATCGACGCTAATGAACTGGGCAGTACAGTTAGGTCACAAGCACTGAAAGATCCAACACTATACGTCAGTTGAGCGCACTTCGCACAACACAATAACCAAGTTTCGAAATAATCCAGAGTTTACAAAGAGTGCAAAAAAAACTGAAAGTCGTTCCGACTCCAAGAGAACAAAATTAACGTACACACATCAAGACGTCTCGTAAAAGACTGGTCCATAAAATGAGACGACTCACGAGTGACGACAACGCGATTGGCTCTTCGTTAATGAAAAGGGGATATGAGGTCTCGTTCACTCTCACAAGGCTGCGTAACCGTGATCAGAGTAGGGGAACGAAGGAGGCCGAATTGATCCGAAATGAACCGAAGTGCTACCGTTTATCCTACTGTCTCGTTGCCATGATATCAGGGCCTTGGAGACCAGGGGAAGTCGATATTATGATCAACACTTCAGGAAATATGCCATTTTCATTGAGCAAGTAGTTCGCTACTTATAACTTAGTTTGTACTGTAATAAATCTTTAGTTTCCAGCAACGAATTTATTTCAGTAAGAAGTAAACTTCACTTTCACATACCGTAGGTCCATACACATATCAATCGATTTTCCTGTAATTTTCCCTTCACTTCACGGGTCGTACTTTATACGACGCACCCTTGTATATTATTTGTAATTATAGATAGATACCTCTTAGTATATCAAATTGTGTAAATCCTAGTTAACAGTCTTATATTAAGGAATTGTGTACCATTCTTATTTTTTTATAATTGTTCATGAAATACAATAAGAATAGTCACCATATAAATTAATAAAATCTTAAGGAGAAATATTGTATTGTAATTAATTAATTTTAATTTTATTTCTAATTCCTAGGGTAGTGTGTAGCAATAATAAGATATTCTGCATAATTTTTATAGTAATAGTTATATTTAGCTACTATATTAACATTTATGGAGTTTAATAAACAATATACGAGTATAGCATTGTAGATCCACCACGATTCCTAGGAAAACAATAACTGTGTGATTTCTCTCTGGCTAAAAATATCTAAGGAAGATCCTTTAAAATTTAAATGCCTACTCCGTGCTCACAAACGTTAATTAATAATTATGAATATATTGAAAAAAATCACCTTATGACTTAGGTCCATCTGTTAGCTAAAGGTTTCTCACTGACCGATACTTTGAAAGCACTTTCAATGGCTCAAAGAACTGTTAGCGATAATCGGCCGTTATAAAACGATTTGCATGCAGCAAAAAGTGCGGTGGAAATTTCTCTACGAGTTTTTGCAACGGATCACGGCTATGCCTGGTTTCGCGGCGATTGTGCCTTCAACGTGTGAGAAAGAGAAAGAAAACTCGTTTGATGGCCAGCTCAGACACGTTTAAATTAATTTGTTTTATGGGTGCATTCTTTTCGGGGCCAATTGTTATTTTAATTTTCGAGAAACTATAATTATAATTTATAACTGTATTAATCAGATTTTGACGTTGAAAAAATATTGTGCCGTTTTTTTTTCACGTTGTGTTACATTTTTTGCTTACTTTATTTTCGATAAATGACATTCTTGATGTGAAAAATAATACAAGTAAAAATAAACCTGTCCGGTTGCCATTTTTTTTATATTTTTAATCAGGAATAAGTTTCTATAAGTGACTAGATAAGTAATTATATTGTGAATCTGATTTGGAAGAGATTTGATTTGTGAATGGGTCATACGCAATAAGCAGTAAATAGGGGATGAAATTTGCGAGTAAAACTGCGAGAATAGCTAGTCATTGATAAAATAAAATAATTTATGTTATACTACGAAGTATGTAATGTATGTATGAACTCAATAAATATTTATAATACTTACTCGTAGCACACTTTTCTTGCTGAAGGCAAGTCACGTGTAGGAATTATTATTTTTAACATAGTGCAATAAAGAGAAGGTACTAAATTCGTTTTATTTGTGTATAAAAAAAAAAAACTCAGTTTGATCTACTGAATTTTTATGTTTTATGATCATTAGACTAGTTTGCATCATTATTTTATGTAATATTTATTAATATGATAATAAATAAAGTATGAATTTACTATTTAAGAAGCATACAATGTACTCTACAGTATATTCTTGTAAATTCTGTTAAAACTAATAATAATTGAAGTTGTTTAAAAATATATTATAATATTTGTCTGATAGCGCCCTAAGATGGAAATGGTTGAATAGCAAGAGCATTCGTGATGTTCAATGTTCACGTGCACTTACTGTATTCGACTTTCCTCACTTGGGGTTCGCACAACTTTCCGAGTTATTGTTTAGAAGAATCTCTTGTTTTTGCCGTTCCGTGTGTTATGTATTTAATGTCAAAAGGTGGAATTTATATTACTTATTGTGTGTCAAAAGTATAAGTATTATAAATATAACTTAATACTTTTGTTATTTACTCTATTTTTTTAAATTCTTAAAAGTAATTTGTAAACAATATGGCGATTTAACAATTAACGAGAGTTTTTTGCCAGTTACTCTTGTCAGCTCTACGCCTTTGTCAACTAGCATTAACAGCAACTAGCAATGTTATTTGCTAAATTAATGTTACTTTTATCAATGAAGTGACATGTTTGCATGTAAATAATATAATTTGACTTTGACTACGAAGTAACTCGTTGCTGCACCTCGTAGAATGACGGTTTGCGAGACTGACAGCCAACCTCCAGTCCTGGAGAGGCACAAAAAGAAATAGGTTACCTGAGTTAGTTACTATGCGTGCGACCCTTAAAACTGAGGTCATGCCTTTGACCCTGTTTTGTACTAAAGGGTTTTTGTGCTCGAGACTCTTGCTTTTACGAGGAACGTAGTTTACCCAGCTACTTAGAAGACTTCATACATATTATATGTACTTTATTATATATAATTTTCATTTCTATTACTTAAATAAAGTTGTTGGTGCTAGGTAGAATTGCACCAGAATGTTATAATATTTTTCCTAGGTGTTATTGAGTAAATGCTGATTGAAAGACAGTGCCATGAAAACCATCAATTGAATTTGTACCATTTTGCATATAAAAACGATTTTTATGGATACCTTAAAGATTAGTATGAATTGATAGAGTTCAACTGAATCAGAAAGACTGGGTGGGCAACAGCTGATCTTAATACAAAACATATTTCGAATTTAATATGGTATTTAAAATTCAGTAATTTCAATCATTCAGTAATTAGAAACTGGGATTAAGTAGAATATACTGCTTATGTCCTGACTGGAACAAACCCGTAGTTATTTTTGACGTATTGACCAAGATTCTTTACCGCGGCGCACCAAAGACTACGTATTAAGATAACTTCACACTAATTATACCGAGTTTGTCTAGTTCTTGTCTACTCAGGAAGTCTTAGGTATAACCACGGGTTGAGCACTTGTCGCAGCAACTGTAACTAAGAGATTTAATAGCATTTAATTACATAATGTCGCCATCTACCGTTAGTTGTGAGATGTGACGCAACCGGCGCGTCACGGAGTTTGTGAAAGCTGATACGAATGGAATTGGGTTAGCGTGCGCGCATACATTTATTTATTTTGGTTATGTATACGTATTAATTACTTGTGAGGCGAATGGTAGATTTTTCTTAATAGTTTTAAATTATAAATGGACGTAGTGAGGGCTAAATAAAATATTACGTAATCATAGAACGGAAACTTTATTAAAAACCCTATCTTGAGTTGAAATTACCATTTGTATTTAAAAACCGTTCTAACAAATCACAAAAGACGTGTGCTTTTTTATCATAATGCGTATTAAATATTTACAAAACGATGAGTTGAACACTAATTTGGGTTTTTTAATGAAACAAATGACGAAATGTTGCATGCGACGATAATATACCGCCGTAATAGCATATACTACTATTATTTCCAAGTTAAAAAGTGGTACGACAGAATATTTCAAACTTCGAAAGTAGCTTTATTGTATTGCAGATCAACTTGTTATTCCGCCGGCAACGTGGCTTTGGCACTCCGACGTTTTTAGGTCAAGTGGAATCGATTATATGTCTCTCAGTTTACCTCTAGTCATAATTAACTACATTTTAAAGGGTTGGGGACATTTAAAATCATTGTTTTCAAAGATCAAGAGCGTTTGCACGAATCTATGATTTCATTTAGTGTTAGGTTTCACAAACAACACGATACACTTAATTTCGTTACAGAATTCTTCTTAATGTGGAATCCTTTGCTCTGGTACGATATCTTTTTGGATCTGCTATGGTTGAGCACAAATCTCTGTTAATGCTATACGTAATGCACACTACACCATAGTGTAGCGTTAATCCTAGCAGCCCATGGCCGTCCATTTTTTGGATGGATGCAGAAAGGAATATGCTCTTTTTGGAATAGCTGAAGGCAGAGGTAGAGACTGAAATTTCCAGAGAGAAGATTTCCAGCAGTTTAGCTTATGCTGTGATGGCATACGGCAGCGGGGATCAACCCAAATAAGTTATTTAATTTATAATAATAAGTTTATAAAAGTCCTGTAGTTTTTTTTTATAAAACAGAGGGCAAACCGGCAGTTTGCTCACCCGATGTTTAATGACACCGCCAACCATTTACACTAATACTGCCAGTTCCCAAGGGCGTTGCCAGCCTTCAATTATCGATACGTCCTTTTCTTGAAGGCACCCTTAAGCCATATTTGTTCGGAAATATCTCTACCGACAGCTGTTCCTCATAATGGAAAGTGCTTTAGGTAGCAATCCCAAAACACCCAACCAAACCAGTTTGTCTTTTTCTCTCTGAATGTAGACTTCATTCAAGTATTCTGAGGTTGTAGGAAGTTCTAAGGATTGCGTCATCAAATCGAGGAGACACGACACGTGCATCGTTCTTAACAGAAAAAGTGTAACTTATGTTTACATGTCAAAAGTAACTGGAACTCTATAAAAATCCTCTGGTTATGAATCCTGCGATACGATTATTACTTCAATTAATACTAATAAAGAATACAATAACGCCTCTACACATTACGAGATTCAATGAAACCTCGCCGCGTTGGCGTAGCTTTTACAGAAATAGTTTGACATTACAAGTTTGAAGTTCAAAAGGTCGTTCAAAAGCTAAAATTTACTAATTAATTTTGAAACGTTTTAATAGAGATATTGTATTGCTTGGTTAGTGCCCAGTCGCGACTTCTTAACAGACTTCGAATCTAAACTAAAATCTTTTGGTCTCGTTTTATATTTGGGAGTTGGTACGTGATACTACCAATGTAGTACGTATTTTCATTAAATAGTATTACTTTTCGTGGATCTGTTTATTTTTATTTAATATAATTTCAAGTTACGTTTTCATTAATAAAATCCACATACCTGCACAACCTATAGATAAATATAAATAACAGGAAATTTGAATAAAAACAAGGTTGTTTTATTGTAACGCCATTATGGCTTAGTTAGAAACGCACTCTACGTATAACGCGAACTTGTGCCATTTTTGGGCATGTAATAGTCGTTTCGGGTGGTAGACACAGTAGCATCGCGAGAGATTTACAAATTTTCAATCAAACGTAGATTTACTTTATCTTCACTTCATTATACCTATTTTAAGTACAGCAATCATAGACTATAT
This sequence comes from Pontia daplidice, assembly GCA_963693355.1. Taxonomy (NCBI): domain Eukaryota; kingdom Metazoa; phylum Arthropoda; class Insecta; order Lepidoptera; family Pieridae; genus Pontia; species Pontia daplidice. The sequence goes on along the minus strand of CAVNZL010000140.1, from coordinate 7,258,130 downwards.
CATAATTTAAGTTTATTTACGAGAGTTTTTGTCACTATTCATTTCGTAGGTATGTAGACATCAGCTCAGTACTTTACAGTGTGTTGCGCAAGCGTTGAACGAGGCCGTCGCGCCACTCGGCCTCAATACATTACACTATATAATGTCAGGATCAAGGCTGATTTCGTATTAACGACAACTCGAGATCCTTTAAAAATTTAGGTTTCATCCAAAAATATTAAATATGTAAGATATATTATGTAAAATGAAAAAAGGGAAACAAAATTATAAACTTTATAGGCTTAAAGGATTTAAAAAACAATGAAAACATTATGAAAAATTAAATTTACAGTGAGCATAGAAAAGGATATACCGATCGACAATTTTTTACCTATAAACAAATAGATACGACTAGCGATATTATTTTTATTCTGTATATGAAACCGGAGTCATGAAAATACATTATTCGTGTACAATGTGTCAGAAACTGACAACATCGTTTTACACGGATACAAGACTAACCTATCGAACTACAACAACTGATTTAGAATCATTATGTTCAGCTAGAAGCGGTCTAGTATTGAGGTCACAAAATAAACGGAGCGTATTTTATATTACAGTTACGTGGTGGAAGGTGACAAACGGTACTAAAATTATTTTAAATCGCAGAACGAAAGTGTTGACGGCACGATGCTAACCGCTTTCTAGCTTAATTCACGAGGAACTTTACGTTGGTGTGAGAATAATAAAAATCAATAGCCACGCTCTTGGGACTTATGAAACCAATTTCCGATTTTGTCATGAATGTGAATTACATTAAAAAGTTTATTCAGAGATTGAATTATATATTAAATAACATGAAATTGTGAAAATCTGTTTATTATTACTTTTTATTATATATTAAGGTATATTACAAACACAACGTTATATTACCATGTATATGTTTCATCTAATAGGCAAGTGCAAACATCTATAGAAAATGTAGAGTATGATTGCTTACGAAAGCAAAACCCTAATTTATTTATTAGTCAAACAAAAACTTTCCACCATTAAAGATTCTAAAATTAACGTTAACATAATGAAAAAGTTTATGTCTAAAAATACAACCATTGCATCAAAGTCCTTTCTCGGGAAAATATATTTTTAGAATTTATTACGTCTCTATAAATATCGTCGTGATACAAGCAATTTCATATCGAAATAGATGCAACGAATTTTTATTTATTTTGATGAAAGAAAGCCTCTTAATAAAAAAGCAAACCTGATATTGAACTGTCTCTTTTCATCACAGCGTAAACTCAATTTGACAAAATGAGACGAAAGAGTGAGATTAGTCAATCGATAACAATTAGTCTTATTCAGTTTTAGTAATAAAGGGTAGAGACATCTATAATGGATGTTGACAATACAAATAACTAATAAACATTATTAGTTGAGATTGTCTTACATATATAGTTCCTGGTAATTTTATGGATTAAAACTATTATAGCAATTAAAGTTAATAATAGTGTCAGCGTAAGATAATATTGTAAAATTTAACAATTTCAACTCTTACATATAATTATAGACTTACACAAGAATTATAATACTATTGCGTGAGTGTCACGTTTCATTTCATTTATTTTCAAACTTTAATTCTTAACTGTAAATGATATCTCAACTGGTTAGACTCGTAAGACAGGTTTATTTTTACCCACAACAATTGTTTACAACTCGTGGTCACTGAAGAGAAACCACAACCCGATGACAAAATAAATGTAATGAACGAGTCTTATCACGACCTTCGTTAGATGACTCTTAATCGCCAACTTATTTCCGTCATTTATTAACTCAATTATATAAAACATTACGGTTGCGTGACACTATTTGCCGTAAGAATGCTTCGTGGTTCGGTCATCTGATAGTATACATAGTGTATTTACACAAAAATACGTAAAAAAACAACACTAAAACTTGTATTTAAAAAATAATACACAGAACAATAATTTTTCATAAAGTAGTGCCGAACTCAGATTTATACTCGAACGACATTGCAATAGCGAATTTTATTGATTGTTGAAGGCGATTCCGAGCGAAAAATATTTTTGAACGAATCTGAAAATTAGAACTGGATCCGGTAGTGGTGAGTTCGTTTATTATCTTTCGCTGATTCGGCAGAACGGCGTCTAGCTGCCGCATACACAGCAAGCTTTGATGGTGAAGGGAGACTGGAATCCCGTGGACGAACTAATGATTCCCTAGATTCCGCCGCTGGCAGAGATGCGGATGTCGGAACCGATGGCAGTTTTCGAACTGTATCATATGGCAAAGGTGAGCTGCGTGATGCAGTGGAAGCTATCGATCCAGAGCCGTCTGAATCCTGAAAATGTTCACGTCGTACTTTACGAAACTTTTCTTTGGAATTATTATATAATAATAATTAATATATAAGTTTTCTACTAACTTTACGACCATCTCTATGTTCCAAACGATCATATCTGGTGTTCCGTGTAGAAGGCTTTCTGGGCGGGCGTGGCAGCGCAGAAGGTGGTGGTGGTAAACTTGATGACCTGGTTTGTTGCGAGGCCCGCCCCTGACGCTCCAGGAGCAATGCTTCTTCCCCGCGGCCATTACCAGCACGCGCCCCAACTGTGCTTAGTCCAGGGAAACAGCATAGACCTCTCTGGACATGGTAAAATAACTTTGCAAAGGTGGCCTCTGCTTTAAGTAGGGGTAGTTCAAAGGGAATCAACATCTCAATACTGTCTCATTAAAAAAAAAACAAGCATAAATACAACCCCTTTATTGTGATAACTCTACTAACGGAATTAAACTAAAAATATTTGGAACCTAATGGGTATACTTATTAGTTTAAATGTCCTTTCAAATCAATAAAGCATCCTTTACAAAAGTGTTCCAAAATTTTGTTAAGGAAGTGTTGCCAGCAATTATTATTGTTAAGCTCATAGCCTAAATGTTAGGAAAAACATTAAAACCACAACAAACAAAACACATTTTTATTCAGACATGCTCTCTATAAATAAAGCGATTACAAAATATATTACGACAGAGTATATTTCCTTAACATTAGCCTCTAATTGAGGATTCAAATTATTGTAGAACATCATAAATTCATCTTTTATAATAAAGATAAAATAGATATCAAACAATACTTTATCTATATACTCGTATAGCTACCTAGAAGGTACACTGATAAAAATAAATATGAAAATAAACATTTTACTTAATACACCAAAAACCGATACGTGGTCGTGCTAGTGATACAGTTATTTTGAGTCATTGTTATAGCCACACGTCTCATGAATAGTGGATTAAAATGTAAAATTAGTGAGATAACGCTCACGATATTCACAGATCGTGTTATCAAAAAATATTAAGAAATTAAAAACAAAATCCTCCAAATTAAAACACATTTTGAAAAATAATCTTGAATAATGAGTACTTGACAGACTTGTTTTAAAATTGATCTCATAAAATGTTGCCTTTTATTTACAAAAGATAACTCTATCATTAACCACATCTTATCAACTAACTTTGGCATATATTTGTGACCAATGCCTTAACGATAAAAAAACAATTATATCTACATTTATCAGTTTTACGACTAGTGGAGTCAAAATTTCGTATTTAAGAGATTCTTAAAAACCATAAAATTTGTCGAACAGAATATTTTCAACTTTTCATACAGTATGAGCGATCGAAAAGGCAATTTCAATTCAAATTTAAGGCACATTTGAAAAAGGCACATTAGATAACTGTAAAAGTGTATAAAAATATTGATCTCAGTACCAAAATTTTGCGAGTATTAGAAATTATGAAGCTTCACACAAAACGTCAAACTGCTTGGGGAATGTTGTACTGTACGGAATGTGTATACATTGTTAGAAGCACTCACTACTTAAGCAATATTAGTAGAGGAAAATATTTGACGTATCTACGACGATGTATATCTGAACTGCATATCTGTATATAGAGCTTAAAGTTCCAGGCAGGTCAACTGGAAATTAGTCCAGCCATGACAGACATTCCCATTTCCGTTGGTGGGAACGAAAGTGTAAATGGTAATCATCCAACAGCATCCCTTTCGTCTTTTATTCAACCATTGGTAGACCATGGCAATACTTTTTACAAAATGGTAGCAATTAATTTCAAAAATGGCAAATTGATTCTAATACAAAATTCGACTCAACGGCATTCAGTCCACATCTTAATCTGTTCTGCGAATACTACATTTGAAAAACTTAGGAACGATGATATAAAAGTATTTATACTTGGTTTAATACGAAGCCAGTTTTAATAAATAGGGCAAATAGAACGAAGATAGTTGAAATATTTATGTATTGACATAGGTATTAGAGTATTAAAATAAATACAGTATATTCTGTGTCGTCTTGTGAATTTCAAAGAACGGACTTCTTAGACAACGTTGCATATTATTCAGATCCTTAATCTCTTGAAAAACAATGAAACATGACATAATAATTGTGTCTGAGAGTATACATCGAATATTTATACATTAATATTACCTGCAAATGATTTTTAAATATTTAACGTTACTCCTCGTTTGCGTACTTCTATAGGTGTTCGCCGTAACGTATACGTGTGCGCAGTACGCCTCCGTATATAACAGTCTATTTAAAACGTGTTTTAATGAAATCATGTTGAAATATATACAATTCGGGCATTGTTGTAATTATTATATATACATTAGAATTACTTAACAATTATAGCGCATTTTCAATGTTCAGAGAATATTCCAAATGTTTTATTCATTGAAAATTGTGTCCGTATAAAATATATAAAAGGCATGTTGCTGAAACCAAACGCCAGTTTTACAGAATAAAACCTGTGTGTATATAGAACTGAGTATGTGTGTCAGTAGTAGGAGGCATGCGGCGGGGTCAGATCGCTCTGCGGCAGGAAACTCACGGCGGGCACCGGGGGCCGCTCCAGGCGGGACTCCAGGGCTGCCAGCTGCTCTTCTAGCCGGAGGGACGTACTGTCGAAGCCGCAGCCTGCAATCATTCGTTGCCTTGACATACTCTGGGCGATTATCATTTGCCTCAGACAGGTGCGCTCTCTATTTTACATTTCCCATCGGCAACATTTATGTAAGTGGATACGATTTAGTTTCAGGTATTTTTAATAAATGTTTTTTCATAATTTATACATTTCCCCTAACTATTAATTATATTTCTTTTTATTAGTGACTTTACATTCAAGACTCTTAAATAGCATACACAAATTAAAGTTTTAACTTAGACAAAAAATGGTCTAAAAAATTCTTATCCACACATAACCTAGAAAAGTTTCAGAACTCTATAACATACCTTATCTTTAATTATATATATATTTAAACACTCACCACTAGCATTATCATTATGTGGGGAATAATTCCTCCGAGTGAGGTGGCGATAGCGGCCGCTCACACTCGATACACCCGTTCCACTCACTCCCGATACACCTGTCCCGCTCACACCTTCCGTACTAGAGAATGAAGCACCGGAGGATAGACCCACTGAAAAGAATTAAATTATTTGTTTTAGAACACTGTTGTTTTATAAAAACTATATATATTAAAGAGCCAGGTAAAGATGTTGAGAAATTAATATAATTACTAAAGCCATTGTGTTAGCCATTAGTAAGAAAACTATATATTAAAAAAATTTTATTTAATTATATGGAGCATAATAATATCTAAAAATAATAAAAATACCTAATTCTTCTCGACTGGAATTATTCCTCAAGGAAGCAACACTGGTATGCTTCTGCAGCACCTTGATCATAGCGTCGCGTTCCGCCACCTTCGATTCTAACTCCTTCACCCTGTGTAAAAAAATTTCATACTTATTAATCAAAAAAACTAGCACAATAGCGAGTCACACTCAAACACTGTTGTATGGGAGCCCTCTAAATATCTATTTTATCGTTTTTTTATATCTGTGAAAATGTACAGTCTAACTTTTTATCCTTGGGAACGCTATATAGATACCTGCTTTCGAGGTCAGCGACCTTTTTCTGTGCAGAATGAAGTTCGTCCATGTGACGTATCTTTTCGCTGCGCACTTCAGCCATAAGGCGCTCGGACTCCGCTGAAGTTTTCTCCAAAGCTGCTATCTTCGCGTCTCTGTACGATATAAAATTTTACATGAGCAAAATTTATTCTATACAGACATATACAGTTCTATACAGAAAAAAAACAATTTTACTTTAATTCACGATGCAATTAATCATGAAGGGATCAACAAACAAACACACTATGCGTTCATCACTTTAGTATAGAAGCTTGGATAATTTTAAAAAACTTCTTGTCAGAAGAAGATTAAGTTATGTATTTTTACATAATTTAAGTATATTACATTATTTTAATTTTTTCTGACGTTTCGCGTACTTCACAGCGTGCCACGCACGCTGTTAATTTTGTAAAAATATATAACTTAATCCGTTAACAGTGTTTTTTAATAGCTAATTGTCAATAAAAGACAATATTCTTGTGAGTTGGCAATTGTTGCCTGTTCTTTTCATACCTTGACTTGAGAACTGGCAGTAAATTTACAAATACCATTATAATCTGAGGTTTCCAAGTGTAAATATGAATAAATACATTCTGATTGACTGAACTCACTTGGGTATGGACGCAGCGGAGACGGCGGCCTGCCTCAAAGCGGCCTCCTCCAAATAGCGCTGTTCCCACTTCGCACACTCTCCCTCCAACGCGAGCAGTCGTTCGTCTCTTTCTCGCACTTGTCTTCTCAATTCCGCTTCTTCGCCGCCCTCTGGGCCACCCACACGACTTCCCACACCACCGCAGGTGCATTCCCGCTTACTGAAGTTTGTTAAATTACATTATTTCAAAGACAGATCCCAATATGGTTAGAACAGTATTTCATGTTCAGTTTATGACACGACATCTTTATTTAAGGACAACCAACAAAGCACCAAAATATACATTTTTAAACACTAACATTAAATAGTGTAGCCTTAATTAAAGGCTGCCACGGCATGCATTATACATAGGAATAGGAGACATAGTTACAGAACAAATAATGCTTATTAGATAGATTTGCGCATCGAATACAGAAATCTCTTATGATAATAACTTTACTTTATGTACAGAATAAGACATGTCGATTTCTACGTTGGGTGAGCTTGACAGACGACTAAATTGGACTTGCGGTCTGTTAACAGTTGCAAAATGAGCCATATCGGTTTTAAATGTCTTAGCGCTAAACAAATCTTAACAAATTAAGCTTAAAAACACTATTGCAAGTAATGATGCAAGTTGAGTTCAGAGTTGGCAAGAAAAAACTGAGCAATGCTTTCAATTAGTATTTGCAACAGATATATGAAAGTGAAAAGGATGTAAAACAACGTACATGCACGTTGAAGGTACGATTACAGAACGTTGTATTTAATAAAACAGTAAAGTAATTTTAAAATTGTATAAAAATATCAAAGCCGTCAAAGTAGACAAAACCATAAATATAATTTAAACATCAAGCATCAAATAATAAAATTAATAATGCACCACCTTTAGCTCCCCTAGCTTCAAACTTACCGTAAAGTCTGCAACTCCTTCTCCAACTGGGCTCGTAGCTTCCGTTCAGTATGCTCTCTCCTATCGGAGGCCTGTTGGAGCGAAGCTAGGGCTCTCTGGAGACCCCTCACCCGTTCTACGTAACCGCTTGTATGACGACACTAAATATATCTCATGTTTTATCATAGGTTGGGACTTGTTATGGAGTAGATGAAAAAAGATGAGATTGTTTCGCAGTATATCCTATTTATTGAGAGGAAATCAATTTCACATTTAAAAGGTTTGCCATAGGATTGTATTCGATTGAATTAAACGTTTTTATGAGGAAATAGGAGAGCAGATAGGGTAGTTTTAATCCAAACAGCAAGGAAAAAAGTATCTTTGAAAAATTGTAGAGCGTTAATTTTTGATTATTCAAGCTTAATATGTCCTTCGAGCCGGAATTTAGATTATGGGACATTTTTAAATCAAAATTCATTTACATGGAAATAGTTACACGTTTTGAACCAGTCAAGATTAAAAATTTAACTGTAATAGGGTAATTATTATTGAAATCAGTGTATTTTCATAAATTACCTCATCTTCGAGTCTCACAACATTAGCCTGTGCATTGGTGAGTGCCGTATCTAGTATATCGATGTGAGTCCTTTGTTCTTGTAATGTCGCTCGCTGAGCAGACATCTCGATCTCCTGGCGCTCTTTTGCACATGCCAACTCCTTATCTGAAATTAAACACTTATTAGAACGTGTAATATACTTTCTTATAATAAAATATATTTCGCAGTTCGTCCGTTTAAGATTTTCTATAAGGCAGGAAATAAATAATTATTTCATTCGAATATTAAACCTCTGTTCCATGAAATATGAGATGCGATGTGAATATTTAAAGTATTTTATAGATAGATAAAAGTAGATGTTTGAAATGCACGTGAATTCATTTTTCGTAACAAAACACATCTAAAACCTAACAGATTGTTATAAAATTAATAATGTATATACATTAGTATAGAAAACATTCAGCTTAAAAATTTTCCCAAAACTATTTCAAATCGGAGTATAATCTTAGTTCTTTTTATTACTCTGTGTAATAAGTTGTGCAATAAGCATTTCTCTATTCTGCAATTCTTTGCGTAGTGCATCACTGTTGCTATCGGCATCAGCACGCACTCCTTGTGACAGCAACTCCACCTGAACAAATAATAATAATTAAGTTTTAATACAATAAATGGACACCTTTCATGGTGAGCCCAAATTAAGCTATTACATATAGCTATGAGGATGCAACCTGGAACCATCTGTTCGGCTTTCATTGCGTACCTGATGTTTAAGTGCTCTATTGAGTTCTTGAAGCCTCCGACAGTCTGCCTGTAATCGAACTCTCGCCGCTCGTTCCAACCTCTCCCGGCGCTCGCACGAACCAACCAAGTCTTCGTGAGCTGTACGGACTTTCTCGACCTCCTCTTCCAACTAATATACAAATAAAACTTATCAAACATTTTTGGGTTCCGTAAGGATAAAAATAGTTCGCTGTAGTTCTGTCTGTCCTTATGTTGTACTTTTCACAAACGATGTACTTCTGTTGCAAATATAACAAGATACGATTAAAACAGAACCAAATAAATAATTATTTGATAATGGGGGAGATACATGCGTGACTTTTTTTCCAAAATTCCAAGGCCTTCGTACGCGAGTTTGACTTACATTTGCCTCGTCGTTTCTTAAATTCAGTAGTGTATTCACAAAGTTCGTACTAGTACATAGGACAGACTCTTCGTCGATATTATAAGCATTTTTTACATTGTTTATTATGTAGGTTTAAAGACTCTATTCTAAAAAACACATCGTCATTTCGAGGCACCACAGGCTAGGAATTTAGAATTACATTTAATTTAATTAAATTCTATTATATATATATATATATTGAACATAATATTATTCATTTTATCACACACACTGAAAAAGTTTCGATGAAATAGCATTTACATAATTAATTTGAGCGACGCGAACGTACCGCTTTTGCAACAGACAAATTCATTTACAATGTAATTATCAAGTAATTAATAATCGAGAATATTCACCTCCATTGCTGCATAGATACTAATTTTAACTTATGTATCTTATTAAAAACGTTAGGCATATTAAAGTGCTAATATAACGTAAATTGTATTCTTCCGTTTCGTATTAAGTTTGTTTCGGTTACAGCAAGTTGTCTTGGGATTAAGATCTGAATTTAAAACATTCGTAATACCTAAATTATACCTTACCAGTCTCTAACAAATCGGAATTAATTTCGTCGTAATACATCGTTTATATATTACGACTAATATCTTTAATTATTATGGCACTCATATTGGATAAAATTATATCTGTTATTAGAAAATATTAAATAATAAATGGTGTAGTTCTTACGGTAATAGTAATACGGTTCTAAAACAACGAATCTCTGATATCAAGTATCGCGGTTTTATTTTCATAGTTTTCACAGTTTAAATGGTCAATTGTGTCACTATCAAGAGTATTAATTAGAATCATTTGCTCCAGACTTTGCAGTGTAATTGTAACACATTCATAAATACGTTTTTTATTAATTAGGGTGGAAACTGTAAACGGAGAGGAGGCTCATCACACTCACAAATCCAAAGGGGTCGCAAAAAATGCTCAAGTTTCAGGTAATATCAAATATTAACGAATATAAAGTAATGGAATCGTTGAAGGAAATCGCTGGAATCGCAAAATAAAAGATGAGAATGAGATGCATGAGAACAGTATATTTGTTTGACTAAATAGCTCTTTAGCCATCCAAACACAAGTCTTTGGTATTTGACTCGACATGACATTTCATTTAGACTGTATTCAACAGTTTTGACCCTCACTGCATTACAAGATATAAGGAACAAGGCCACTATGAATCACGCTAAACAAAATAGGTGCAATGTACTCGGTTTTTCATTCAAACAAAGTGACGTAAATACAACTGAAAATAAACATTACTCACAATTAAATTTAGTTGTACGCGGAATCTCACGATCACAGCGTAATCCCATCCGATTTATTATTAGCTTTTGGCGAATTTACATTGTCAATATTTAACAATCTCCAATGAGATTTTAGTATTATATATTAAACGAAATTGCACAATTTGTTTGGGTCAATCTTGCATTTTTATAGCACAAGTTCTGTTGAGCCTTTGATAATAATATTAAGCCAATCTACAAACAAAGCCTTAGCTGTTTATAGTTTCATTGCTGTCATACCTGATATACACAAATATATTTTATAAATCCAAGACCGCACGCCAAATATTCTCATTATACAAATGTTGAGCGTGAAAATCGAACCCTTCATTCATTCAGGGGCTTATACAATATATACATAAGTAATATGAGCAAAATTATTAATGATTTTGGCAAAGCGATATTCATTCTGTACGGAGAGTAACTCTATCAATTTCATTAAAATAACTATTACTTTAAAGTCAATAATTAAAATACCTTAGATGTTTTAGACACCCTCTCACATGCATCAGCGAGCTGGCGTTTGAGGTGATGGTTCTCGGCAGCCAACGCGTCAAGGACGGCCGTAAACGCATCGTCTTCCTCTAAGGAACCTTCTCCGCCACTGCACCAGCCACTAGATTCCGATCCACCTGGTACTGCTCGGACTCCCACACTATACATAAAAGAAACTATTAATACCATATATCTTCAATCCCCAATACAATAGATAGGGACCTCTTCCCTTTAAATTACATAAAAAAGTGAGTTATTATATACATCATATGTAACAATTAACAAGAATTCAAAGTAATAATTAATAATGAATTTAAAAAAAAAATTGAATCATACCTAGTCAAATCCGGCTGCGACCTTGACAGACTGAGCTTCTCTTTGCTAAGTTTGGCCTTGGGCTTGCCCTTGACGCGTTCGTCCCTCGACTTGGAAGGCGCCCGAGGGGCATGCGGGGAGGCGGGAGGGGTCGTGTTCCGCGGAGTAGGGGACTGAGCTACCTCTTTTGCCAGATGCTTCAACACGGATGATTGGTTTAAGAAGTCATCTGGGATTTCAGTTATTTCCTATAATTATACATTTGAATTAGCGAAATTTTTAATTATCAATCATACAAGAATCTGAATTGGTTATGCAACATATATTTTAAAAATTACCTGTACACCATGATCAGGAGGGCTTGTGTATATCCTTTGACCACCGATATCTATGTAGTTAGCAGTAGCTGTCACTTCTTGTTGTTTATGTAATTTAGGTAATGGAATACCACTTGGTTTTTTAATCTCTGATTTCTTCAATGTATGGTATGGCGATGACTGTGTGTTTGAATGTTTCACTTCACTTGAGGTTCGTTCGTGTTCTCTAAAATAACAGAAAAATAAGTAATACAATGGTGCACATCAGTCGGACTGATTATGGTGCTGTATATTGGTATATCTTACCGTATTGGTGTTGGTCGAGCAGACCAAGAATCATCTTGATTGTGAATAATAAGTGTATTGTATGAGGAAGAGGATACGTCCAGCGAGCTTCTGTTGCTGTTACCACCAACTGAATCCTTCAGTGAGTTACGATTACTTCCCGTTACACTTTCCTACATACATGGAATTTATCAGTTTTTATAAGATAGAGCGAAATGGATACAATAATATTATTACATTACTGAAAAGCAATGTTGCAACACTAATTGAAAAGCAATACTACACAGTTTTGGCTATACGAGGCTATTTTTACAGAAATTAAGTTTTTATTAAATTAATATTAGTTTATATTATTAGAAAAAAGCATAAGTAATATAGCACCTTAAGTGAATTCCTATTGTTGTTGTTTTGGCTTTGATTCTCTTGTCCCTGGGGTTCTACTCTTGCAGTATGTCTAACCACATATCGCTCTTCTCTTGACAAATTCTCATTAGAAGTAGAAACATCTGTCTCACTGCCAGATAGACTTTGAGGAAAACTACTTGGAACTAAAAACAACACTGATTAATTATTATTTTTATGAATGGATTTGAATTCTGGCACTCTTTAAAGAAAATTATTTACTTAAAATGGGGTAAAAATATTTATCATCAGATCATCATACTAAAGCATAACAAGGGCATTGGACCTATGATTCATTAGAAAGGCATTTTCGTTGCTACACAATACCGATTACAACTATTTAATATTATGAATGATCATTTACCTTGTTGTTTTTGAGTTCTTTGCATGTTGTTAGCGAACGACATAAATCGTCCTGATGGTCGCATGGAGCCCATGTTGTTTCTTTTGAGACACTTTAAATGTCACTGTATGAATAATTTCATCCCACAATAAACAGATGATTGAAGTGTAAACCCCAACATTGATCAAATTTTCAGTAAAAAATGTATAATTGAGATAACTAATAATATAAATTCATTAGAGTAGGCCTTAAACGGGATATTACTACTAATTTACTTTACAATACCATAAGTATCTTAATATTTTAAGTATTCACTGAAATATATAATGGAACTTTCTTATAATTTTCTTTCGTTCTGAAAATAGAAGAATCTCTATTAATTCCATTGACTTACTAGATAATATTACATCGATTATTGAAAAAGCCAAATAGAATATTAAAGAATTTACAATTCCTCACTGTGATTGCTCAAGTCCACTTAGCTTTTGTCAAATTGACGCTAGTATTGGCACCAACTTGACCAATAAAATAATGGCAATTGACATTTTAGTACAGTATACACGACATACGACTTATAATTATAGAATATAGATTCACTTCATTGGTATCTGACATCTGTCATAGTGGTATGTGTTATGTGGCGTCAGTTTAAATTAATAATAATAATATTAAATATTTCCCATTCTTATTGCAATTTGCATCAGCATTCAGGAATCGTAAAATATTATAAATATGATTAGTCGTGTTTTGTGTCGCCGCACATTTGCGACTTCCTACCAAGTTTTGAAATTATTATCTAAACAAAGTTTAATTTATTCTGCCGGAAAGGGTCCTTTACCATTGCAATGTACGTACCTTTTATGCCAATAATTTAAGGAACTCTCCTCTCTGAAATATTAATTAAGAAACTTATTTTCAGTAATGAAATATACCAGTTTAAATATCTCACCAATTCGCTCGTACTCAGAGAATGTAAAAGTTGAAGATGTCGCAGTTGATTTTGAGTATGTTAAGAAAGCAATAAATAATCCTAAGACTCTCATAATAGATGTTAGGGAACCAGATGAAATTAAAGAACATGGGAAAATTCCAAGTAGCATTAATATACCATGTAAGTTCTTATATAAGAGGGTGTCTTTATAATCAGAGTATGTTGTATTTTTACAGTATATTTACTTATTAGTATAACTAAATATTTAACGTGTAAAAGTAATGCTTACATTATTATTGTTACATTAACACTCCAATCAATGCACATCCGTTATAAACATGATGAACTATTGTTAGTGATTTTGGATATGTTAAAAACATAAGTATATTTAAAAAGGTAAATGTGTCCATGTGATATTGATTTTTTATTTTTTTTAGTGGGGAATGTAACAACTTCACTAAGTATTATGCCAGAAATTGAGTTTACAAAACAATATAATAGGCCAAAGCCATCAGAGGACACTGAAATAATCTTTTATTGCATGATTGGAAAAAGATCGGGCATGGCTCAGCAGAATGCTATCAACCTTGGTTATAAAAAGTCAGTATAACAAAAATATTAACATTAATTAATGTAATGATTACTTCATTAATTTTTTTTTTTTTTTCAGTGCTAAGAATTACCTTGGAAGTTACACAGATTGGGCAAGTAAAACAATGTAGGCTTTACATATGTAATAGAGAAAACTATGATATAATTTATTAAAATGTTCATTTAGGATTCATTATTTGGGATTCGTCTATGTACTGAAAATAATAAATACAAGTATAAGTTATTAGTGGGTATCTAATATTAAATGCATTAAAATAAATATAAATTATAAAATCTTATGATTAATGTACAAATTTGTATTAACTTTCGTTGTTATATATTTTATCAATGGCTGGACCAGTCATCATAACTGCCAATGTACACTTTTGACCTGAAATAAAGGTTAATTAAAAAAGTTTTTGCAATGTATTATTTCAATTGTTTTTCACAGCATTAGATCAATCAAACTGACAAAAATTAGGTATTCCTTTATAAATATATTTACTATCAAGGATAAGATAGAAGAAGATTAGCATGTTTTACCTTTAGAACATTGTTTTACTGTGTTGTAAGTTAGGGATACCCACAGTGTTCATAATGATAAATTTCTTATAAAAAGTTACATAATAGATAATCTTATTCTTAAATTTAACTTAAATTCTTATAACAGAATACATACTTTGTGTATCCAAGTTCTAGTGCTTGCTCCAAAGCCATTGTCGCTCTCTTTCCTGATTTGCAGTAGAATATTAACTCTGCGGATTCTGAAGGTTTTTCCTGTAGGTAAGTTTTCCTAAAGTTTTCCTTTGACAAAGAAAGAGCCTCGCGTATGGTTCCCACTGAAATACAGAGTCAGTTATGAAATTTCGTTTCGTAGCAATGTAAAGAACGTTATAAAATTTTACTAAAATGTATCGCCTTTTAAAATGTTAGTAGCAAATAAACAGTTATAGATTGATCGGTCAATTTGACCATTAAATTACTACTTGTCAGAAATGTATACGGAGTAACTTTGGAAGTGGATCGATGAAAAACAAATATTTAGAAAACCCTTGTTATATATGTATAAATATTAATATTTAATAGTTTAAACAGGGTAAAATAGATAAATAAACTTATTAAAAGTGGCCTTTTAAAGAAATCAATACTTGCATTTATATCTACTACTATAAGTTACCTGTTGTTAAGTAATCTTTGAGTTAATCGCATTCAAATTATTATATTAGTTTGAAGAGTCGTTATTTAATATCTCAAAATATTCTATTTACACACCTGGAATATTTGTGCTGGTAGGAATGTTCCCTTGTTTGTATTCATCAGGATTACGAACATCAATAATCACTTTTGTAGGCTCATGGATATACTTGAGCATGTCATAAAACTTAACAACTCTCGCTGGATCTGCCATTTTGAAATAATTGCGAATTAAAATACGCAAAATACACATTTAATACATGTTACGAAATAGACGATATATCGAAGATTGATTTAAATTATCGTTTTACGATATTTGTGCCTATGAATGTTACTAAGTGGCAGGTGTAAAACTTATCAAATATATTTATCATGATTCAGATAAATTTATGTAAGCGAATACGTAAATCTATACGAATGTTTATGTAATGTATCATGCAATGATACGTTAAAATGACTACCCCCTACAGGGGTCTAAATATATGTACGTTCAATGATCAAATATTTAAAGCAAAATCAGTAAATATATAACCGGTATTTGACTTAATGTGGGTAATACAAGTATATATAGGAGAAATTTTCTGAGTTGTGAATGATTGTAACCTCTTCACGCGCGAATAGTTTGCCGATTCTGATAATTTGGTACACGAAGCTGGTAGTGTATCAGATTTGTGATCAATATTAAGGCTATTTTGTAATACAAGTACAACACACGTATTACAATATGCACGGATCTCTTAATTAGCGCGGGTGAACTGATGGGGACAGCTAGTTATATAAAATAAAAGATTACCTATATTTACCAATATTATGTTGCTACTATCAAAAAAAGGGGGGCGTAAAAAAAATTTTTACTTGAGTATTTTAATTAAAGCCGTTGAATCCTCTGCTTTAACAAGGACCAGGTACTTGATAAAAGTGGATTATTAAAATTTCAAAACTAAATGTTCAATGTAAATAATATTGACCTTCGTCCATTCTGCGAGTCATGTTTTGATGAGGTATTGTATTTGCCTATGTAGTCTGAAGGTCATTTTTTATTGAGAAACCCGGTTTTGGTACTTTGTGTATACTAGGTTTTTTGTTTCTCCAGTCTACGGTGGCCATAAAATAGGTAAACTTAAAGATTACTTGTCCGCGAAATACTGCCTATCACATAATTAATGCTAAGGTATTATTATAGGATTACCAAAAAAATAAGTTTTAATAATTCTAATAAGAGAGGGTGAATTTTTTTTTTTTTAAATTTACCTTAGTCTGAAATCAAAGTATAGTTTGCTGAAAACGTATTAGCAGAATATGCAATAGCAAGGTGATAAAAACACATGAATTAGTGCATATTCCTTTTATTTAAAATCTTAAAATTAAAACATTACGGTGTAAAGATTATAGTGGTATTGGATCTCTTCATTTGTGCCAGTTTTCATTTCATCCAAACATTGGTTATTTCTGTTTGCTTGACCAATCTTCCCAACTTCCTAAGTACGTTTTAGAACTGAAAAATTTAAAAATATTATGAATATCTTATGAAAAGTAACTTTTCCTAATAGTTCTCGCTTTGATTGCTTTTACATAAATAATTATAGAAAGGGTGTTGGAACCTGTTATTTATAGATAATTTTTAGAGATTTACCAAGGGTAAAAATTAAAAATCTAGAACTAACACTTCGCTGCCCGTCTGTCTGTTCATATGTAGGCTTTATTTAAAAGTTTAACAAATGATGTATCTCAGTGGCCGCTATATAACAGAATAGAAAGGGGTTTTTCCTATACTTATTATAAGCGTAAAGTCATGCCACGTAACCCCTAGCCCGATTATATATACGACTAGAAACGTATTTAATTATATAAGACATTTTGTTATGTAGTGAAAATTAAATTACTTCGAGAATCCCAATTTCAAAGCCTTGTCAAGAGCCTCTTGCGAACGCCTCCCAGATTTGCAGTAGAATATTAACTCATCGGATGCTGTTGGCTTGGCTCGTTGGTACTGTTTTTGAAATTCGTCGTTAGACATCGACGCGAGAGTGTCGTGTACAGTGTTTACTGAAACGGAATGCATAATGTACTTGACCATCCTTTCGAGAAATGGCTAATTATAATTAAATTTGATCTTCGTGATTGCTTACTTTTCTTTACATTGTCGTATAAGTTTTTAAGATATAATGTGCCAAAATGGATGTATAATTGCTATTCAAACCAAAACTTTAGTTTCATCCTTAAGAAATATTTTTTTTTTAAATAATTTTCAAAACGAGATTTTTCAGACAGAGCAATGAAACTCAGTAAAAATGAGCCCTAGAAATTGCGCACAACTGTTGCTGTTCTTTATAAACAAGCGATTACCTATAAATTATGATTACTTACAGGGTATATTTATACTGGATGGAATTTTTCCAGTTGATTCTATTTCGTCTGGATTGCGAACATCAATAATCACTTTCTCGGGCTCGTGAATGACTTTCAACATATCTTCATAACTCACAACTCTCACCGGGTCGACCATTGTTGTGCTGAAATGTCGTAGGAACTGTGAATGTAAATGGATTTGAAACAATGTTATAAGTACGTTAGGGGAGATTGGGCTTCATAGTGCGTTTGTGTATATTAAAAAAAATCAACTAATATATAGACACGATGTTTGCATCAATTTTATAGCTAGCTACGTAATATAAATATAGTTTTTTTTTATTGTAGCAAACTGTGTAGCTAACGAATTATTAGATAACTGTACTTAGTTACTGAAAAAGAACAACGAGTATAGTACAAAGATTCACGTATTTGGTGCCACTACCTTCAAATATAAGGTAGTCTTAGAGCTCACCTATGTGAAATAGTAGGATTTTGACTTACGGAATTCATATGGCGAAGTCGGAATTCTAATTAGTCTTCAATTTATTTGTTACATAAAAATACTTCATTCAAATTATTTGCATTTCATTTTAAAGAACGAAATTTATGTTATGTATCAATAAAGAGAATTTCGCACATAATAAGAATCGAATAGGATCTATCCGAAACTAATTTATAATTGTGAAAAGCAGTTGGATATCTCATACGTGATAGATACCGGTTTTGCCCTAATGCATTTAACAACACAGTTACAAAACTCGATTTTTTTATAATTTCTAAAAACTCACCTACTACTGTTTGAATTACCCATTACTTTAATTATCACAACCGATGCGAATGTTATCTAATGTATTTGCTAGTAAATAAAACTTTCTATACCTGTGCAATTGATAGAAGTGTACTAATCTTTAACACCTCTGTATTTGCTAACTTGAACTGTAAATAAAATGTTTATATACTAGAGCAACATGTGATGATATTATCTGTTCACGTGATATATCTGAGATATACCTGTCATCGATCTTTGAGGAGACCGCATGGAGGGGAGACAGATTTGCCAGGCATAAGATACCAATAGCTAAAACTGCACTTACGGAGCGCAAACTCTTCATGGCCGGATCTCTAACGTTGCTTGTACAACGACCGTCGGAATGAAATTTGTACAGACTAAAGAACTACACAGTTACAATAACGTGACTACTGACCTGAGTTGTGTGTATTGATCTGACCACCCAACGTTATTTGACTTTAAATTTGCGTTTTGTCCCACCGAAACTAAAATTGATCTGGCAAACAATCTGGTAATTGCCGGACCGGTTTATAACCTTCATAGAGCAAAAGCCAGAGTAGCGAGTTTTTGTGAACGCAGAGGTGACAGAGCAATATCGTCATCTAATGGTAAATCGCCACCGCGTTCTCAAAAGAACTATACCCCACGCGTGTGGGTTAATAGGTAATTACTTAATCAATAAAATAGTGACATACTATAAGGCAGGCTATGCAACCTCTTTCTTTATGTATAGATTATTATTTAAAATGCTTTAAGGTAATAAATATAGTACACTATTAGCAATCTAGTAGTTATTATAATAATAAATCTCTATAATAATCTTCTTGATTTTCTTAGGATTAGGGTAAATCGAAAAGTTTTAGTCTGAAAATAGGAAAATTGTAATGAAATCCAGACAAATATTATTATGGTATTTGATCGGATGTTCAGTTTTATTTATTTTATATTTTCTGAAAGTTAAAGCTATTTTTGGGAGAATTTCCTATGACTAACAAATCTCGTCGGACTAGACTATAGGGCTATCTATGTTTTATTCGACTTTCAAGTATTTTTGAGATATATCCGGTTATCGTATATAACTTTTTACTTATCGTAAGTTATCGCGTTCCATGGATTTTGACAACCAGTCATTTATTGATTCATCGTGATATTTATTATTTAATCAGTTAAAAAACTGTCTTGATGTGTATATATTTACAGACGTTTTTTACACCTCATTTGTTATATAATAATCAACAGCCCCAAACTAATTGTGTTACTTAAAATATCCGTTTTAATTTACAAAAATATTAAGAGCCTCAAAATACGAGTGTTTTTTTTGAACACTTGCTTTGTTTTTGGGCAAAATTTGAAGGTTAGCAACAACGTCAATCATCTCATTTATCTCAACGATATTTTGAAAAAATTCATTACGTCATCGTCACAGGTCACCTTCAAAATGGACTGCCACACTGTTGGCATTAAAGAAATTTGATGAAAATATAATATATTCAATATCGAATGACGTTTTATTATAGTTCATCTATCTTTTTTTATTAGATGGTTTCCCAATTTAAAAATGGAGTTTGCAAATTTCTTTTTCGTAATTTTTTTGCCAATAGGTATTATATAAAAGTAACCAAAGGCAACTACAGTAAAAAAAACTACTAATAAGGAGGCTAAAGTCTCTTAATTTACATGAACAAGGTTAAAGAGACAGTAAATCCTTTTTTTTTTTTTACCATTTAGTAATTAATTTTCAGTTTCCATGTATAATAAAAGAGCCTACACGTTATATTTTAAGAAAATTCTGAATAAAAAATGCAAATTATGGCAATTGAAAATTTTAATTTGACTTAAAAATATCTATATTATGTTTGAAAGTCGTACCATTGAAGAACGGATAACGGACGTAGTACTTGTCTCAATGCCATTCAGACTACTTTTCAATCTCTGTAACATTTTTTTGAAAAATCAATTTTTGATAAATCCATTATGATCATTAAATTTGTTTTTAGCGTTAAAGTCTCTGAAATTTAAAATTGCCTATTGGACTCTATGAACCCTATTCGTCTCTCCGAACAACATCATGCAGATGCTCCGGTGTCGAGGCAAAACGTGCGTCGATTGTTTGACGGTATATTGCAATTAAAATGAGTGTAATAGAATTATGTATTTTATGAACTCGGCAAATTACCGCTTGATTCTATTAACGATTAGGAAAATTTGTAAACAATTTAGGTTTTTTATGACTACTATTAGAGTAAACTGAAAATCTGTATGCATTTAAAAAATCGTAAAACTTAAAAAAAACCTCCACAGAAAATGTTTACAATAAACATTGCCATAATAATTTTGCAGGCTTTTCAACATTTTGTGTATAGCCAAAGTTTTAAACTCTAGAACTTTTTACATAAAAAACTTTGCAGTGCCCTGATAAAAAAAGTTGTACGAAATTAATTAATTTTTTAACAGGAATTTGCCATCCAGAATTCGTTTGTAATTACACAAATACAGGATTAAAGAAAACTTCATGTTACAAAAACATATAAAATTTATCATAAAAGTTTCTAACGTAGTGTATAACGTGATGACTGCAGTATACAAAGTACTTATAAATTAGTTACAAAAATAAAACTCACTGGTGTGGAAGTACCTTGAATTATCAACTAATTATAAGAAAATACATTAATTCATTTTCCTTAATTAGTTTCAAGATTATTATGCAAACTTAAAAATTATTCCATTCAACTACAGCACCTTGTTCAAAAATTAAGGGAAATATATTTATTTGTGACAAGAAATATCTTATACCAATTTATTATATTATAGACATAAATGCAATAAACTATCACACAATTTATGACATAATATTGTGCATATCTTACTAATAATAATATAATTGCTATAAAAAATAACAAAACCCTAATAATATAATATTGAAATTGTCTTTTAAGTAGGGAACAATGACTCAGTTGTTGGAGACCTTTTCAAAGTACTTTCTTTTTTCTTCTGGGTTTGGTATAATCTGTAAAAAAATAATAAAAATATAAATTAGAAACAAAAGCACTTCAATTCAAGTTATCTCTTTAAATGTTTTTGATAAGAGGAGATAGGGAAAAAATATTGGTAAATGTTGTTAATATTGATAAAATATTTTAAAACAGACTGTATTATCAGGGTTTTTACTTGTTATATTGGAATCATTAGATGCTCAATTTTAATATTACATACAATCCAAATAAGTTTATATGTTAAGACAATAAATGATAATCTTGTATATCTGAAAGCCATGCTACTCATTACTAACTTATAAATTGAATATACTTACAGTATCTTGACCTGGTTTCCATCCAGCTGGACAGACTTCACCATGTTTGTCAGTATACTGGAAGGCTTGGACCAACCTCAAGGTTTCATCAACTGATCTGCCAACTGGCAGGTCATTCATAGTTATCTGCCTTAGTATCCCCTTATCATCAATAATAAAAAGACCTCTTAATGTATGTCCTAAATCTTCCAAATATACACCATATTCTTTAGCTATAGAATGTGTCAAATCACTCAAGAGGGGAATATTGATTTTCCCAAGTCCCCCTTCCTTGCGGGGAGTGTTAATCCATGCTAGATGTGTGAAATGGGAGTCAACAGAACACGCCACTACTTCAGTATTTATTTTTTTGAACTCTTCAATTCTTTCGGAAAAAGCCAAGATTTCAGTAGGACAAACAAAAGTGCTGGAAATGTTTAATGATATTAGGAAATATATGTTATATATAAGCATAGTTCTGTTATGTTATACTTACAAGTCTAAGGGATAAAAGAAAAATACTAAGTATTTTCCTCTGAAACTTGACAGTCTTAACTGAGTTATTTCTCCATTAACAATAGCTGTTGCTTCCCACTCAGGAGCGGGTTTTGAAACTGTAATCAAAGCAAATTTCAAACTAAAATTTCAGAATACAACCAAATCAAATAGATCAGATAAAAATTTCATACAAATGAACACCAAGATATTTTTAAAAAAATATGTTAATTGGGAACCATCTATGTGATTTATTAGAAAATTTTCTGATTAAAATAATTATATAATATTATTTGTGGTTGGTACACATAGGTGGAGAAATAATTGTTTCTGGAATTGATGGAAAATTTATTGTCTTTGCCTATCAAGTATCAGGTGACATAACTTTAAGCTTACTGGATGAAATTTTGGGTATTTATTTTTTAAAATATATATTATTTATTTGAAACTTTATTTTAACTTCCCAGTATTGGAAAAAATTTTTTTTTCAAAAAAAAATACCAGTTGCAGAGTTGAACAATTATGAAAGTATAATATTATCTTACTCATCGCCTTAGTAAATTGTAGTTTGTGGTCAATTTTTCTTGCTCCACCGGGAAAAACATTGCCGCTTCCAAAAGAATAACAAGAATCCGATTCAAACAACGTTGAATTACAGTTACTTGTTAAACATACAAGTAGAACAACAAGGTAAAGTGATTTTATCATTATAAAATAATTAAATAAATCTATATGCTTATCTTAGAATAGGTTTTATATTTTACAATTTACAAAATTCCATTCAAAAAACAATACCAACCAAATCCTACCCAATCGACATGTTAACAAATTACAAAGTCAACTACTTAGCCGGTTATACCCCGCCCACTTCGTCTCCGGCGTTTCTGTACTTCTCGATACTTGACATTGGCGCACAGTATTGGAATTTTTGCTAATTTTGCCAGGTACCGATATCTTGTCATTGTGGAAAAATTAAGATGTTTTATTAAGTATTATTTTATTTCGATCTTATACAGTTAATAATGTGCCATCATAATCCTAAAAACTTTATGAAATATAATTTCATAATTTCTATGGTAGTTACATGACATTTCTTAATTGAAAATTGACTTCTTGTTCCATTACAAAGTCATGTAATATTGCCTTATGTTTACGGTTTTTATTATAAAATAACCGATACGATAACCATTAAATTTCGAGAATTTTATACAGGATAACTGCACTGACTATTTTAGTGCCATTAAGTTTAATGATTTAAATAAAAACGATTCCGTTATATTAATGCTTTATTTGTTTATTAATCATAAACTTCTCAATATTTTTAAATTTGATTAAGTGATAAACTATGAACAGATATATTTTGACTGTCTAGTTTGACTGTTTCACTGTTAAAAATGGTGTTTAAATACTTATATTTACAAACTTATTATAAATTTAAATTTCAAATGAGCAGAACAATTTCTGAAAATATATTAACATACATTAGTAAAGTAGAGTAGCGATTAAAACCTAATGTTACCTAACATGTAGTACACTGCGTGCGGTTTTTAACCGGTAATATCTATTCTCTATACTATTATGAACAACAGTGGACAACACTACTTCCGTTTGCACTTGCTATCGCAAGCGAGTGTTGTACATAATTTTAATTTTCATTATTTTTATAATGATGACTAAAGAAACGTAAAAGCAATGAATTTAAAATCAATTATACAAGTGTTTCCATAATTTTAGTTATTTACAAGTCCATCGCAAAGCTTTGCGGTAAGTTTTTACAGTGTATCCACTTGTCGATCATTATGGCGGTCATTACATTATTGTTTGCTGAAAAGTTTTGGCTTCGATTAGTTTAATAGATGTGATTTATAAGTATCGTTATTATTGAGTGATTGTTTTAGATGGACGTACCGGATGAGGGAGTCTTAGATGTAGATTCTTTAGCCGACGATGGATCTGATGAGGAATGTGAAGCGCAGCCGTCTTCAGGTTCGTTCTATGTAAAATTTCAATGAGATTGCTGTGATATTGTTATTTATTTCGTTTCTGTTTCATATAAATTCTTTGATAAAATCGTTATTTAAATTTTGCATGTTTTTGTTTTTATTTATTTAGATGGTTTGCAATATTGCAATTCTACAGACTTTTATGCAGGCCCAGCTTCAACACCGACGTCATGTGCGTCATCTCCTCGAGGTGAAGAGCCGGCATCACCCCATGCTGCTATATCCCAAACACAATTTTTTCATCAAACATATACTCGGCCTTTTTTCACATCGGGACGGCGGGGGCCTGGTAGGCCACGAAAAGAAGGAGCTAAATTGACTCGTGAAGGCAAAATTGTTAGAAGGTAAGTTAATTTAAGACAATTCAGTGATATGTTTGTGTGGCATTTAATATGAAAGAAGTAATAATTTATTACCTCATATGAGGTGTGTGTTAAAGGATTTTCAGGATAGAAGAACCAAGTTGTAGAGAAAATATCAACAAACATTTTGTTTGTATTGAAAAATGTTATCATTTGGCAGATATAGGGGAATGCCGGGTACAGTTAGAGGTGCAAAAAGGCATCGTACTAGTAGAGATGATGCTTTAGATGAAATGATTGAAGATGATGATTTCACCATGCCAGCTCCTGAAGAACCCCCATATACACCAGAAAAATGGTAAATATTAAACATAAATAACAACATTGGATTAGCTTATAAATTGAATTAAAAATTTTTTTGTTGGGTTTTTTTTTTTTGTGATTTAGTTAGTTTTCTTGATTAAGTATTTAATAACTTCATAATTTTTATAAAAGTTTATGTCTTAACACACACACTGCTCACATTCTTATAAAATTGTTCATTTAGGCCAGGAAAAGTTTGTGCTCTATGCAACCTAAGTGAACGAAGTCAACTTGGGCAAGGGGAAATGAGACAGTTACCATGTCATGTTGAAGAAGAAGGCAATACAACACCAGGGGCAATGTCTGGTGGGGCTACTCCCATTAGTAGTGGTGCTGGGGGTGGCACGCCAGGTAGTATCACTCCCACTACACCAACACCTAGTACCCCAACCAATTTGCCAGTTGGATTGGCCTCACCACCACTTGATATGATGGATGTCAATCTGCAACAAGCTTTGCCATTAAGTAGAAGACAGAAGTCATTCAATAAGTGCAAGTAAGTATTGTTTTTCAATTCAACTTGAAACCATAGAATTTTATTATCATATATAATTAGTATGATTTAAAATTTTAAGTTTTTCTTGTTGTGTTGTGACTAAGCTAACAATAACCAACATATTTTCTATTAAATAAAATATTTAACAGCATATTTTTATATCAGGACCCCACTGTACAACATGGAGCATACAGATGAACTATCAATAATTGGTCACATAGAATCCCTAGAATTGCCATCATTGGTGTCGTCTGGAATGATTTATATCCACCGTTGTTGCCTGGAATTCAGCCCGCCTTTCCAAGACGAGGTGGCGTCAGGCCCTGACGATGATAAGGAACAGCTTGAAGAAGCCAGGGTTAAGGGAATTGTGACTGCTGCTCTATCAAGAAAATGTGCCTTCTGTCAGAGACATGGTGCAAGCATACCATGCAAGGTAATTTTGTCTTAAGAAATGAATTATTAATTTATTGCAAATTATTGATAAACTATACATCTACAAATCAAAACAACTATACAAATCAAACCTCTAGGCACTTGACTTTCAATCCCAGCTATGCCCAAATTCTCTATATGAAATTAAATGTTTGCAAGGATAAATAATATGATGCTAAACATTATATTTTAAATACTTTTGGGTTATTTTACAGATGAGTTGCAGCAAATACTACCATTTACCATGTGTCCTCGCATCGGGAGGATTAATGGACTTTCAAACTAAATCAGCGTTTTGCAAAGATCACCTTTATCAAGCTCCTCTTGTTGGTGAGTACTTTCTATATACACGTAAAATATTGTGCTATAGTCTTAATTTGTTGCTCAGGTTTATTTGAATTTTGGTAACCTGTGTGGTTACAGACAGATTAAATATATTAGTTTAATAGTATAGGTTCAATAGTATTAACTTCCCCCGTTGACCGTACATGCTTTTCATATATGGTATGGTATACAAATTAATTGTAATTTCAGGCACTGCTGACATCGACTGCCGAACTTGTCGCACGATTGGCGACATGTCGAATCTAATGACGTGTGTGGTTTGTGGTGGACATCATCATGGAACTTGTGTTGGTCTTTCACAATTACCAGGTTAGTTTGTACTATTATGTTAAGCCTTGATCATTTATTAAAATCATACAATATAGCATCTATTGAGTTTTTCATTTAAATAAACATAATACAAATGAAAAATTGTGGATCTCTACTTTTTTCACTTTTTTTTTTTATAAATTTTGTATAACAAAAGGAAGAGGATAGTTTTGATTGTTTGTTTATCGGAATGTTTAAAAAAAGTTTTGTTTACCATTAGAAACTCGTTCTTCACTAATTTGACAAAGGCGTTTGCATTTTTTTAAATGTTAATAAGCTGCGTGTGCGCTGCTGTTTCTGCTTTCCGTAAATTATGAGTAGGGACACTTTAACGAAAAATAATTTCAGGTGTTCGCGCTGGTTGGTCGTGTCGTTCCTGCCGCGTTTGTCAAGTGTGCCGGGGCGAAGCCCTAGGCGGACCGGAGTCCCGTGCCGTGACATGTGAACAGTGCGATAAGCTCTACCACGCGATGTGTTTGCGACCCGTTATGGCCACTGTACCCAAGTATGGCTGGAAGTGTAAGGTTAGTGGCTATCTTCATTCCCTATCCTGAAACTGTACGTCTATAAGGCCAATTAATAAAAAATGAGTTAAAACAAACTTAACTGAGTTATCGAGATTTAAATATTAAGCTTTTAAGTCTTAGTTAATAAAACTTGCATAAATTCATTATTTTTTAATAGTGCAGAAAATATTGACGTATACGTTTACGTTCCTAAATAAATATCTGTTGGAAGGGATTGAGAGAGCTTAATAGCGATTTCGCTTTGTGTATCTTAAACATTGTAACTCCATGGTGTAACCAAAGTCCGTCATCGTCAGAGTGTAAACTAGAAGTGTAAATTTAGAATGTGGAAGGGGACTGACTAATGAATGATGCTTGTATCAGTGCTGCCGGGTTTGCTCCGACTGCGGCTCCCGTTCGCCCGGGGCGGGGCCTTCATCCCGCTGGCACGCGCACTACACGGTCTGCGACTCGTGCTACCAACAGCGGAACAAGGGCTCCTGTTGCCCCCTCTGCCGACGGGCCTACCGCGCGGCCGCCTACAGGGATATGATACGCTGTGTCGCTTGCAGACGGTTCGTTGTTTATTCTCTATGCTCAGTTTTCAAATTTAGGTATATTTAATAACTATTGCTAAATTTATAATTTGTCAAATGGATAAATTCATACATATTATGATCCTGATCTATTTAACTAAAGATTATAAAGTAATTCTTTTATAGGTTCGTTCATGGCATGTGTGATCCAGACGCGGATCCTCAACAGTACAGACTGAAAAAGGAACAGAACCCAACATATGACTACACTTGCCCTCTGTGTAAAACTCAGATGTTAGCTTCAAAGTCTGGATGTAAGTATCTTTTAGATTTAGCAAATCTCTCTAGTTGTGTATGTCCATTCGCAACTCTGGGACTGATTGTGATTCATATGTTACATGACATATTTTTGGATTATTTATAAAGGTGGTATACGAGTAAATAATAATAAAGGTACGTCTCATAGTTATGGCTATATCGACAATGGGTCCATACTTTATGAAGTGTCCATTTTAAAACAATTTATATGGGTAACGGCTTTTCCCTGAACTTTAAACGTTATCACATAATAATAATATAAATATTTTATTTTATGATTATTTTACGACTTCCAGCAATTAATCGGATGTCGGAGTAAATGACTCTGATATCAAAAAAAAGCAATCATTATAAACCTAATTCTCAAAAGTTTCTCTTTACTTATACTATTTAATTTTTTAAGAATTTCGTTTCTACCTCATGAATTACTAGTTTATAAAGATAGTCAATAATTTTTTAATACTTTTAGCGTTTGACGAGGACAACATGGCGTCAACATCGCAGGACTCTTCCTTTGGCGATGAGAATTCACAAGAACAAGACCCACTCGCCATTGAACCTAAGGTATATTATAAGCATACATATTATATTTTTTTTATAAATTTGTCTTTAATATGAAAATAAAAGACCTTAATAAAAATTAGTAGTTATACAAAATTAGTTATATAAGCACTTAACACACGTATGCAACAGCTGTCGCTTATTAATTAAATACTTTATAACAGAATACATTAACGCATTAATTAATTTTAAAAGGGAATTTATTTATTTTGTCTAACTTGAGTATTTCTTCAGATCGACATTGGACTGGGCAAAGGAAAACCATTCTCAGTATCATCGAAAGTGGCGAAGAAGAAAATCGGTGGCTTCAAACTGAAGGGCGGCTTCCCGCCGGCCGGGAAAATGGGTTTTCAAAAGCGCCAACGTTCCGTTTTGGAGTTCGGTAGGAAACGAGGCTCGAAACCCAAGATGAGAGGGGTTTTTGGTGTCCCTGGACTAGGTCTTCAAAGGCCCCAAGCGCCAGATAATAAAGCACCTGAAGATGATCCAGGTATAATTTCCGCTCCAGGTAAAGTATTTTACGTAACTACCTCTCTTCGTTATATATATTTATTTGCGATTATTTATGACAACATACAATATGTTATTGAGATTTTCATGAATTATTATGCTTTTGTTACAGGAGTGGAAAACAAGTTAGTGCTATGTTCAAGCAAAGACAAATTTGTGCTGACCCAAGATTTATGTGTGATGTGTGGAGCTATTGGAACCGATTCGGAGGGCTGCCTCATTGCGTGTGCGCAGTGTGGCCAGACCTATCACCCCTATTGTGTCAATATCAAGGTGAGATCATATCCAACATATTACAATGTTATAGGTACATCTGTGGTTATAATCCTTTATGAAGAAATATTTGGTTGCTATGAAAACACTGAAACAATTCAATTCACAAAACAATTCCACACCCCTTTGTGGAATTGAAAAATTTTAATCTAGGTCAAAAGATGAGAAATAGTTTGAACCATGGGAATTTTCAGAAAGGGTTTGTATAGTTTTGTTATAGTTTTCGGTTTTTCATAATATCATAAATATAGTTTTAATAATTTGAATAAATATAAAACCTGTGATGTTTTTGGAAAAAATATTTAAAATACTGTTTTCTTGGTGGTTCAGAATTATTCATAAAAGAAACCTTAGTAAAATATCTGTAAAATTTCGTAGTATTTTTTATGGACTTAAAGAAATAAAGAATTCAAAGTGCTACCGGCACCAAAAAACCTGAGCGATGTTCAAATATACCAATAAACCACTGAGCGATGTACTAGCCTACGATAAATTATAAAACTGGAATATTACAACATAGATGTTTCATGGTTCCAGGTGTCCCAAGTGATCGTGTCGCTGGGCTGGCGTTGCC
Source organism: Pontia daplidice (assembly GCA_963693355.1). Classification (NCBI taxonomy): domain Eukaryota; kingdom Metazoa; phylum Arthropoda; class Insecta; order Lepidoptera; family Pieridae; genus Pontia; species Pontia daplidice. The sequence continues at coordinate 7,228,270 of CAVNZL010000140.1, read as the reverse complement.
TGGACTGCACGGTGTGCGAAGGCTGCGGCTCGCGCGGAGACGACGGCTTGCTCGTGCTCTGTGACGATTGCGACACCGCCTGGCATACGTACTGTGCGCGCCCGCAACTGCCCGAGGTACTAGTTTAAGGTTTAGAAAATTTGTGATTTAAGATTGGGTCCAGATTAATTTTAATTTACTTAAATATTTGTTTTCCTGACTTCCAAAGTGAAGGTGGAGTTTTGTAATTTGAACATTGAAAATTCACTAATACTAATTTAATAGATTAATGCGAATATTACGTACATAAATGAGGCTGTAAATTATTTTTTAAATATGAAAAATACGTTCAAGGTCCCGCGAGGGGCGTGGCGGTGCGAGCGATGTCGTCGATGTCTCGTTTGTGGAACAAGGGATACGCAGCTGTGGTGCGATAACTATACTGGTAAGATACTAGAAGTAAATACATTTCACATATTTTAAAATTTATTATTTTGGATAATGTGTTAGGTCTAGTGAAATTACATATATATATTATATTTTTAGATTAAACAATAAAATTATCCCAGGCTGGTCTAAATCTTAACAATGCAATGTCGTGTAGCGATACTGAAATGGATATATTTGTGTTGTAGAGTGCGCCCCTTGCGCATCGCTAGTGATGTGCTGCGTGTGCTCGGAGCCGTACTCGGACGGCGAACTGATAATCCAGTGCGTGCCGTGCGCTCGTTGGCTGCACGCTGCTTGCGATGGTGTACGCTCAGAGGCCGACGCCGAGATCTGTTGTCGGGCTGGGTAAGTTTTTCGATTTTAGGATAGTGTCCGTTTCAAACGTGCTAGTTTGACAATTGAAATTTCCGCAGATGAAGATTACCGTTGCCACAATAACGTGGTAAAGTGATTCTTTCAAATAATGGTATTGAACTCTTTGTGTCTTTATGGACACATATACATGGACAGAGCATCTCTCGACTTCTACTTTGGGCGATGAAGCACCGATTTTGTTTGGGAGAATTTTGAGAAACAATAAATTTTATTTTTGACTTTTCATAGTATTTGGTTCTTATATTTGGTCCACACATATTATTTATATTGTGGTGTCGTTTCGGATGCTTTAAATGCCAATTTTGTTTAACATTGAAATGTCTATTTACAGATACAAATGCTGCTTATGCCGGGGCAGAGATATTCCGCCCCCACATCTAGCAAGAGCTATAGAAGCTCCGTCTAAACCTGCTGGGCAGCTCACAGCCGTAGCCCTGGGGCTGGCTGGAGAGTATTATGTGGACGATGTATGTCTGTCGCAACGGGGTGCCCATCATATGAAACAGCTGGAGGCGGAACTCGGAATTACACATACGAGGCGCAAGCGCCGCTTCAAACATGACAATCCAGAGAAAGATGCCGGTAAGTCAAAGTTTATTTATAGATTATGTTCAATAGGCATGGAAAAATCGACTAATAAATTGTCAAAGCTCTACTCATATTTTAATATAAAAACGTGATTACTCTGTTTGTTTGATCAAAATTGAAAAAAAAGTTAACAGAATTGGAAACTTGAATTGCTTTAAACATCTCTAAGTGTTAAATTTAACAATAAATTAAATAAGGACTTTAAACACTGTAAATGTAAAGGATTGATAAGATGCGGGCCGAAAATTTTAATGTTAAAGAGACTAAACAGAACATTTGTCAAAACATTGCAGTTCACTGTTCTTTATGTTTTTTTTAATGCTGTAGAGTGTAATATGCTTAAGTTATTCTTAAATAATCAATCGACTTACAGAAATACTTCGCAAAACTATTTATATTTATAATTGATATTAAACCCTAGATGATTCAGTGGCCACTATGACCGGTACCATCTTATATGTTTATTGAGCGTATTTAGTTTCTGTCTTTTTGTTATGATATGAAGAAATTAGAGATAAATATATTAAATTAAAAAAAGTCTATATAATGATGAAAAGGGACAGATCTCCCTAATTGGACACTATAGTATAATACATAGAATATATGTATCATATTATTGTCTAACTGGTGTTTTTGTGTTGGACGCTGGCTATTGGATTAGAAATAATGGCATCTATTGAAACAGTGGTTCAAAACGCAGAAGGGGATGGCGATGATGGCAAGCCCGACGCCGCTGAAGTTAAAGAGGAGCCAGGTATTTGATAAACTTTTAATAGAATATATTTTTTGGATCTTATTATTAGCCCTACTCTGCTTTTGATCTTATTTATGAATAGTTATGAAAGAAATAAAGTTTTCATAGAGGTTATAATTTCCACATTTCATTATTATCTTTGTTTAAAGAAAAACACTGTTAACGGTCACGGTCTAGACCATGCACGCTGTAAAGCACGCGAACGTCGGAAAAAATTAAGATAATGTAATATACTCAAATTTTATAAAAATATACAACTTAATCCGTTAACAAAGTGTTTTTATTTAAATGAGTAATAGTTATGCTAATAAAAGACAATATTATTATCTTGGTTGTCTTTGTTTCTTCCATTGCGATTAGTTCCTTTATATACATACTGTACACGCTCATTACTGGTACCCTTTATTATACAGGTTTACCGACTAACGCGAATTTAAAGGAGGGAATTCTGTGGAACGTGGCAAACGATGGCCCGGTGCCGGAAGGTTTTACGATTTACACTACGGATTCGGGGCTCACAGTACTTCGAAGGAAGCGACAGCGCAACTTAAATAAGCTTGGAATTGGCGGGTTCGTTGTCCGGCAGAGACAAGCGACGCTCAAGGCTCAAGCGGATGATGATAACGATGGCACACCAAATTCAGGAGGTAAAAATAAAAGTTCTGTACTTAATTCTAATAATATATCACTTCACATTTATATAGTACCTGGCTGTTATATTTCTGCTATCTAAATAAATCTAATTATTATGTAAGAATTAACCATCTTCATGCAACCCTAAATCACTAAGAGTTTACCGTTAAACCCAATTTATGGAAATTAAAAAGTCATCTGTAAACAAAACTTAGTATACGAAAATTTGCTCACATTGTTTTTCAAATAATTGCATACCTAATTCTCTTTACAACTTTGCTCAAAATAAAATATATATTTAGAATCTCCGAGCAATAAACGTAAGCCGCGTCGCAAGCCACGGTCCAAACTCATGGAACAGTTTCCTTCATACATGCAGGAGGCTTTCTTTGGCAAGGACCTCCTGGAACCGAAGCCTGCAGGTAACTTTTGTTCTACGTATTTTATTTCATTAGATTAAATTTATAAAATTCCATAAAAATATTTGAGAATTTTAAAAATTAGCCAACTTTTATTACTTGGAATACTTTTTATATGCTTTCGTAGAAAAATATATTGGTCCAATTGCAATATTTAAAATATAGAACTCATCTGTCCCCTTCATTCACATCGAAGACACAATTTTAGAAAAAGAGACGGAACAATTTCTTTTTAAGAGTGCAACTGGGGAGATTATTTTTTTTATTAAATACTCCTTAATATTTACTAAATACATTTTACTATACTTAAATGATTAACTATTTTTTGAGGTGATGAAAACGGTCGACGATCGCCTGATTTGGGTGCATTTGAAAACTCCGATTCGGACGGCGAGGACGTACTCACAGCACTGTGCACGTATACGGACCGACACACCACGTCTTTTATAACGCTTAACCAGGTCAAATATTTTATGTGCCTTTTACACTGAAATTAATATATAAAATTGTTTGTATGTAAGAAGACGTTAAAAGTACTTGACTTCAGTATCTTTAATTATAACGATGTTTTAACAGATATTTTTATTAAATTCAAAGATTTGTTAGTTGGGACCGTATAACTCTAATACTAAATTAGAGTACTAGTCCAAGTAGTTGTTTCGTGGTTACAATTCAATTTGATTTTTCTAATAGTTTTATTATAATAATTAATAGGATGAAAAAGAAGTTCTCTGCACTCTTAAACCAAAAGAAGAAAAGGAAGATTCCTTCAGCTCAATATCTGACATCAAAATAAAAACAGAAGGTACGGAAGACCAATTGAAGCATACAGAAGATTCCACCGCACTTAAAAATGCTATATTGGGACCACATCACACTGATACGGAAGGAGGTTCGTCTACTGGAGTCACTCCGGTGCCGCCAAAGACAGAACCAAGTACGGGTAAGTTTTTGAAATTGAGGGTAGATCGAAAAATATTTTTATTTGTCTTTTGTAGTGACTAGTGGTATTTTTTTTAAGTACTCGTATTTTAATTATATATTTTAATGAATAAATCTGTTTTATTTTTGTTATTTTTGCATTTTAAATAAGTGTCTAACTGTTAATATAATAATTACAAGTGTTATTATAATTAATAAACTCGTTTTAATATGGTGAATTCATCATGAATTTTTTTTTTTTGCGTTTTGTTGAAGAAATTTGCGCATAGAAAAACTATTATGTGACAACTGGTATATGAAATGATTGAAATGTACATACAAATCAAATGATTTCCTACTCTCTTCTGGTAATTTAAACATGTGATAAAATGAAGTGTTCTTTTTACAATTGACTATTTTATTTTTCTTCAGATAATGCAGTGACGTCACAACCGGCAATATCACCAAAGGACGAGTTGTCCCTTCTTGGTGTAAACTTGGACGCGATGGTTCGCGACACTTTACCGGACATGGACAGTAATGATGTCGACGAGATATTTAAGGGCGTGCTAACAGATGATTCGCAGGTAAACATTAAACACACATACATTACATTTAGTAATTCAATATATTTAGTAACATAACAGCAGTGATATTTTATGCATATAATTTATTAGTATCCGTCAAGTGTATGAATGGGAATCGATGAACATAAAGGAATCTTAATTTGTGGCGAAAACTGAACTTCCTTATCCTCGTATAATAAACGCAAAATTAGGCAATTATGGATGCAAGGATGTTTGTCACTATTTCACCTAAAACCTACTGAATGGATTTCAATAACATTAACAATAGTATTGCCTATACATCAATATAATACATTGGCGACTATTTATAAAAAATATTGTCTGGATTATGCAAAATATCAAGTAAGTAGGTCAAAAAGTACCCCCAAAAGCAGTAGTTAGACATATAGTCTACAAAAACTTCCGCCACATCTTCTATTCGTAATATGTAAGCCATTATATCCAAATAGTGAACCATACCTCAGTATATAATTTATTGAAATGCACATTTGCAATTATTGAACCAAATGCAGTTATAGCATTGTAATCCATTTTTATTATATATAATAGCATAGATGGGTTACTTTATAAACTGATTATCTAATTATTTATAAAGTAGGGATATATAGGTATCAAAAACAACTAAATGCATTGTTTTGCATTATTCCCACTATGAGTGTTGTAAAAATTGTGAAATCAGACTGATTTATTTTCTTAATTACTTTCACTTAATCGATAATGTTCGTATGTTGCATAACTAATATTTAATTTTCAGGAATCTCAAGAATCGTCAGTGTCGTACGTGAATTCGATGTCTGGGACACCCTATTCTCAACAGAGACAGCAGTTGCAAAGCCCGATGGAGTATGCCTCGCCTTACCACCACACAGACTTTGGTAGCAGGTGAGTTTCTTACAAAACATTAAAGATGACGCAATTCCTTTGCTTATTTGTTGGCTGGGTTTTAAATTTCTTTTTATAAAAGGACATTTGTTAATAGTTGAATTATAGTAGCACCCTTAGTAAAAGCTATAAACAGCTTGGGGCCAATGTACAACATGATTTATTGAAAATGGTATTGGACACAAAAACAATGATTTTCATTTTCTAAATAGGCAACATAGGTACCGGGGATTAAAGAAAAGGTAATAGTTAATAGAAAGAAACTGTATTTCATATAGAGCTTAACTCTGTAGTCTCTGCTTGCCCCATTCCTGAATTGTATAAATGAGAGTTAAATTGGCCTTGTGTGAATTGAACGTACAAATTCAGTCGATGCGTTACTTGCGCTTCTAAAATAATAATTTCTCAGTAGTAACAGCGCCCTAAGTCCGCTGTACTCTGAAAGCGGATCTGGCGGCGGAAGCGTGAGCGGCAGCGGGGCGGGCAACTGGCCCGAGAGCAGCGCACCACCGCCTTCTTACAACCAACGGAGTGCTGATAAGATGCGCGCTGATGAAAGTACGTAAATGTTCGAAAATTTTCATTTTCAAAATATATCAGATTTATGAAACAAAGTTGCGTCTAACAATTTTTTATGCTATCTTTCACTAAATGTGAACATATATGTTAATGCGAAAAAACATGTCATTTATAGTAGGGCATCAAAATGCCACTGGCTACTCAACTGCTAATTTCTTATTTAAATTAAATATATAGAACATTTAAATAAATATGACTAAATTGAGCATCACATAAAGGCTTGAAAAGCTAAATGTATATAATAATAATAGTGTTCGTATACATTTTTGTATTAAATATAATTTTTTCGTGAATTACGGTAATTTATTAAAAAAACGGTTTTTTTTTCAATCAGGTCTAGGTTCCGCAGCGACAATATCAGCCGTGCTCTACGCGAATACGAACCACCCCGAATGGAAGAGCGAGTTCCCGAACTGGGTCGATCGGTGCAAGCAAATTCTGAAAAAATGGCGCGCCCTGCCTGCAGAGCAAAAGGCGCCTTATTTACAACGCGCGAGGGACAACAGAAGCGCAATTCGCATGAAGAAAGCACAACAGGTGCGTGCTTTGTGTGTGTTCACCGCAATTTGTGCTAACACTCACTTACACTTGTGTTTTCGTGTGCCTACTAAATACAATAGTCTAAGGATTCGTCTTGCCTTATTGGAGAACGTCTTGGCTAGTCTTCGAAGTTCAATTATTCATAAATTTGCACCGCTTTAACTAAAGTGCTCATTCTCAATTCGTATTAGTGTAACCACAATTTAACAGAAAGACGAAATAGTACTTTCAAAGGGGTGCAATTAGATTTAGTTTTTGTCAATATAGGTAAGTTAACCAAGACGTTACAAAACGTATTCTATAATTTGACGATAATAATTTTAATTCATAAAAATCTACCTTAAATAATTATAAATCTTACAGTGTATCGGTTAAGAGACAAACCGTAGGCTAAAATCATAATCTGCTAAATTCATCGTGCTATTTCTGTCTTTATATGCAAGTCTTATTAAATCCATAAAAACACTCAAATTGTATCTATCATGTAAAACATCGGTAGATTTGTGAAGTACGCTATTGTTGCAACGTATCAGTAAAGTCTGTACGAGAAGAGGTTAGGCTAGTTGTATGCGCGCAATTGGATCACCAATGGACGTAATGAGCGATTCGTTGGGGCAGAGTTCGAGCGGACCGAGCGAGGAGCCTGCAACATCACCGGCGCCCGTTAATGTGACAAATGTCACCGGGGTCGGCGTGACAGGGGTGACGGGCGTGTCAGGCGTTACTGGAGTGACGGGAGTGACGGGAGTGACAGGAGTCACGGGCGTGACAGTGAACACGGTGCGAGCGCCCAACGTGACAGTGACGGCGGGCGGACTCCTGGAGGCGGATTCTCATATCCGCGTGCTGACCCCTTCGGAGATTATGCGCACGCTGCCCCGGCTAGCTAACGCACCTCCCGCACCGACACGCAACACGGTACCCTCGCGACACTAGCCCCTCCCACGCACTTACACTCACCTCTCCTTCCCCTTTCAGCACTTCATTGGGTAGCTCTACCATGAGATGAAAAGATTAGACTGTCAGTCAAAATGTAATGTAATGTATGATTAAAACAGTTTATATACATACTTGTTACACAATTTTGTCACACTCATGATAAAGCTACACGCGATATGCGTATACCGGTATACGTTAACAACGTACCCAGCAACGTACGCGTCGTATACGAATATTAAATTTTGTTGAGGTTTAATTACAAATCATATACAAAAGTGCTGAACGTCCCTTTAAATCCCGAACTCCCGTCAGATATCTGTAATTCAATGGCGTCGTAAGCTGTGTGATTACTTTTATTTTAGCTTATTATCAGGACGATCGACACTTGCGCCTCCCGGACTCACGTCCGCTGTATACGTAACGTTGTTTTATTTTATTTTCGCTTTGCCTTGGTAGTGTTGGCTTTGATACGGTTACCACTGAAATAGTCTTGTCTTTCTTAATCGAGACTATTCGTTTGGTAATAGGTTCAGCTGGTTGTGGTGTGCTAACGTTTCTAACATTTATAATTGTTTTACGTTGCAATGTTTCGCTAAGTAGTGGCTGTTAAGTAGTATAAGTGTGGTTGTTGTGTAATATAGTTTAAGACTACTAATTAGTGTATGGTAAAGGAAGGATAAATAATGTGTTTATTACAATTGTTTTTTATTTAAACTTAATACATCCGTGTTTAATAAAGTGATTCAATGAATACACTGCATGAGTCAGATCACTATAATTTTGAATTAACACTACAAATTTAAATTCATTGTATTGTAATGTAGATATATATAAACGCATGAAAACAAATTACTCAAGAGTTTTAATGTAAATACATTGTAAATTGTTGATTTAAATTTAATGAAAGCATGTACTAGTTAAATTGAATATCTTTTGTAAATATTATTTGTTTTGTATTTTCTTTTTATTAATCTAACAAAATTCCTGATTTAATAATAATGATATAGGATCAAGAGCGTGCTTGCAATCAGCAAAGAAGTGCCCGCGAGGCGGAACAGGAGCGGCAATGGAAGCAATTGCAGCAGATGCGGCAGCAGCAGACGCAGCAGCAACAGCAGATTATACACGATCAAAGGATTCAAGGTATCTTAGGAGCCAGCTTAGTTTATTTCAAAATTTTCCTTCCGCCCCCAGAATAGGCGGAAGTTTTTTCAGAATTTTATTTTAAACTAGCCTTTCCCTGCAGTTCAACGAGTGAACGGGATAATGCAAACATCACATCTTGATTATTATTACATTTTAAATATGGTTACCTATTTTATTGAAAATGTCATAAGACCTGTCTAGTGTTGGAAGAATTGTTGAAATATGAATTTTCCTTTTTCGCGCCGTTCCCTTTGCGAAGAGTATTTTTGCACGGCCATCACAATTGTACGTCGTTTGTCAATTAACACGTAACGCGAGCGCGGAGACGTCAGTTTGACGTGGTGTTGTTGATTTTGAAGCAGCGATGCAGCGCTTGCGTACAGACGGCAGTCCTCCCGCAGGCCTCCCCTCCGCCAACGAAGCGCCGCGGAGCGCCTTCCCGGCCCAGCGCTTCCCCCCTGCACTACGCCAACGCCGACGAGAACATCAACCGGCAGCTGAGGGATCTCCTGCAGAGGCACCCGGAGAAGATGTGGCCGCCGCGTAAGTATTACGAGAAAACTAAGATCTCTAGGCACAGATGTGTGGCTCATTGGTTTCATGTTTTATTTCTTTAATAAACAATCGTTCGCCGTGTTAATAAAGTCTATTATACAAAATATAAAACACAATTTGTTAAGTGGGAGTCTAATTTTGTGTTTTGGACGATGTATTTAAAAATGTTCATTATTTTATTTTTTATAGAAGCTACGAACGAAGATGGCACCACCAATATAAGTCAAGAAGGACAGGCATTCAGACTGCCCTTGCCTGTTGGAGTACGACCTCGTACTCCACTGCAGCCTATGCATAGACCTGATCATCATAGTAAGTATATATTTTTACAATTAAAAAAAAAAACAAATTCAGATCCGCAAAAAATCTTAAGAAAAAAAGAAGATTTTTTTTAAAGAAGTATTATTTATTGTTTCTCTATTTACTGAATATATTTTGCTTAGATGGTGGTTTTAATTGTATATAATATTTATAGTGATAATGCAACAGCGGCTAATCGCAAATGAGGGGAACCAACAAAATATAACAAACGTAAATCAACAAAACATGGAGCAGAAACAAAATTCCTCACAGTCAGGAGGTAAGAATAATGATTTTTTTTAAATTTAATAAAATGGTACGGATCCTATGAAAAAAAAGCACTTATTTCCCCAACTGTACCTCCACTCTCGTTCTACAAGTTAAATGAAGAATTTTTTAGCTTGTTTTTATAGTGGAGAATATAAACGGCAAATTTTAGATTTTCATTTTATATAACATTATTGTTATTTAATATAAAATATGCCAACAGTTAAAAATTAAGTCTTTTATTGACATACTCCATAGCCATTACTCATTTATAGAAAAACACTTTATTAACGGTCTACCGAGACCACACACACTGTAAAATACCCGAAACGTCGGGAAATTATAAAATATTGTAAAATATATTTAAATTTTGTAAAAATACATAGCTTAATCCGTTAATAAAGTGTGTTATAAAATATAAATAAATAAATTATCAATATACAGGTATTTTGTAAAAAATCTATAAGATATAAGTAATAAGGCATTGTTATTCTAAACTGATTGTGATGTATCCTTTAAAGGTGGTGATAGCAAGCCAGATGGCGCTGACCAAGGGAGCGATGAAATGGATATCGGAGACATGGACAAACTTGAACAGGATTCAGGGAATATTGGAGAGGTATATTTTTTTAAACATACATACAAAAGCACTAAACATGCATATGAATTTTTTTTCCAACCTAGATCAACCAAATCTAGTGGTTTCCCAGATTTTAATTAAATATTGCAAATGTGTGTGTGTGTTAGTGTCGACAAATTCAAAATATTTTATTCATGTTTATATATCCGTTTCTCAACCATACATGTATATGTGTATATATACATGCATTGTTAGTTGAATGTGTGGGAATTTGTGATAATATTTCCTGCCATAGAAGCTCAGCTAATAGCTTAAATACGTTTAATGAAGGTGGACATTTTGACCGGGCTTGGCGCGGAAGACGACGAACAGCTGCTGGAGTCATTAACAGCAGAGATTGGGGAACAATTCAATATTTTGGAATACGCGGACCCGGAATTAGCAGCACTCCACGCAGCCGACCACTTGCTGGACTCCTTGGATCTGCCGGACGACCATCATCATGCCTCTAATGCGGGACAGGGGGCTGCAAGAAGGTATTTTGCTGTTATTCACTGGTCATGGTGTCAATCTTATAAATTATAACCGATCATATTTCAAAATGTACTGGGATAAGATTATTACATACGGTGTCGTTTCGTTTTCTTATGCCAAAATAATGTGAAAAATACTTAGTTAAATATAGATTATATAGTTTAACAATTTTAGAATTTTGATTATTCAATAAGCATATAGTATTGATTTAGAAACGGTTTATATACCTCAACTTGAAACAAACAAATATGTCGCATTCTTTTAAAGTGAAACTGGGCTTTGGTGCCGAAGTCTAGTTCGAGAGCGAACTTCCATCACGATATTTTATATACTTGCTTTATTAAAAACCATTAAAATGCGTTTTTGCTTAAGCAGTTAATATTCCAACAAGCCTGAAGGAAAATGAGCAAACATCAAAGTTTGTATGGATGATTTTTAGTGTTTTATCATTTTACACATTAAAAAAGTGTTAATGGACACTATACTTATATTATATATTTCCTTAGCAATTAAAGTTAGATGTAAATTACTCATTAGTCTTCCTCTAGGCTAGATCGTAAACTTTTAAATGATTTGTCTCTGTGAAAGCGTTTCATCCGTATGAAAAAAATGTGTAAGTTGAGTATAATACAGCTTATAAATCAGAATAACATAGTTTATGTTTTCAATAACCAAGCAGTTCAAAAGTTGAAGTATTTAAACTAAGAGTAATTATTTTTTTACAGAACGGATACAGAGCAAAAGACAGATGTGAAGATGTCCAGCGAACTTCAATCCGTGAAATTGGAAACTAAATCGGAAATAAAATCTGAGGTTGTAGAAGTGAAGTCTGAAGTTGTCGAAATGAAGACGGACGCTCAAGGATCGCAGTTCCAAGATAGTGTGCAAAGAGTTATCACTCAGAACCAGCAGATTGCTTTGCAGGTAAAATTAATAGCCAGTTATTTCTTGGCAATTTAACATATTCATAAAATTTTCAATATAAGATATTCTAATGAAAAAGTAGGGGGGTTTTCAGAAGCAATCAATTCAACTGGTTGATTCGGAAACTATTTTGCCGCGGTCGGGTAGCCTAAGGTGCGTAAGCTGTAAATTTGACATACTGCTTATATTGTGGAAACTGTTATAATGCGCATACTGAGACTGTGTTGTACTGTTTTTGTTCTGTTATGAGGTCGGACGACCAACTAAAATCTTAAAGTTAACTCTTAATATTAATTCTCAGCGGGCCGAAATTAATGAAGTAGAATTAATGAGTCAGCTGTTCGAAGTTCATTACCCGAACAGTGCTCTATATAGCTAGTGTATATATAATATATATATAGGTGGTAATACCACTGATATTACATACTTACGCCTTTTTAATTAATATTGCATACATTAGTATGATATGTTGACGTACCGGGAATCGAATACGTAATCCCATGTTCGGAGACCCGGCATGGTGATCATTGCGCTAACTGAAACACACCACGACTGGATCTACTATTGAATAACAATGAGTCACATTTAGTTGATGACATGAATTATAATATAATTTAATTACATTTCAGTCTGCCATGCAAGCGATCAAAGCGGAGGTAAAGCCGGAATCCGAAGAGACCAAATCGGAAAATGATTGGCAGCGTCCCGTCTTTTCGCAAATGTTTGGAGTACAGGTATATTTGTAGTAATTTATAGGAACATGAGCCAATTTCAAGACATTTGTCCATTATTATAAATAATATAAATTCTCTGTCGTCTCTTTCTTTCAAATTGTCTTGAAAAGAGATACTATAAAGCGGGGCAGGTATATTTTTTTATTGAAAAAGAGAAATATTTATAAAAGAGGTTATTTAAATTAGTGTAGTAGATACGGGTAAATACTCAAGTATTTCATTTAACTGAACTGCTCATAGCATAAGGAAAAAATCTTTTTAAATTGTATCATGTTGGATGTCAGTATTCGACAACTTTCTGTTTGCTAATGAATTGAAAATCCCAATATATTTTTTATTTTTTTTCCATTTTAAATAAATAAATAAATACTTGTTGTTGATTGTTTAGCAACAGCAGAGGCAGGTTCAAGGCGCTAGGCCACTACTGGTTGATGGCGCCAGACCGCAATTGCAGTTTTCATCCCATCCCATGCATTTTGTTCAGGTAAACTTGTTTTGCCTCATTTTATTTTATACAAATTTATACTTACATCTTATAGTTTGGGATTTTTAGGATCCTGATCTAAACAAATTCAGTAAAATATTTTTATGAGGCTAACTAGCTAGTTAAGGTAAGAAATACTAATACAAGCTTATATTAATATTGTAAGCAATATTAATACAAGTATTTCTTGTTTGTAAGCTAGGCCCATGGATGTATCGGTCAAAAAAAAGGTGACATAAGCACATTGCAATGTACAGGTTTCATAGGATATAACCATCTTCATCATAAAAATAATTTTTAATTCTTAATGTCAAGTATTACTTGCATAAGGGAATCACGATTCGCGGTCGACCTGGTCCTATTGTCTGATAACACAAAAAATTGAGAGGCCAAGGTACATCAAATAGGTGGAGAAAAGGCGATCAATAAACTTAACAAAAAAGTAACGATATAGGACGAAATAATAGAATATTTAAACGATTATATTAAGGACATATGTATGTCCTGTATGTCCTAAAGAGTGTATGCATAGAAATAGAGAGAAGGATAGCAAACACTTGGTATCTGGGTGAGATCATGAAAGACAAGGATGGAACTTTTTCGGTGATTATTATTGTAACTGTGTCTTAAGCAATACCATTATTAAAAAGAGTTTGCCTAAATTAATAAAATAATCAAAATAAACTTTAATTAATACACAAGTCGGCAAACGATTTGTCAATACCGGCAAAGGCCTCCTCCAAATTTTCCAAGCCTAGTTATTCCTAATTATCTTTTTTAAATCGTCTTGCCATCTCTTGAATACCACCTAGATAGTGTGTATACATTGCTGGTGTCATAAAAAATTATGTGTAATGAAAGAATAAATGGGACAGGGTAATTCTGGAGTGACAAGCGCAAGCGCAGCCAGTATCGTGAGCGCGATGACGGCGCAAGTTCAAGCGGCCTTAGCGGCCGGACGGTCCATTGCGCCCGGGACGAAGTTGCTCGGAGCTGATGGCGCGGTGGGCGTTGTGAGACACGACAGATCGGTCCTGCTTACCGCCTTACCGCATTCTGGTAAGTAAGCCATGCTTGAAGTAAGGTACACATTTCACATACGGTCACTTATTCTCAAGATGTAAATGTCTTGTTTTATGGGTTCTAATACAACTGATTTGCAAATATTATTTAATATGTTCATTATACAAATGTGGCCCGAACCCTCTGTTCGCCAGTCTTACACGGTGACCATTGCGCGAATAGTCAGCAAGGTTTTAATAGTCTCCAGTTGTATTTTACAAGAGATTGTGTCAGAATATTTTAGGGTAGTTCAAATTTGTTTTTAAATCTAAATAGTCGAGCTTTATTTTGTCGTTTATGAATGTTAGTTTCATAGTGAGATTGCAAAGACATCGTCGTCAAACTAATTATAGGACAATTTAAACGTTATTATAAAATGAAATGGGTTGGTAGCTCGCGCGGCTCCGCCCCCGTACCCCGGAGTTCGGCCGTCGGGCTCCGCACCTTCAACGCCAGCGCCTCTGCAGCACCAGCATCAGCCGATATCGCAGCACCATCAGCCACCACCGCCCTACCCTCAACAGGTTCGTATTTGTACGTGTAGGCGTAGATCAGCTGTTGGCCATTTATGAATTTCAAAACTAAGATTTTTCGGAATATGTGATATACAAAAGCTTTTTATATCTTGGTATTATTTATAACCAAAACGTACCTTTAATACAACATTTAGAAATACAAACTTCATGAATGGTCAAGATTTAAGTAGTAATGAAAATATAAAAAGGCTTTCCAAATAGATTTGATATGCGTTAATTTATTTATCAATAAAAAAGTTATTGATTAAACATAAAATAAACTGAAACTAGAAATCTATTTTGGAAAATCTTAAGCAACAGATTATGTCAAACTTTAACCTTTAAATTTAAGGTAATCAATTAATAATTGTTGGTCGACTATCGTGCATGTAATTTTAGGGTTGAATTTCATTATAACAAATTCAACTGCTTTTACTGTCTGCAGTATAGGTGATTCATATTTATATAAAATAACTGTGAATCACCAAATTTCATGAAATCGCTTAAATTTGATCGCCTTGCAGTTTTTTGTGTGGAGCGTAAAGCCAGAATAAATAATTTGTCTAAGCTTTGGTAGAGGTGGAGGTCAAAATGTAAAAGTTGATAAATTGCTTGTTCTATGTCGGCAAGTTAATGGAGTATGCATGTTTCGTACACAACTTTCGTATATCTGAGAAATTACTTTCAAGCAGCTACGATGTACGAAATTTGTAAAAATAACTACAACACTCAAAATATATCCATTAAACAGAGAGAGACAGATTTTCCTGATACATACGGCTCAAATTGTATCTAGTTCGTGTACGCTAGTACGTACGTATACGCATACGACGCGTACGTACTCGTTCCTGTTAGGCGTATTTGAGTATTGTAGCGAACGTCTAGGCAATACATGCGTGTTGTTTGCATGTCGGTGATTGGTTGTGGCATCAGATGGCGTATGAGATGTGCGAGGCGTGGCCCGACTGGCTGCCGCGTCGCCCGCTGCTCTTGCAGGTCAGCCCTCGCCCCTACTCACCCTCAAACCCCACCTCACACCTCACAACACTCAATTCAGACGCAGTTGTACATCTGTTGTTTGCGAGTTGGGTTCTTCAAGTGAAAAATATTTGACATTACAATACGTTAGGCTCACTTATAGACCCACACATCACAAATGACCAGCCCACTTCGTAGTTGACTGCACTTAGGTATTCCTATTTCCCTCCTTTCTTCCAACTTAGAGGGTCTTGACACTGCTTATAATTATCGCTTTTCAGAGCCTGTTGCACGCAAGCTTACTACTAACCTTTGTACCTTTTCAGCATCTTTCTTAATCTATACTAACTTGCTCATAAATTACTAATGAATTAATAAAGCATAAATAATAATGTACGTTACACTCGAATTTTTGTCGCGACATCGCGTGCCGGTGAAGGATCGCAATATTAAAGTATATGTTTAAATATTTGCAGAAAGGTTCGTTTCGCTTCTAGTGTCCATAATTCTTGTATTCATTCGAGATATCATAATTTTGTTGTTAAATAAACCTAAGAGATTACGTTTATACACATATTCCCTTAGTGTTTTCGTACTTAAGCTCCCGCTGCGTAGTTTAAATCACCTCCAATTGTTATGTTAAGAATTATTTTGCTCTAGATTCTAGAATTCGTATAGTATTATTATGTTAGCACTAAATATGAGTTTCACATTAGAAGTACTTTAAAAGATACTAAATGTCGTACTTGAATGTTGCAACATTGCACCTAAACTATAGTATAGTCTAGTTAAATATTCTTGTAGTATTGAATGTTCGCCTTTTGCTATGTACACTAAATTATAAAACTAAAAGCCTGACGCTCGTGGAATGACAACAAAAAACAATTTTCAAATAAACTAATTCGTGTAACAATACGATATGAATTTAACTGTATTTTTAATTCACAAAAAGACAATGAAAGTAGCCAGTGAGGATCAACTCCTTCGAACGTAGAGTACCGCGTAAAGAGAATCGCCATGAAGTGACGTTCCCGCGACCGAGAAGCGATATGAAAGCAAACATTTAACCATCAGAACGTAAACCAGGAGCAACCGTTGCTTCTGGAGGAGCTGTTGGAGCAGGAGAAGCGCGAGCAGGAGCGCGAGGGAGGGGAGTGGGGGGCGCCGGCGCAGGGGGCGGCTGCCTCTCAGGCGCCGCCCCCGGCCCCCGCGCCCCTCTACTCGGGGGTGCCGCCCCCCGCGCCGCCCCCGCCCCCCGAACGCCCCGTCTCCGAGGCGGACCACCACGCGCGGCTGCTCTACGAGCAGTGGCTCAAGAACTACAACGCGTACGCGGCGGACCAGCTGCGCTACTACGAAGCGGAAGTACAAAAACTCCGCAAGATTCGCAAGGTGAGTGCGCCGTAGTGAGCTTTCGTGTTCGTGTGCTTTGTAGTCGCGTGGTAGCCTCCTCCGACTCCCGGTTTTACGTATCCTCATTTCAGGTATTGTCAAATATTTAGTTCACTTGTGATAACCGAATGTTTGTAAACTAACGGGTCTCTGGGTTCGCTTAAGTTTTACTGTCCGTACATAGCTCAACGTAACGTTTCAGTCGCTGAATAGTAAGCAGCGTCAATTAAGAAAGTCTGGGAACGAATTGATGCCGAACGATGCTCAAGAACTGCAGCGAGTGTCCACCGAACAGTCGGCTTTACAAAAGCATTTAGAGGCGGCGAGAAAGCAGGCAAGGCAGCACAGTATGCTCGTCCAGGTGAGAAGTATTCTATGGCTTATTTAGGTACACATAAACATGCAAGTCAATAGTACTAACTATAGTATTTTTTCAGGAATACGAGACAAAACAACGTCAAAACAATCCTCAGTTGGCTCAACAAACAGTTATAAACCAACAACAACAAGTGACGACTAATCAAAATACGTTTAATCAAAATCAGAATCTGGGTCTGTCCCAACAATTACAACAGCAAACCATAAATAGACCCATGCAGATTGGGCTTCAAGGCTCCGGGATGCAACAACAGCAGCAAACGCTTATCCGCACCCAGCAAACACTTCTTACTGCAGACGGGCAACCATTGCAACAACAGAGAATAGGCCTCGTGACGTCCCCGCTGAATGCACAAGGACGTATACTTCAAGGAGGTCGAACTTTGGTTATAGAACAAACTGGAGCGCCACAACAGCAGCTGATGAGACAACTCTCTAATGTGCAAGAACGGGCTCAATCCGTTGGGGGAATAGTGCAATTCGGACAGCAACAGCTTCGTAACCAGATTAATCCGGGCAGTCAAACACCGCGTCCAGCGGGTCCGCGACCGGCCATGTCTCCCCTTCATGTTCAGTCTCCTCACTCGCAATCCCCACTACACTCTATTGCACCACAATCTCCCCTTCACCACCTAACGTCGCCGATGCAGTCGCCTTTACACTCGCAACAGTCGCCGTTGCATCACACTTCCCAGTCTCCTTTACATTCGTCTACCCAATCTCCTCTGCATACCCAACAGTCTCCGATGCATTCGCAGCAGTCTCCCATGCATCCTCAGTCGGCAAACCATCCACAGCAGAGTCCGATGCATCCCCAACAGAGTCCCATGCATCCTCAACAGAGCCCGATGCACCCTCAGCAATCGCCAATACACCAACAGTCGCCTCTACACGCTCAGAATCAGATGACGGCACATTCGCCGATGCATCCTCAGCAAAGTCCGATGCATCCACACCAGAGTCCGATGCATCCCCAGCAGAGTCCGATGCATCCCCAGCAGAGTCCCATGCATCCCCAGCAGAGCCCGATGCACCCTCAACAGAGTCCCATGCATTCCCAACAATCTCCAATGCATATACAACAATCTCCGATGCATACTCAGCAATCTCCTATGCAAACATCTATGTCTCCACAAAATTTTCTCCAGCAACTGCAAGCGCAGAGAACAAGCCCTCAGTTGCCTACTCCTAGTCGCAGTCCGCAGGTATCTATTTGAACGAGACCGTCTTGGGTTGAATTTGTAATATTATCATGCTTCAACAATAATGATGTGTTTCAGATTTATCAACAATCACAAATACAGAGCCCTGTGACGTCACATTCGCCGCAGCTACAAAATGTATGTCATTAATAAAACGCTGTCTTCTATTATTTCATAGCTTATATTTATTTAAACATGTTATTTTTTTATAGAACGACTATTCCTCTGGGAGATTCTCGCGACCTGCTCCAGGCTGTTCTCCGCTACCAACTAGATTCGCAAGGCCACCTCATCACCAGCAAGGTGTGTAATAAATATTCTATATTCTCATTATTATATTAATTGTAAATATCTACCGAACAATATTATAATACAAACTTTGTTTAAGGAATGAGAGTTGGCGTTCCGTTTGGTTCACGTCAGCAAACGTCACCATTGGGCAGTCCTCAACCGCTTCCATCACCAGGAAATAATTCAAATGAAATGGCGGTACGTACATTTCATAAAGTCAACAATTAATTAAGCAATATTATAAACATGTATGCTATAAGGGAGAATTGAGTAATGACTTCATTTCGTTTTCAGAGGCAGCAAATGCTTCAACGTCAGCAATATAGCCCAATGGGTGGGGCTCCGGCCTCGCCGTCAGTCCGCTCGCCCCACGTGGCCCGTACTCCGACGCCTTCTGCTTCTCCAGCAGCCTCTCCAGCACCACCACACCATGATCATGGAGGTGGTCACCATCATCACATTGCGCCAATTCCACCTGGGTTTAGGTACTTCAAACCGGGTCTTTTCGGCGGGGCCCCTGGATGGCCGCCCAAAGAAGAAGATAGGCGGAGAGGTCACGCGAGTAAAATATCTATACTGAAGCGTGGAACACCTCGGCCGCGTTTCTCGGGTAAAACAGCAGCTCCCGAAGTGCACCAGGAAGAGGGAGAGTCAAGCGACGCGAGAAAATATGTTCTCTACTCGACAGAAAATGTGGACTACTCTTCTACTGATGCTAGAATGAGTTTCTCTAAAGACGACGAGGACATTGGAAACTTAGTAGAACAAATGGATGATGACGATATAGTGGTCGTAGAGCCAGGCGCAATCTCGCCCGAAGAGCGCATCGCTACTGAAGAAGATTTCGAAGAACTCATTGATAGTGGAAAACCGGAGGACGAAGCTGAAGAGGAAAGTCAGCATGACAAAACGGCAACACGAACTGAAACTACGACTAAAACTGTGGCTGTTATAAGTTTGGCTACCGCAAAGCAACCTTCGAGTAACTTACAGCAATATAAATTACTGAATACGTCACAAAACTCAAATATTTCTCGGTTACCGGTGTTGAGCGCTACCGTTCTCTCGCCTCATTCGAATACTAAAATACTAAATGAAGTATCGCAAGCAACCGTTGCTTCAGTCTCAATAGCGAACCAAACTATTTCGGTTCCGGTTTTGAAGAATCTCTCAGTGCCTATTGGCAGTGTCGCAGGACATGCTGGTGGATTAACGAAAGCTCAAATAAAGAAAGTCCCACTCAATATTACAAATCAACAATTAAATTTATCTTCGCAACAATTGAACAAGCCAATGAGTTCGGTAATAAGCGTGATATCTTCTAATGTACCCAAAGGTTCCTGTATCAATCCCGTCATTACTCTTGCTACTTCCAACACGATGTCGGGGTCACGGGTCCCAGTTACAATAATGACCCAGCATCAAGTGAAGCAAAAAATTGTCAAGACAATTGAGAAACCAATGGGCTTGTCTCTTTCAAATACAAAATTATCAAGTTTGTCTGTAACACACGATGCTACTTTGCCAGCTAAAATATTTCAAGATGATGCCGCTTCTCCAGATAGTACGGTGACATCAGAAAGCGCACAAGAGCATCCAGTAGCGACATCAACATCTGCTCAGCATAATATTATGCTGTCCTCCTTAACTCAAGAAATAGTGCCAAAAGAACCCAAACATACTTTAAAAGATACTAATAGAGATATTGATATAGAAAACGAAATTAGTCAACAAACTGAGCTACCTCATACTCTTTGCTTAACGGATAGGACACCTTTACTATTAGGCAAAGCGGATATAAAGAGTCCGGATCCAATACCAGAGAAAATTCCTGATAATATAATGGAGGGTGATGATGAGGACAAACCGGAAGATAATATCCAAAGCAATTTATTATTACCATTCAATAAATCTAACAATGAACATTCATCGTCAGAGGCAAAGCTCGAAGACAATGTAGTTAAGACAATAAAAGCTATTGCTAATCAAACTAAGGAAATGGTTATCGGTTCTAACATGCAAATTTCATCCGATATAGCGCAAGAATCTGTTCAAATATCTATTCCTTCACCGACACCTTCTCAGGAGCGATATCTCAATGACATTACAATGCGTGAGCACACAGAAACGTCTGAAGGCAATGCCAAACACGTGGAATCTTTTGAGGATATGTTATGTATGCTCGATAACATTGGTGACGATGGGAAAAGTTATGGAGCGAAACAGCAACCACCTAAACTAACAAATCAACCCGCAGTGCATAATTCAAACCACCCAGTTAACAATCCCATGCCTCAACAAGAAAATAAAGAACCACAGGAACAGCCCACGTTCCAGTCACGAGAACAAGAAAGACTCAATATGCAATCAGCAACAGTGCCTCAACTCTCTCCGCTATCACAACCGGCTGAGATGACATCTAATATGGCCAGTGTGTCACAACAGTTGAGAACTATAATGTCTTCCCTGAATACGACCGCAACAAAAGTGGAAACTCAAATAGTGACAAGAAAAGTTGATGCAACAACTCCGACACAAGTTAACTATGAAAATCTACTGCCATCCTCAAAAGTTGAGGTGACGACTTCGAGATCGACGCCTATACAAAAAATTGATAAATTACCAACGTCAATACCGTCTTCTGATCCATTGCCTATGAGTGCGGCGCAAGCCTTTGGATCACGCGTAAATACATTATCCACTCTGGGACAAATGCGAAAATCACCAACAGTTTCTCCTATCAATTCACCAACTATGCAAAATATGCAAAGTAATTTATTAAAATCTCCAGCTCAGTCGCCTCTTATAACAACTCAAACAATCACAAATCAAGCTTTTAACTCGGGAGAAGATACTATTACTACGTCGATGCAATCTCAAATTATTCAAATGCCTGCCCTGTCGAAAATACAAAATAATTTAAACACATCACAGGTTATGTACTCTCACAGCAATACTGTAACTACTAGTATGAGTAATTTTCAGAAATCTCAGGTATTACCAACAAGCATATTAGGTCACACATTGCTTCAACCTGCCAGGCAAATCAATTCTAATAATCTGCAATTCAATCCACAATCTATAAGTTCCAGCCAACCACCAGCGCTAGTGATGACTTCAAGATCAATAATAACGAATAAAGAACCTGCCCCGAATGTAACCGTTCGAACACACAATATTGTTAATACTAGCTTAAACCAGATGCAGATAAAACAAACACAGGGACCACTTAACTTCATAACATCTTCCAAGCTATTGCATACACAACTAACATCTCCCTTAAAAAGATCCAAATCAACAGATGAGCCGAAAAGTGAGGTGATCGTAGGTCATATCCAACCCACAAAGCGTCATAGCGTTGAATCCGTAATAGTGAAATCAGAGCCAATGGAGACTGATGACCACACCTCGACTATAACGACTTCTGACAATTCGGCAAATAAAACATTTCAACAACAGAATGCTAACCAGAGGAATGATGAATCACAAAATGTTTTATTAAAACAATTGTTACAAACAACAACCACGACTACCAGTGTAAGCGTACCGCAAAGAACTGTAACAATTCAGAGAACTGCACCAGCATTGGGCACTATTCCCTCGTTAGAAGCACAATTGGCCAGGCCATCGATCCCACCTCCCACTATATCTTTAACACAGGAGGTCGAAATACCTAAAAACTCTCCTAGGCACATAACAAGTATTAGTCAACCTTTTACAAGCCGATCATTAACTTCCATTCCTACATCATCGATGTCACCAATGATGCAGTCATCGACACAGTCCTTGATGGACGTTAGAAAACAACCAGTTAAAGTTTTAAATAAGGAAGATACAACTCCAATCCCTGAATGTTCACCAACGATGAAGACAATGCCGATGTATCCAATGAGTGTCGAAAACCAGCAACTATTACATCAACAAATGATTAAGAAGGAAGTCCTGCCTCCACAGCAAAGCCCTGTTCATAGACCATTTACTCCAATGGATGTGAAGAAGGAACTTTTAGATGAAAGCTCACAACAATCTGCGACTTCGGGAATATCAACTGCCTCCGATCAAGGAAAGCTTGACCAACCTATGAAAGAGGAGTATCCAGAGAGTGTGATAATGGACAATGTATCCGAAATTAATCCGTCGGAAACACCGTCTGAGGCCAAAAAGCGGAAACGAAGAGAATACCAGCAAAAGAAAAGAAAACAAATGCAAATGAACTTAAAAGCAGCTGCTGAAAATGGCATAAATGCTGCAGCAAAGAAAAGACCTCGTAAGGGTTCAAGGTATGAAGAAGATTACGATACCTTTATTGATAACTTAATGGTTCAATTACGTCTTTTACCTCCTATGCAGATCCAGGAACCTTCTTTAACAACAAATTTTGCCGTTTGTCCACTGTTCGGATCTGGAGATTTAACTAAATTAAAAAACAAAGATTACGACATTCTAAAAGGAGATTTGGTAGGTGAATTTGGTAATGCTAGAATTCCAAATGTTGCTGACTATTATAACACTAAGCCGTTTGGAGACGAGGAACCGTTACCCGAGAAACCACCAGCGTCGACACAAAGAGGGTTTTATGATCAAGAATTTCAACCAATTCTATTCGAAGAAGATCCTGAAGATAAGAAACTTGATTTTATTTGTAAAGAGCGTGACACAGATACTCCAGATACAATTGTAAGCTGCTCCAGTCCTGAAGGATTTGAAATTGAATCAGACGACAGATTTCCTGGTCTCAAGCTTATTGATGATGACGAAGAGGAGGAAGATGAAGATATGCTTACACCTGGTCGAATTTCTCCTATTATTCCTATTATAACTCCAATTCCTATACGCGTGAAACCCTTATCGTATTATCAGTTAAGGGACGACGAAGATAGTCACAAACAATTAAAGTCGATAGACAATGATGCAATTGTCAAAACGAAAATGGAAGACTCTCCCAGTAATCCAGAGAGTAATGAAAATGTTACCGTTACCCTCACCCTAACATCGGGAGCAGCTGAAGATATTCTAGGCGTACTTAAAGAACTTGCAGGCATACTACACATTCCGCCACCCACGTCTTATCAAATAGTGGAAAGAACTGCGACACCCCCTTCTCACAAGTTAGGTCTTTATAGATCAAAAGGCAAAGACGGTAAAGAAGGAGCACCTATAGACATTCAGAGCATATTGAACGGAGCCGCTAAGTTCTGCCGTCACTGCGATGTCGTTATACTAGACTCAGTAGTCAGAGCTAAGGCTTCAGAGTTTCCTCTTCTCGCAGCGAATAAGGGAAATGCTGAAGAAATTCTTTGTGACAGTGACTCTGAGTTATATTTTTGCAGTACACAATGTTATGAACGATTTGCGTGGCGCCCGACGAATATTATACTTGATGGAAAAAAGACGCCCATTAAGGAAGATAGCAAATCAGACATCGAAACTAATCTGTCAAAAGATCGCGATGACTTTGATACGGCATCAACCGAAAGTATGGAAACTGACGAATTCGACATTAAACCTGATATTAAAGATGAAAAAATGGACTTATCATTCATGGATTCATTAGACAACGATGAATTGATGAAAGAAGTCGGTGATGATGTGAGCGCGTTAGATGAGGACCTGAAAAGTGTCGACACCGACGAAAAAAGTAATCAAAGCATTGAGAAAGAAAAGTTCAAAGGTGTTCGTTATAAGTTGTGGACTCCAGGATGCATTGGTCCCCCCGTTAAGTACAAACGCCCGACCGATAGAGAGCTAACTGAATTAGTGTTCCGTACAGGCGTAGCTATAATGCCGGTTACAAATGAAGATTCTCGAAAGTGCGAACTGTGTGGAATTATAGGGGACGGTGTAGCAGACGGTGTATCTAGATTATTGAACTCAGATGTCGACAGATGGGTACACTTGAACTGTGCCCTTTGGTCTGAAGGCGTGTACGAAACTGTTAGTGGAGCACTGATGAACGTAGACAATGCTTTAGCCGCTGGCTCCAGTGCAACGTGTGCGGTTTGCAGAAGATTGGGAGCTACTGTAAGATGTTTCAAAGTCCGCTGTGGAAGCATGTACCATCTTGGCTGTGCCGTAAAAGACAACTGCGTATTCTACAAGAACAAGACTGCATTTTGCGCTTCACATGCTCCAAAGGTAATTTATATTGAAGTCTGAGTCACTCTGAAAGAGGCCTCGCGTATTATGTTAAAAATATTTTTTACTCGAAAATACTAATTTTAGTGTTTGTTGTATAAATTAGAATGAGAAGGACAACGAGCTAACGACTCTGAGCGTCCAGCGTCGCGTATACATTTCCCGAGATGAGCAGCGGCAAGTGGCTTCTGTGATGCTGCACTCTGACACCAATCACCTCATCCGCGTGGGAGGCCTGATCTTCCTGAGCCCGGGCCACTTGCTGCCTCACCAACTGGCTGCTTTCCACACGCCCAACTATATTTACCCTATTGGATATAAGATCGTAAGGGACAAACCATTTGCTATAAACTTAAATTAATTTTGCCTGTACAAGACATATTTTAGTTCAAGACCAAAGCGATGTTTTATTATTTATTTTTTTATGATAATTTAAATTTGAATTTTGTAGTCAACTGAAAAACTTTAATTATGACAAAATACTGGAGAAACCTGCGTATTGGTCGAAATGATTAACTTATATACATTCTACATCCCTTGGGCTTTGATGACACTTCTCTTGGGACAGGTGCGTTTCTTCTGGTCCATGAACCGGGCGAACAGCCGTTGCCGCTACGTGTGCTGGATATCGGAAGACGAAGGTCGGCCCAAGTTCCACGTCCGAGTCCAAGACGAGTCGCGCCACGAGATGTGTGCGCCAACGCCGCGGGCTGCCTGGGCCAAGGTAAACTATTATTCATATTCAGTCTCTACATATACTTTATTCGGTGTTTAATACTTAATAGACTACTACGAATTACTGATCTTAACACGCAGTTGAAGCCAAGATGATTCAACTCCAGCATAATAATATTTGTTTCAAATAATTGCCTCACGAGAACAGTTTAATCAAAATTTGCTATCAAATATATATATATGTAAAATCCGTTGAAAATACGAATGAATTGGATGTTACAATTTATAATTACTCTTTTAATATTTAAGAATAAAGATTACTAAGGTTTACCAAGCTATAAAACGCCTTCTAGGTGCTGGACGCTGTAGCCGCGTTGAGGGAAGGCCGAAATGAAGATGGAGTTTTGAAATTGTGGCCAAACTATGTCACCGGAGAAGATTTATTCGGACTCACTGAACCAGCCGTTGTGAGGGTACTGGAGAGTTTACCGGGTAATATAAGAATGTCATTATTATTCAGTTGTTAAAAAACACAATTCATTCAATCTTCCTATCGTTGATTCCTATTCTCGTATATTTCATTTTTACTCCAGAACAAAAATAGTGTTATGCTATGAAGGAAGGGAAGGGAACAGCATTTTTGATCATGGGTATGGGTCCCAGATTTAAAACACTACGTTTTGACTTTATACTTATTAAATGATTGTCCGTCAGGGATTGAGACTCTAACAGACTATCGCTTCAAATTCGGGAGATCGGCGTTATTGGAGGGCGGCCTGGCCGTGAATCCGTCCGGATGCGCTCGTAGCGAGGCTCGCTGCGCACGCGTTTGGAGACGTAACACGCGCTCGCTGGTCCCCGCGCAGCCGCCCCCCCGCCACGGCCCTGGACAGCCCCGCCTGCCCCTACTCCAAACAGTTCGTGCACACCAAGAGCAGCCAGTATAAGAAGATGAAGCTGGAGTGGAGGAACAACGTGTATCTGGCCAGGTACGAACCTTCGCACCCGTCCCTCATACATGCCAGGTGACGCTCACTATCAACACTGTTACAGGTCGAAAATTCAGGGATTGGGACTGTACGCGGCGCGTGACCTCGAAAAGCACACGATGGTCATCGAGTACATCGGCGAGATCATCCGATCGGAGCTGTCCGAGATCCGCGAGAAGCAATACGAGGCGAGGGTAAGGTCTCCGAAGGTTAGGGAGTCGTCGGGAGGGGGTGAGAGCTAATGCGAGTGGTGTGCAGAACCGGGGCATCTACATGTTCCGGCTGGACGAGCGGCGCGTGGTGGACGCCACGCTGTGCGGGGGCCTCGCGCGCTACATCAACCACTCGTGCCAGCCCAACTGCGTCGCGGAGACCGTCGAAGTGGACCGGCAGCTGCGCATCATCATCTTCGCCAAGCGGCGCATCTCCAGGGGCGAGGAGGTTCGTACACACTCGTCGAACTATTCTATTAGATGTGTGTGTGTGTGTGTGCTAACATGTTGCTCGTGCGCAGCTGGCCTATGACTACAAGTTCGACATAGAAGACGACGCTCACAAGATCATGTGCATGTGTGGCGCCCCCAACTGCCGCAAGTGGATGAACTAGTGCGAGCGTCGGAACAGTTCTCCTCGGAAACGGAACCTTGTGAATTATCGCGATGGCTATGAGTGTTAGTTGTACCAAAGTAATTTTACATTTGTATAACATTTAACACGTTCGCTTTAAGAAATGTGTGATCTACTTGTAAGGTTTTTGACTAAAATCATTGTTATAAATTTTTTTCGACGAGTTTTCCGTATACGTAGGTTAAGTCTAATTTTATAAAATCTTTTATAATTTGAAATTTATTATCACTTTCGAATGTTTATTTACTGTTGCTATCGACATTATTCTATCGAAATTGTAAATATGTACATTGAGGTCTGTGGTTTTTTAATGGAATCTATTTATCGTCTATAATCTCGTTGGGTTGCATTTAGTACTTTGGTTAGTTGTAGCGCTCATCTGTCTTCTAAGTTATTTATGAAGTATCGTATTGTTCCTTACAGTCGCTGATAGTTAAATTCACTTTCAGTATTTTTAATATGAATTTTTAGTCCTACATGGACTGCTGTTATATTGTAATCGATGTTTGCAATACAATATCTTAATTAATTTGTAGATAATTATTTTTATTGAATGGGATTAAATAACTTTGTGGACGGATCACCACATCGTGCCTCACAGTTTTGTATGTAGCGTAGATAGACATACGGACACCAGGGCGCCTTGCTAGTGTTAGGTTAGACGTTGACTAACACATAAAGTTTAACACTTCATTTGGCTTAAATCACTGATAAATTTATCATCTCGTATGACGTATTTTCATATCTGGCTCAGATTTTTGTGTCACGGCCAATTTTGTATTATATAATCAGAAAAATCCCAATTTTAATTTATATCCAAGTGAAGTGTTATCTTAGTTTTAATTAGGTAGAGCTGTGTAGTTGTAATCCAATTGTGATACCTCACTCGTAGTCACTGACGTAGGCCATTCTGTAGCGCGAGTGCCCAACGTAATTTAGCGTATTGCATCGTTTAGAGTAAGAAACACATGAATATATAGAAAAAAGAACGCTATCTATATATTTTTGACGATTTCTTAAATAGATTTTTGTATTTAATACGAATATGTCGTGAATTGCATCTCAATACACAGCTAATAGTACCATTGTGATAAAATAGCGTTTATCTATTGATAATCTTGACTTTTATAACAGTGCGAGTCTCAATCCGACTGAAATGAAACCGAGTTACGATCACGTAGTTTTAAGTTATTTGTGCAATATCGTGAGATCGTTTTTTTTGTAAATAAAGTCATAATCAATAACTAGGAATTATAGTGTATGAATTTGTTTATCGCTATCCAAGTGATACTGACGTCGCTTTACCATCAGTTATTTATTTAAGGCATTCC
The DNA here is from genome assembly GCA_963693355.1 of Pontia daplidice. Classification (NCBI taxonomy): domain Eukaryota; kingdom Metazoa; phylum Arthropoda; class Insecta; order Lepidoptera; family Pieridae; genus Pontia; species Pontia daplidice. The sequence continues at coordinate 7,199,525 of CAVNZL010000140.1, read as the reverse complement.
CATACATACACTAGATGAATATGATTTCACAGAAGGAATTGTGTATGAGTATTCCGTATGAAATATTTTTGTCACATTATTTTTACTTTCATTAAAGATTAATAAGTATCAATGTGTTTTCCTCAATTTTTAGTTAAATAAAAGACACAAGTTGTTTGATAAAAATTTTATTACAAACATTTTTGAACTTATAATGCAAAAATAATATACCGAAGAACAATCCTAAGTAAATCTGGAACACCAGTTGTTGATCGCAACAAACTGTTGGAAACGGCCCGTCGTGGTTAGTAAAGCCTTAAAATCAAAATTTTTAAACAACGATTCTGCAATTACCAGATCCATGATAATCCTATTTAAAACTATCTCTTTGAACTCATCGATATCATTCTGTGATGGTAACACTAAAGTTCTCGTAGAATATTCATTAGTATCTATTGTGCATAGTCTGTCGCGTACAACGGTAGGAAAGAGAATACAACATACATGGACTAGCCGTTCCGTTGAAAATTATACTGATATTACAAAAATAATCATTGTAAATTATAACAATGAATGTTTTACGATAAGTATCACTCGAATGGAATGAGACTGATAATACATATTTAAATAGGTGTATCGAATCATAATAAATAAGAGGCCAGACACAATACTTAGGTACTAAACACAAAAGCAAAATTGCACCAAACCTAATCAATTGGTTTTAAAAACCAGAAAAAGTTCCATTGTATAAGTAGGGTTCTGTATATGTCATGCTATTAAGAAAATTATTAGACGTCACAGATATTTTTAAAGTATAAGCGCGACATAGAACCCAGAACTAAGATCAAAATTTATCTAAAAGCTTCTTAAAGGGATTCCAACTGCTTTAAAGACCACTCACTCACATATACATAATAGAGTGAACTTTAATATTATTTCAAATTAGTATAGGCTTGTTTATTGTTTTAACAGTGGAGATATCTGGATAATTTACACGCTCGCTATATCAAACTATTTTCAAACTAAAAAAAACTGTGGGCAAAGGTCTTTCATTATCTTAATAAGTAAACCTTTGCACTATTTTTGGTCTGTTGAACTCATTTTTTGTTGTGTATATTTTTTTTTTCATTCTATTCATAAATTTGATCACAAGAATTCTATATAGGAATATATATCAAAACTGAAATATGCCTTTATCATAATATAGGATTTCATGAAGTTTCGATTGATAGCCAGTGCGACTATTAATCCCTTAATTAAATTAGCTAATATTAAAAATAATATTGTTATGTGAGGAAACAAATAGTAACCATAATTATACCTCATAGTAAATTAAACTGTTTGGAGAGCAACTACACAATTTTTTTAAAATTTTAATGATGGGAAATTTGTCTTACTTAACTTATAATTGAATCAATTGAATTCTATGTAATTATGGGATATTAAAATAAAAAAGGACAAAATTATAGGTATTTGTCTTAAGTCCAGTGTATGAGCGTCCACTCGGTTCGATTTGAAGAAGCGCTCAAGGGATGTAAGTTCAGTCAATGTACTGGGCGAGCCAACGGAAGCCTTCTCCATAGCCTTGACGCTTCAGCACAGAGCACATAAAAAGCTCTAGGGGACGGCCTGCTAGCTCTGCTCTGGGTACTTTGCCCTGTTAAAATAAATTAAGCCACACTGAATAACTATCAAATTAAATGGAATCAATGAATTTGGAATACAAAATTGTAATGGAAGTGTTTATTGAAACATATTTTTAATGAAAGGTTATATATGAAATAGATTTTGTAAATAAGCCTTTTTTTAAATTGTGATTTCCTAATGAAAATAAAATAGTATACTAAACAATAACAAAACAACTGTGTTCTACTCACCTTTCCTGTAGTCAACTGATATAACTTAAAGAATTGCCTAAGTTCATCCTCACTAGCTGCTCCATGTTTATCTATTTTATTGCCAAGGATCAATATGGGACAGTTACTGAGGGTCTCATCTGTGAGAAGCGAGTCCAACTCTTCTTTGGACTCTTTAAAACGCTGAGTGTCACAAACATCAATGAGGAAAACAATAGCATCTACTGCAGGGAAGTAATCTCTCCATACACGCCGCGCTTGTTGATGTCCACCCAGGTCAAACGTTGTAAATCTCATGTTGCCTATTGACAGCTCTTCTGATGCTGTAACCATTGAGTTATTGAATTAGATATGAACAAACCAACTTCAATGTAGTAAAATATATATGTGCCACCAAGCTCTAAATACAAAATTCTAATACTCTAGAAGCCTATTGTATTGATATGTTTGGTGAGGTTTCAATTTTGTGAAAGATTTCAATAAATTTACAAACTTGTAAATTTTGGTACATATTAAAACATAATGATTGGCAGCTAAATAAAAGATTAAGGTTATAATATTAGAGTGGCACTTCCTAGTTCCTTTCTGATAAAATTAATAAAAATAAATAAATTTAAATAAATTATTAGCCTTCCTCATCTTAATACATTTGAAGGTTACTTCAAGGTAATTCTAGCTATAATAAATATTTAAGAATACTTGTAATATATAATTATTATTAACATCTTCTGTATAACATACTTGGATGTAAAGTAGGCACATGTTGGGCTAGTCTGTCATCTTTTAACATATGCAACAATGTAGTTTTGCCTGCATTGTCAAGTCCCAGAAACAGAAGTTTGCCAGATTTCTTGTAAAGACCTGTTTGGAATGGAATGTGTTTAATCATTATCAAGAAAGCTAAAAACATATTTAACAATTCTTAGTTATTACTTGAAAGCTCAATATTTTAAATAAATATATTATTTGATATAACAAACACTTATACCTGGAGTACTATTTGATACTTTATGTAGATTTATTACTAAATGTAGATAAGCAAATTAATAAGTTTTACACCTGCTGATAATTTTGTAAAATTAAATATTTGTAAAAAACCCAAGTAATAAAATAATTATGGTTATAGCATTCTGACAATATCAGGGAGTCAATAATGTAAAATTTATTGTAGTCTAGTACATTTACCTTTAGATTACTGTTATTTATCTTATTATTTAATAAATTATAGTAAAGCTTTTTATGCATTATATATAAACTAACCAGAGATACTTACCCAAAAATCCAAGAACACCAGTGAACCAATCCCAGATAAACATTATGACTGTGAAATGTAATATAAATTATTTTATTTGTTTTATCACAGTTACCATTTACTTTAATTATTCTTCAAGGGAACACAAAGACATTCCAAATATGATGACTTGCATATAGATAACAGGTCCCTATTTTTAAGTAAAATAAGCATACCAGGATGAGTTTATAAATATTTCAGGGAAACATTTAGTTAAAGGAAGAGTGATTGTAGATTTACTTCAAAGATCCCAGTTATTGAGTAACGCGAAATGCGATTGACAGGACGTCATGCGTAGTTGGAACTTGAAGGGGGACCCTGCATCACAAATTACACGTCATTTTTATACTCACATTTGAATAATTTAGCTACACTTATTAATACTACACTTTAAACACCTCTAATTTGTAATCTTTATTATGAAATGTTTTGTTAAAATTTCCTAATTTAAGACAGTGATCAATTTATTCAACTGTTGGAAGTTGGAACTTGGCAAATTTGACGTAACACTACCATACAAATCCATAGACTTAGAACAGATCAATGGGTATTTCCGGCATGTGTCATATCCATAGATAATTATTATTGAGAAAACACTAATATGTGCATAAGCATGTTATGACGTAAAATATAATACAATAATTTAGGCTGCATTTTTATTTGATGTAAGAAATTTCTGGTACGGTAAACGAATTTAACTAAAATTATATGTACACAACATTATATAAGCTGCTACTTTATAACATTTTGGAATATTTGTTTGTGCTACAGAATATTTTTAAGCTTGTATAAGCTTGTTTTCATCGCTTATCTTGGTCAAAAACTACCGGGCGGAATGTATATCATCATCATCATCATCACCTACTTTCGTCCACTGCTGACATAGGCCTCTCCCAAGGAACGCCACAACACTCGGTCCTCGGCCTTCCTCATCCACCACTACCGGCTACCTTCCTGAGGTCGTCGGTCCAGCGGGCAGGAGGGCGTCCCACGCTGCGTCTGCCTGTTCGTGGTCTCCACTCGAGAACTCGTCTACCCCAACGGTTATCGGTTCTTCGGCAGATATGACCAGCCCACTGCCACTTCAGCTTGCATATTTTGACAGCTATGTCGGTAACCTTAGTCCTCTGACGGATAACCTCATTTCTGATACGAAAAACGGAATGTATGTGTGTCCTTAATTTACCTGTGAGGATATTAAACGTGAAGGTTCCTTTTAGTGTAACTTAGTAAGTCCAATATCCATTACGCTGACAAGCTTTATTCGGCTTCCATTCTTTATGCAAAACATTCTTGTCTAAGACTTTTAAGAAAAGAGGAAAGTATGATATGTATTGTTTAGCACGACTTGCCAGATTTATATAATCTACAAATACATTTTAATATTGTACTTATCTACAGTGTAAAGAAAGTGACATATAACTTTAATGAGTACTGACAACGATTTAAGTTGTTGACATTGGCACATTGTCATCTGACTGTCTTTTTAGTGTTTGATAGCTTTAATGCTAAAGGTATTTTTATTTTCAGCTTAATTTTTCATGTTATTTAGGAAAAGCCTATATAAATATGCCAATATTTAAAAAGAAATTATTATATTAAAGCTACAGGCACAATAGTTTTATCTTTAGGGAAGGGATTTTAAAGATTTCCGAGAGTTAAACAGTGATTGAAGTGTTGTGTTTTCAGGCTTAATCATGGCCCCAAGAAAAAACAAAGTTGCAAAAGAGGAGGTACAAGTAACTCTTGGTCCTCAGCATTTGGCTGGTGAGACGGTTTTTGGAGTGGCACACATTTTTGCTTCTTTCAATGACACCTTCGTTCACGTTACTGACCTGTCTGGCCGGGAAACCATTGCCAGGGTGACAGGAGGCATGAAAGTCAAGGCTGACCGTGATGAAGCTTCACCTTACGCTGCTATGTTAGCTGCCCAGGTATGAGTGAAAAAATAAATGTTTTGAATTTTATAACCTCTAAATCATGTATTGGCACTCCGTTTGGGTAAACGTATCAAAAAACGTACCAAAAAACGTTAAAAATAGTATAATATTATTATAAATATAGTAATAGGTTCCTCAGTTGTCATTCTGCTACCGATTATCTAAAATTTGCTGTGAGCCATTTCTTAATTTAAAATAGGAGAAATCCTTAATGCTTGTGATTTATAACTTCAAATATTATTGACATTATGGGAGTAATAAAGAATGATAATACTTTCAGGATGTTGCTGAAAAGTGTAAGACTCTTGGAATCACAGCTCTACATATTAAGCTCCGTGCTACTGGTGGTAACAAGACAAAGACACCAGGACCTGGTGCACAATCTGCACTCAGAGCTCTGGCCCGTTCAAACATGAAGATTGGTCGCATTGAGGATGTCACACCTGTGCCATCTGACTCTACCAGAAGGAAGGGTGGTAGACGTGGTCGCAGATTGTAATTCTCTAGATTAAGTTATCAAATTGTATACTGGAATAAAATGGTATACAATTATAGTATCTTTTTATTTTTATCTGCAATCAGAATCAATCAATATGTCATCAAGACACATCAATGAATTTATCCTCTTATTTAATAGTTCCAACATTTAATTACTTAACTTTTTAAATCTATTGATTTACTTTTGCTAGTATATTTCATTTAGTTAACCTTAGGATTATTTACATTGTTCATGACATTGAAACATTGAGGAGATTAACAGACCTTGCAGTTCAGCACCTGGCCTAGCCTTCTGTTTATCTAATAAAATAATTTTCTCATACCATGAAAATCTTCCAAAACTAAGTGAATATTGAAATATTGTTAGGCTACTTCTCTTTGAAAATAGGTTATTTTATTATTGTTCTAATGTTTTTTAAATAAATGTGTCTAATCAAAACATTAAAGCATATTGTGTACACCCATGTGATGACAAGAGGATAGAATCAGGTGCATTAAAATTGGTGACAGCAGCCATCTTCGTTAAATCAATGAAAAATAAGGGTAAAGCATGTTTAAAACATGAAGTGTTTTTAATTCTATTGCCATTTTGAACATAAGTCCAGGGGGTGGGAAAAGATCTTTAATGAAACAAATAGTGGCTGTTACTCATAATATATTAATATTTCAGACAATAAATAATTACTATCTTTAATTAACTTTAAAAATGAAAATCCAGTAATGATTTGTATCATAATTGATTTTTATGAAAAAAAAAAAAGTTATGTTTTATGAGATCAATGTTTAGAGAAAAAAAATATTTTTAACCATGTCAAATTCAGTAAAATCGTGTTCTCATTAACACTAAGAGTTTTGATAATAAGTGTTACCTCATACATGTGTGTATATAGGGTATATTACCACAATCCAACGGTGGGAGAATTTTATTGCTACGTATATGTAAACAATTTAATTTACCTTTTTTCAACATAAGCAATGTGTGATTTTGAGAAATGTCTGTTTTTATAAAAGACGTTCCAATTGCTATCACTCTAGTTATAATATGTGTTATTACAAAACAGAGACCAAATTTAGTACAGTACTTGTTGTCTTAGCTAATCTAACCCTAGCCATGACAGGGTACTAACTTTAATCAATGTTTAATAGGTTCAATAATTCACAAAATTAAAGGTCTTGTGTTTTAGATTAGTTCCAATCTAAAATATGTTTAACATAGAATATAAAAAAAGTACGGGTGAATGATGAAGCGATATTTGTGTGACGACATTGCATTAACAATCAAATTTTTTTATATTTATTTTGCGCTAGGAAAATTCTAATCAATATTTTTACTACTTTTCAACGCTAATCACGGTTCCTTATTTTTATTTTGTTTATATCAAATTTTTTAAACGCGTGAAATACTGTAACAATGACAACTCATAACCACGTGTTAATATCTAGAATACAGACAACATTAGTTACAATACAAAATATACTCTTCGACAGAAATCTAAGCGACACGAAAACCATAAACATTCCTAATTTCAATATTATTGCACATTAAGCGTTTTTTACAAATGTAAAATAGAGGTACTATAAAATTATGTAAATAACTCAAAAATTCACTACATACGGTTAGATGGGCGCGGGCGATGTGCGAAGGGCGGGCTTCGCACGCGGCGTGCGCTACAACGCGGTCTTTAAGCGGATCTTCTTGAGGCGCGAAGGCGAGGGGGTCGGAAAGGGCCTGCGCTTGGAGCCCATGGACAAGGAGTCCGCGTGGGCCGCGCCGCTGGAGCCCAGCACCGTCCCCCCCGCCACGTCTTCCCACGCGCCGCTCAGCATGTCCTCCGACGACGACGACGCCATCGCTCGGCAGCGGTTGGCGGACCGCGTGACGGCGCCGCGAAGCGACCTGGCGTAGTTGCGCTTGCTCAGCTTCGCGGAGACCAGGGAGGCGCGGTTGCTCTCCGCGTCGTCCGCGGACCGCCGGTTGATCTTCGCCTTCACCACTCCGCCCACTTGCGTCTTGCTGGTGCTGGGCTTTCTGATCGCGAGCACGTTTCGACGTTTCGTCGACAATGCTTTGGATTTCGGCTCGTTTTCCGTTAGGAAACGGGTTCGCGATGGTGTCTTCACCGGTTCGTTCTTTTTCCCAAACTTCATGTTCATGTTGACGACGATTTCGTGGCCGGACCGCTGGGCTAGCACCGAAGGGCTGCGTCGCCTCTCCGAGTCAGTTTTGGCGCCCGCGTAGGCGTTTTCCTTTCGTTCTTCGGTGACCTTGGCTTTTGACCGCGCGTAGAGTGGCATTCGGGTGGGCGACGCTGTCTTGGGGCGAAGTCGCGACATTGTAAGCTGAAATAAAATCATATTAAAATATAATCCTATTGAAATGTAACAGATATGTCTATTAGTAGAGTAGGTTGCGTGGTGTTAGTATATCGCATGGGACAGCACATCACTCACTTTAGTGTCTTACCCTACTTTTAGTAAGAATCTGCTGTGTAATAGTAGATTTGGGGACGAATTAACACTGAAAATTAAATATAGGTTTTTAAAATATAACAATGTGAAAATAAGCAGCGTTGCATAAAAAATTCAACGTTAAACCAAAAGAAGAATCGTAATAGGAAAGAACAAGGAATTGTACATCGTTGCAAATTAAATATTGATATTACAAAAAACAAAGAACGTTAATGCGTGCTGTTACATTAGAGTGCAATGAAATAGCACTAGTTCCGTGTGCACGCACCTGCGGTCGCATCGTGCGAGTGTGCGCTCGCAGCCACTCCCGTAGTGCGGACAGAGTACGATGCTCGGAGCAAGGGATACGCGAATTGGGATGTTGTCCTGTCAAATCTAGAATAGACGCACCTAACGATCGACCAACCTGTAGAACACCATGGCAAATACATTTGCGGAAAAAATATACTAGTTTACATATAATGCTGCGAATATATATATATGGAGGTATTAATTATTTAATTAAAAATCCTAATCATATCTTGATTTATACGATCTCTTAGCATCAGTTAAGCATTTCTAAATAATGTAACATTGTTTAACACTATTACGGTACCCTGACTTATTCCATAAAACATATCCACTACAGTGACTTTACAGCGGCGTGCAACTGGAGACATTTGAAGAGACATCCCAAGAAGATTAAGCATAAATATAAGCTTAAAATGTCTACCGGCTCTAAATACAAATTGTTTGAAAGTGGTACCTTCATTGGGTCTATCTCTTCGAAAGCATCCCAATTCTTAGCACGAAGTCTTATCTGAAATATATTGCCACTTCTAAATATTTGGCACTAAGTAGCGATTCCACCGTCTGTTTTTCTACTTACGATACACAATATGCTACAAAATAATGAAATCAGAGAAGTCGCATATGCAGGCGATTGTTGAAACCAAACTGCAATCGATCGTTTAAAACAAAAGTTTTTTTGACAATTGCTCGTAAATGTCAAGTAAGAAAAGAAATACTAGATTTAAAACTGTCAACTTAAAATTCAATAAATGATCCTTTAAGTCGGCCTACAAAAAAGAAAAAATGAAACAAGAAATCTGTATCCGAAGGACCAAAAAAATCTTCTAAACAACAACTGAAGTTTGGTCCAACTCTAGCAGGCAAAGCATTGTACCTGGAAGGGGTTTACCTCTTCGAATATGTGCGGCGTGTACTTGGGGGGCATCCCGGCGTGGGGGGCAGTGGGGAGCGGGGCATCCCTGACTGCGGGGGGCAGAACGTTGACCAGGCGGCCAGTGTTGTAGTTACACTCGAGGGTGTAGGACCGGACGAGGCCTGTCGCCTTCAGCACCGCGACGCGTCCAGACCCTTCGCGGGACATGCCGTCACGTCGATCTCTGTTGACGGTGTATTTGCCAATTATGGACATCAGATTTACTCCCAAATTTTAAAAACATTTTTTGGCATTAAAAGCTGTATATGAATAAAACTAACTTGAGATACATATTCCGTTCCGTGAAGTTGCAAGAAGAGAAGTGGAAGTGCAGGTTGTTGAGAGACATGATGCGAGGCAGCAGCATACACTCCACAGAGCTGTCGACATCCTCGAAGTGGTTCCCATACATGAAGATACCTGTTCATAAAAATTACCCGATTGATATCTGAGATACCCTACCTTATATAAGTATTGTATATTTCATTTTAAATATTTAACATGCACACACCACAATCAAATATGCCAATCACACTCACACACAGTAAAGAGATTGTAATATAGGGAATATTATTCCAACATTCTTTCACTAAAGACAAATTTCTTTTTGCGGGTAGGCTTAGAGTACCTTTCTTGGATGCGTGTCCGTGTAAATCGATGTAGAGGTAAAGTCCACTATCGGGTTCCTTATACGCTGGCTTGGTTACTACTGTAGTGGTCAACGGTTGAGTCTTTTTCTTTATCGACTTCAATGGGGACTTGGCCTTTTCTTCTTTTGGTGCCTCCTGTCAATAAAAACTTCAATATTATAACCTATTTCCTAACTATTCCAAGAGAAAACTCAACAGGTATCTCAAAAACAACTTAACCAATTTTGATGAAAACTCGACAAAAATAGTTCCTCAAACATTTCTTAAAATCAATATATTGTATATTTACCGTCACGATGACGTCATCAGCTTTCGGCAAAGGCATGATTGGCGCGCACACATCGCCACTGTCACCCACACACACGCTCACACCCACACTAGTGCACGATAACGTTTCCGATAGTTTCTGTGAAGATTAAGGTAAAGCAATTTAAATTAAGTGTGAGGGGTAATTCGCGGAATATTGCTAATACAATGGCCTTATTTTTTATCCTTTGGAGTTTTAATTTGATTGTTTAAAAAAATAACATTTTATTGTAAAATATATCCACTCTTACATAGTATAAATGGTATAAATGGAATTTATAATGATCAAAAATCGAGTATCAGGCAGATAGAAGATATTTTAAATCAGTCGCTGCTGGAAATTCAGAACTGAAAAGGAAATGCACTTACAATCTCCTCATTGTACTCCGATATGACGTATCTCTTGAAACAATTGGTACAGAAGTACACGCTAGCGCCATCACTTGGATTCTCTGTATCCTGCAACTTTATAAATTTTTTCACTGACATAAGCTATCTCAATATACTTCGGGATTAATATTGTCTTTTACTAACATAACTGTTACTCATTTAAAGAAATACACTTTACGAACGGATTTAAGTTACGTATTTTTGCCAAATTTAAATATATTTTACATTATTATAAAAACCGCACTTTGCATTGTGCTGGTCACTGAAATATCGAAAATAGAATCGATAAATCCGGTGCAATAATTACAGATAACACACAACCTCTCAACTGTGACACTTATTTTGACAATCAACACCTTTTGTCTTCAGTCTACCGTGACCTTGATTCGACCTTCGACCTTCCTTTACTTCGGGAATTGATTTTATTTAAATATGATACAATATAAATATGGTACGCACTTTTCTCTCTTGCGCGTCGACCTGCAGTCTCTGATGTTCGCGATATTCATCTATGGAGGTGTACTTTGGGGTATCGGCCAGAATCTGTTTGGAAAATATTTTGGTGAATCCTACTGCTTGGGTTAATTGAATTATGTACCCAAAGAATATAGAATAAATCAGATAATATTCGAGAGGTTTCTTAGTACGTACCATAGCGCTATAGCCTGGCACCATATGCGCGATACCCGGCATTGTATCCTCCAATCGGCTCACAGCGCGTTGGCATTCTCCGCACCAGCCCATTTTCACATTCGCCAATCTGGCTTCTTTGGCCTCTGCGCTGTCGCTGAAAATTTTGCCAACAGCATATAATTATCCCAATTTTCCAATTATTAGTAATAATAATAGTTAATAGTGTACCATTTTAAAGAAAACACTTTATTAACGGATTTAAGTTCTGTATTTGCAAAAATACATAAATCCTTGTTTAAAATCCGTGTTTTCTTTAAATGAGTAACAGTTATGTTAATAAAAGACTAAGTGTACTATTTGTGAAGCTATAATTTTTAAATGCGTATTTACGGATATTTTTCGTTAACGGATATTTTCAGTAACGATTCACAACGATTATAATTTTGACTGTCTGTGATTTTAACACGTATATATATATATATATATACGTATATATATATATATATATATATATATATATTATAACCAAATAACTAATTGATTCAGTATAATTTGCTCTATCGTTTTCTCTTTCCCGAAGGTAGAAGACGCAGAGAGTCCTCACATCTCTAATTAAAGGATTGATCGCTCGGAAAGTGAGTGGTCGTTGGCTGCGACCAACTTCGTACTCAAGGCACCACAACCTACCCAGGAACGGATGTGCTAGACTCCATCAAGAGGCTGATGCTGTTCTTCAACGTCTCCCGAAGAGGCCTCAAAGGATTTCCTCCGTGCAGTTGGAGCTCCTCGCTCGTACTCAGGTGTACGGTTGATCCCAAGCATGATCTCAATACGTTGTCATTGAGGAGCGATGACGTCTCGTCTATAGACTCGACCGTCGACTCGCCGTTGGTTTGCGACGGCATTTCTTGGAGTTTCATATCGTTAACCTGATGAGATTGAGAAAAAGGCTCATCATATATATATAAAATACTAATTCATTATAAAAATAGTAGATCAAGTTTGCGTTTGAAAGAAACTTCTTTATTGTAAAATTTGGACTACTACTTTCGTAATGGTTTACATGTCGGCCTACAAAATAGTAAATCGCGTTTTAATTCATTATTTAATATTTATATATTAACACGCTAACGATAATTTGATAATTTACAGTTACATAACAGTAAAAAACCAATAATTACTATATGTATAAAAAAATATTTCGAAAACATAAGACTTAGTTTAGTAATATCCTATATTATGCTGACACCGTAACAAAATCGATGTTTTCTAATATCAGTTATCATAACGAGCTTTACCCTTATCTCTGTTATTATATTGCCACTTAATAAAATTGAAGGTAAACTAATGATAACTCGTGTGTAGGGTGCTTAACAATTGATATACATAAAGACCACACAGATATGATTAATAAGGCTTATTCTTATTTATATAAATAAGTGTACAAAATTAAGGTCAATTTTACCTAAGATTTTTCTTCCTTTGCAGTTCAGGATAATTTAAATTAAATTGAAGTTACGTTTTTAATTCGGATAAGAAATACAACATTTACCACTTAATTTTATTTTGGAGCTACGCCAGACGCCATGATGTATTTATTTATATTTTATGCAGCTATTTTACGAAAATTTAAACGCATTTTATGGAGCTTCAAAACGGTAAACTTTGAGCAATATTTAAAAAAAGGCTTATTATTACTTTATTTAGAAGTCCGTCAAAAACCGTAATTGGCATGCTCTTGGCGAAACAAGTTTCTAATAATAATTTTATATATCAGTTTAATTTATCATAATTATATAACGAGTCATGAGATTAAAATTTAAACAAGACATTTTTACTGCTCCATACAAAGGTTTAAAACCGGATTTAATGAACCATGATAGAGATAGACCTCACGTATTATGTATTTCTATTATCGTTATAACAACGAATACTTTAAACAATAAAATTTTTAAGTGGCTATCATACGACAAAGAAAAACTTCAATTTACGTTAAGGTGGTCTAATGCAATTTTAACTTCATACCTGGTCTGCCAAATGCGATGCCTCGCCTGTAATAGACTGGGCGTCTTTAGAGTCTTCATTCGAAGCCCGTTTTATGGTCACAGATGATTTATTCCGCGAGAGAGATTTCGCTGACGATGTCTTTTCACGTTTATAATCGCTGCCCCTCAGCGCATTCTTCTTCTTTTTTGTGTCTATGAACTGGAAAAAATCAAATTTCGAATTTCACTTTACCGGTTTTACTCGATTTATAATTTTACGTAATTTTAAAATTGGAACAGTTTTACAAGTTTTACAGATAAATAAAAATTGAATACCTCGGCACTTTCGCTAATGTTCGCGATACTACGTGACGTGATGCTTTTGGTGTCTTCGAAGGTATCCTCCTCCTTTTCATATCCGTAGTGATAGTATCTAGAAAATGGTTTATTATAAAGGTCTACATTATAGTCTACGTTAGATTATTACTCAAATTTGTATTCGGTAGGTTCGCAGCTACAATTAAAAACTATTTTTAAATTATTAATTGATTGCTTTATATTATAATATGTAGTCTTGTATACTCGTATTCTATTCCCACTTCTACTGGATGAGGCTAAGAATAACGTAAACAATTGTTATATTTTTTTCCTTGTATTTTTTTGATATTCCTGATTTCCATGTATGAAAGAACCCTATTTATACCAATATTAAGAGTTTGATTGTTTGTTTGAACGCACTTTTCTCAGATTCGGATTGAAATAAGATTTTATCTTTGTGTTAGACCTTCCAATTTTTGTGGAACTATACTATAGACTTTATATCATCTCTTTATTACATAGGTCACAGTAAAAGATTCCGGAGTTTTCCACAACCATAAACAATATTATAAAAGCAATTACAACATTTGTATTTTCTTTGGCAAAAGACTGCAGATGGAATCAAAGTGCTGACTGTTTTTACGTTTTGGCGTGTTCACATTAACATGGATTTAACTTTAAAATTTTCGTTTTAAGATGTTTTTTGTTTACATGTAATTTGGCATCTCAACGAAGTCTTGCTCCGTACAAAGTACTTTTGGCGATGAAACAGCATGCAACACAACTATTTTTAGGTGGTTTACAGAACTCTAGCGCGGTCGTGTCAATCTCAGTGACGAATACTCGCGTTTGTCCCCCGTCATATAACAAAAACGTCGATGCTGTGCGCCGCATGATTGAGACATATAAGATGCGCCCATTTTTAAGGATAGCATGGCATGCCCGCATGAGTGTTCAATTTTCAAAAATTAAGTTGACTGTGCTCGCAGTGGATCCCATACATAGAAAATTGTTACCATAACACCATTTTCACAATATAACGAACTACATAAAAATACCCAAACCCTATCTTTAGTAAGACAACGCTATTCTAAACCCAACATACAAACAAGTTTTGAAGTCAACTAAACTTATAACCAGCCATCTTATTCCGTTCAGACTTGGAACCTTGTGACTTTTTTGGATCCCAAAAATTAAGAACCAATTACGTGGTAAAGGTCATCAACAAAGAAGCTGAAGAGTATTAAAAACACCTTCTGATTCACCTCGAAGGAGTGGCATTCAAATTTGTTTTAATCGCACGAAAAAGTGCTTATACATACAACAAAATTAATTTGTGACCTTTAATTATATTTTTAGTATTTTCTTATTCCGGAAACTTCTAGTGTGAATATGATCGGATCAAATTAAAAATTTTTTTTTTCAAACGATTGATATTACTTATAAAATTCTCGTGTCACAGTTTTCTTTCCCATACTCCTCCGAAACGGCTTAACCGATTCTCATGAAACTTTGTGTGCATATTGGGGAGGTCCGAGAATCGGACAAATTATTTTTCATCCCCCCCTAAATGTTAAGGGGTGGTCCACCCATTTTTTTTTGGACAGAATTTTATTATTTTTTATTTTTCTATGACAGCAAACAAAAATACATACAACCCAAAATTTTTACCCCTCTACGATCAACCTCTATTTTTATTTATTAATTGAAAATTGAAATCACATGTATGGCAAAACAACGTTTGCTGGGTCAGCTAGTAAAGTATATAAAAATATAAATTAACTTAAATTTATTTATTTAAGTCACGCCTGTTTCCTAATGGGGTAGGGCAGGCTACAGACCACAGACCTCTTGCTACGATCCTTGCATACCTCTCTCGCTTCTTCCTCACTCATAACTTACCTATCTTATTTAAATAGAAAAATTAAATCCAGCTATACATATAACGAACCTTATTAATGCTCGTGACGCATACACAGTGGGATGGTGCACCAATGAGGGATTTAAATACACTCTGTTCAAATTTACTCCCCTTGTATCGGTTCTGTAGTGACCCCTGGCAACACCGTCGGGGTTCAAAAATGGTATCATTTTGAATACATATAGTTTTCTCAATTGTATAGCTATCGGATCGTTTCGTGTGAGTAACAGGTTCAAGAACCCGTTGAAAACGAAACTGGACGGCGTCTCTCCGGGATGCACACGTGCCGACATGAATATTACCTAGTCGAAATAATGTAATGTAAAATAATTAATGTAAAATTTAATAATATTATAAATGTAAAATAGTTTCTATTTTTGGAGTAAACTTTTATATAGTGTGACATATTTTATTTGCTGTTTGTAATTCTCCGCTTTATAAGGCGGCAACTTCACGCATATGTTGAAGTAAAAATAAATACAAAAATCGAGTTTTTATCCTCAAAAAAAGTAATATACCTATAGAAAACTTTTATAATGCTACACATAAATCGATATAATTTATCTTTATTTTAATTTGTCATTTTTTACTAACCTTTTTGTTCTGAAATTTGTATGGTCTCTCTTGATTGTCAGGGAATAGATTTTTGAGTCTATGTTCTCTTTCAGTTGTTATGCCATGATGCGAAGTTATAGTTAACAAATCGACGCGTCTACCTATAAAAAATACAAAATACATGAAAGTCTCTTTGGTAAACATTCAAGTACTGCTGCTATAAAACTTCTAATATTCCATAGAAACGAATTTAAGAAAATATATAAAGTACTCTAAGAATATTTCTTTATTCTGTTTCCTGTTATAGGTACCATAAAAAATAGTGTTGTATCCTTCTAATACTATATATGCTCCAAACTTGTTCAAAAGAAAGCATTTTTTTAATAGATGATAACTTACCTTCAAGAGAATAAATAAGACACTCTCTGTAATAGTATATGTCATCTGGTGTTTGTGGAGGTGGTAATGGCAACATTTTGAGATCAATTGAATTTAATGCTATCTGCAATTCAGCAAAAGAGAATGGATATGTAAAAGCAAAGAATGTTGTAGCCTTTGGATTCTCACTGGTTCTGTATTTGAAGCTTAGTGTAAAAGTATTATCATCCGTCTGAAAAATAATATAATATTAGAAGTTTTTACTTAAAACCTATACATTTATTTAAGTGTTGGCTTATCAGCTATATAAATAGATAATATCTCTATGAATAGAGATATCTATAAAGCTGTGATTTGGGTTAAATAGAACTGTATAATAAACATACTTACAGAATGGACTGGGCGGTCCCTTATTCTTTCCCATTGTGGCTTCCCTGGTAGAGTTCTAGTGACAGGAGCCATTCCTTGATTGTACATTTTGCCTTGCTTATTTAAATTTATAATGTTTAAGCGCACCTAAAAACAGTGGCATATTTATTTATGCATAAAGAGAATTCAGCAATAAGAAGTAAAAAGTGAATTACCTGAACATTCGGTTCTGCTGCCTGAATACCAAAATAGAACCAGGTTCGGTTTCCATTTTCAAATTCTGTGCCAGCACAATCAGGTCTCGTCCAGATATTAAACTCATAATCCGGAGTTTCAGATGTGTTTGTTTTGAGATTAATTGTTGGAGCTGAAGTTGGTTGGTTAATTATTATTATTAATAATCCTTTATTACAAAGAATTACACCATACAATAGAATCCCAGACTTCTCTGCTAGGTATTACTTTGTTTAAGAAGCCAGTTCTTCTCTAAATTATTATACACTAGATTTCATATCACACGGTTAAATTTTAAAATAAAAATATCATATTATTAAATTTTTTGTTTTAGAAAAAATTATATATGAATGAAATTAGTACTTACAAATAAGTTCCGTCGGAACCCGTTCAACATGCCCGAGATTTCCAGAATCAAAATTGTGAATAAAATAAAATCCACCGCTTTCTATTATGTTATTACGATCCATAACGAATTATATTGGCCTACATTATATAAAATACATTAATTAGAATAACTTTATGGGTTTTACTTTGAATTTAACACAACAATTTGTGAACACACAAATTCATTTCAAAATACATTTTTACCAATTTCAAAATAATGACACCAATATTGAAAACTACACTGTTTTTCTAAACAAAATTATGTAATTTTGTTGACATCGATTGACGGATAACAGCTGATTTGTTTTATTGGTAACTTTTTTATATTTAGAATGATATAAATATTATTTTACAAAAAATATTGAAAATTTAAATAATTGGCAAAAATTTATTTAAATTTGTCTTTTCTCAATTTATCAAAGATCTGCATTCACTATAAATGAGAAGTTATTATTTTTTCCATTTTCCAATACAAAATAAAATTCAAAATGGCTGCCCTCCAAACCATAGGGTAATAACTATAAATTTAGTGTAGACCACAGACTCGGATGCCTTTTGTTATATAGATACAAAATCAGATAAACAGCAAATCATAGACTAATAAAAGAACAACAACCTAAAAATATACAACGTAAACTTCATTATTCTAGAATACACACTGGTTCTCAAAAGTGAGAAGTGCATACATATTTATAATGAATGGAAGGAGGAACTCCCTTTGAGTTTTAGCAGCGCTTCATTGTGGCTTAGGACGAAAAGATGAATGAAATATTTTCGGCTGGTGCAGATGCTAACAGGGCATCTCTGATTTAGTCAATCATTAATATTAACTTCAGAATAACTTGTGCAAATTTGGATAAGTTATTCTCAAGACAAAAGACGGGGCCGAAAGAATGTCAACAGACCGGGCGAGGGAGATACCTTGGTGTTCGTCGTGTGACTTTCCTCCGTACTTTAAATGTTTTCATTGATTTTTTTAAAATAATTATATTAAAGAAGGTGTTAAATATTAAAGCGATCTAAAAATAATTTTCTTACTAAACATTACGGTCGAAACAAAACAATCGTTATTAATCTTTTGGCATTCAATTGTTGTTTATGAATTCATTATTCAAACAACGTCTCTATTACAAATAGTAGATCCGTACCCGAAGCAGAAACATTCCGTAAAAATAAATTTGAAATATTTATCGAAAATTTTGATTATTTATAGTAAATATAAATTGATCCATGAATAAACATGGTATAAGAAGTAAAAATCTCGTTTAATAAAATCCGTAAGGACAAAGACACTACGTACAACCTAAATATTAGGATAGCCAAACATATACTTAATGTATCAGGTCTAGTCTAACGGATTTGACTTATGAAGATCATGGACTCTTAAAAAGTTCGGCGACGGTCGTAGAAATAAATGAAACACACTGTTACAGTACAGTGACAACTAGTTTTAATAATCTAAAATATCGAATGTGGTTGTGACGGCTTAAGACCTATCCCTTATTGGCAGCGCACAAAAGATTCGCTCGCTCGGGTTAGTCAGCAATAGGGAGAATATAATTAATAGGGAAAATAGTTTTAAATATACAACTGTACAAAAGGACAATAGACATGTATAAAGTAAAATAAAAAACGATTGTAAAATCAAAATTGTATTTTGCATTTCATTCATATTAAATACACTTACTTTACATTACATAAATTAGGCATGATACTTAATTAGAATATAAAAAATTACATGTTCTACAATTTAAAACTCAAATGGCCAATAAATGCCACCATGACAAAAATGAATGTACCTAATCAGTATTCAAATCGGACTTATATATTACTTTTAACCACATTCATTATAGCTTAAGAGTCAGTACCTAATCATTAACTTATGTCACACTTTTCACCTATCTGAGCAACAAATGAATACTAAAAGTAAATAGAAACACTAAAAAATATATATATTCAGATGAAAATAAAAAGACATTTCAAATATCACAAAGGTTGTATATACAAGTAATTAACGCAATGATCTTTTACTCTATGTTAGTGAAGAGTTGAAAAAGAATCAACATACACATTGAACGTAATGTAGTCATTCTATTAATAATGGACGTGATGAATGTATAATTTGGCAACACTTCGAATTTGGCTAAAATTATATATGTGTAAAATTATACATAATTATGTACACACTACACATATCTGTTAATTAATGAGATGCACGTCAAATAAAGCATGAGATATACACTTATGAATATTGCAGGAAATATATAAATAGATATATAATAGATTGTAAACATATTTAAAGTGATAACCTACAAATAGAAAACATTTTGGGAAAAATCTTGGAACACAATGTAACGTGTTTGTAAAATCTCTATTTCAGTAAATCTGTCCTTACATATCAAGTTAACAATCTACTTTCAGCTCATTTAAGATATTCATGTTTGCATATAAAATAATGCTTAGGTACATACTGGTTGAGTACTGTTGAAAGTAAAAGAAAGTACTACTGTGAATAATCTTTACATTTTGGGTGTAAGATGTTCTGTTTGTATGGATGTATTGTGTGTATGGATGTGTCAAATTGCACATATTTATGTAGTTCATGTTGAAATGACAAGTCTGTTAGTATTTAATCATGGCTTTATATCGTTGAAACGTGTTCAAAGTAACCTTTTATACTTTTTTCCTGTTTTATTAACGCTAAAATATTAGTTTTTTAATGTGTATTATGGACTAGATTTTCAGAGTGGTTAAATATTTATTCTAACCTAATCTGTGTATAACAAGTACCTTTTATAACTAATCAGAGTTTCAAGCCATTTAAATACTACTAGCCTACAAAAATCAAGTCTTTCCTCTGTACAATGTAGGAAAACTTAAATAAATCAAATTTCATATCTTAATATTTACACACGGAGACAAAACATTATTTATCCATTTCATGTTGATCTATACATAAATGCAAAGTTTAAAAATAAAAATGTAATGACGCTTTACGACGAGACATGGCGTTGAAATTTTACGAAAGTCTGTCGCTGTTGTAGTATAAAATGATAAAGTACAAGACAATTAACGCCGCTCTCAAATGACTACTTCTTTTTAAAATCGCATAGTCACGTGACAAGTATGACTGGGGTGACGATTCCGCAAAATAATTTTGTCTATTGCCTTTAGGGTCGAAGTGTCTCTTAGACAACTTGACTGATTGCAATATTGTATTCAATATATAGACATACAGTTTAAGACGTCGTTGGATTCAAGCAATATATAATAATTACATATTAAAAGAAGTACTATATTCTTTTCTATAACAATATTGAATCAGTCTTGGCGCGAAATCTCGATGATGTACAACCCCAAATGACATTTAAATGAAAATACTGCGAGTAGTACGTGAGCGCTAGCGGAAGACCGATGTGATTGTTTGAGCAGGTATGTTAAGCTTATTGGTAAAGATGAACTTGAAACATTGTGATGATTATTGGACAAGCTTTATCTGGAATTTCATAAAATTGTAAGATCAAAGACATATAAAACTTTTATGTTCGCTAAAAGGGAGATTATAACAAAAAAGGCCTGATTTCAAATTGAATTTGACAACCTCAGAGCATATCTAGACAAGATCTATCAATGTGTTGTATTAAGGTAATACATAAACTTACATAAATGAGCTTAAATAGTTCTATCATCACAATAGGCAAATAAATCTTTACCAAAATACATACATGATCGAATAAAATGAACACAGAAAGTCATTCACAATTCGCATAGTATTTGGAATGCACTTGTTAACGTCAGTTCACTGATAACACTATGACGTGTTAACCCTTGTCTTCGTCTGGAATTGTGATACAAACTGTGGCAGGTTTCTGTTTATCACTATGGGCACTGGAGTATTTATCGTTCGAACGTATTTCGTCAGTCGTGGTGAGTTTGCATTCGACGACGCGGTAGTTGCAGGTTGTGGTCCCGCAGTCGAAATGCGATGGCACTGAATTGGGTATATCACCCAGCTTTGATTCTTCCTTGAATGGAGGACAACTGGAAACAAATTAGATTTGTTAACATTTTATTCATTATATCATAGATTATTTTTTCTGAATATTTAGCAAGGAGCTTCAGGATGTTTTTAAAGATAGTGTTCCAATTTCCCAAAACTCAAATAGGTGGGAATATTACTACTCTTAACCATGATTCTGTTCTAATAAAGCAAAAGTAGTTTATTTTATCCTATTATAAATTTTAAGTTTTAAACCTTAACGGAGGAGGTGTCGGTGAGCGCGACAATGGGAAACTGGCGACTTCCCTCGAGATGGCCAGCGATTTTATTGAACCAAAAGTTTGTTCAGGACTGAGCGGTGCTCCAAGAACGGATGCCATTCCTCTGTAAATATGATTAAATATTCTATTTAGAACTATAACTGGATATTTAAAACATGTGTCAAGCGGTTTCATTCGTATTAATTAACGTATCTGCGCAAATCGTAACGTGCAAAATTGCAACAATTTTACCCGTTTTCACAACATTTATAGTGAAATGTAACTTCGATAAAAGCCTATTTGAATTGATCAATTCTTTTTCCTAGCTGCTGAGATAAAATGTTCAATCAAACAAACTTTGTTTTACAATATCGGTATAAATGTAAATGATTATTTACAAATTAATATTGAATATCTTACTTTGTCGTATTTTTTTTTTTTTTAATTTATCAATAATATAGCTCAATTGTCTATTACTTACACAACAGAGTCACTGGGTACAAGGAAGGGCAAAGGTGGGGGGCATGGGGCATCAGCTCTTGCTGGTGAGGCGGGCTCCACGGAACGGGGGCAGCGAGGAGTTTCACTCTCCTCCACCATACCTAGCCAACCGCGGAGAAAACGCCAAAGACCGGTAGGGCTTCCTGAAAAAAGGCAAATGATTTAGTACACTACATATTAATATATAGTATTTTATATTATTACTTGTTGTGTGTAGGGAAATAATTTTAAGAAGTTTAGTGACGGTTACGTCATTAAATTTCGTAAGGTACACCTATATCAGAAGGTACGTCGAAATATACGTTAAACTTAAATTCATTCCTTAATTTAAAAGCAGCTTTTGCTCATGCAAAATGTTTTCATAAATTTGATTTATTTGCAAATACAACACTATGAAATTGTATACTTTGTCAACGGTCGAATTATAAGTCATTCGCCGCAGTTTTTCTTAAATTAACAAAAGAGTTAGACATTCCACAAAAAGATCAAATATTTGCGTTCATACCTAAATAAAACTTCTGATTCTTTACTTACGTGTATATTTCCTACTATTCTGTGGACTCAATGGGTAAAAGTCCCCATGTATGGGGCAATGGAAAGCCAACCGGCGCTGGCGTTTTTGTGCCGCTCGCATCAACATACATAGCACTATACCTGAAATAGTTGTTTCATGTATTTCAGATCAACTTGTTATTTAAGAGGTAACTAAAGATTATTCCATACTTAACTAAAACATCGGAATACTGTCTATATTTTTATTTCATACAATTGAAACTTTAAGGCAATAATCATTTTGGTGAGGGGCCTATGATATCAATTGATCCATATTAGCAAGTAGGCACAGCAATCCCCACGCTCTCTCAGCGATTATATATATTTGTTATATTTAGGATATGAAACAAACGGTTTCTGATATCGATCGTACATTGAAAGTAACAATACATTGGGTCTTTACGATCATGAGACCCTCAAGTTTGGCTGAATGCCAAACTACCCCGGAAGATTGCTGTGATTTATTATATTTTAGATATCCAATTTTGTTTCATTACAAATAGCTATAAACGCGGTAAGGTTACGTAAAATACTGTATGTTTGGTAGCTTCTTTGAATATTTTAAACCAATGGCTATATATAAAAATTGTGAAATATTCTATGGATCATACAAATAAATGTCTAGACATGCTTTTATTAAGATTAGAGGAGATAAATCTATAATAATGGATTGGAACGGCATTTAATCTGTAACTAAATTATAAAGAATTAAATTAATATTTAAGTAGAGTCGCGATTGCTACACAAGCTTAACCAGGGCTTTAGATGTCATAACATAAAGGTTTTTACTAATGAATTTACATGCTGAATTTTGGTTATCTTACGACATTCGAAAATGTACTAACCAGCTATGGTCATAAGAGCCCCAGCAACGATGCATACTGGACCCAGCACGCGTGAGTTTCCAGTGAAGGCGATGCGAGCGGCGTAATGGTCTGGCTCTTCATTCTCACCACAACCACGATATGATGCGGCTGAAAATAAATAGTATATTTTTACTACATGAAGGTCGCTTGATTTATAGTTAACGTTAATAATTATATTATTAGGTACTGCCATAATATTTCAGTTCGGAAGTAAAGTTTGATCATGTGTTGTGATGACAAATGATCATTGCTTTGGTTTGAATTGGAGATCTGGTTCTGGCTTAAAATTTTTTGCAGCTTCTATTTTTAAGTATATATTAACCTTTAGTCAACGCTGTATTTTAAATACCTAATCCGGAACATTTATTATAATAACGAGTAAGCATAAATATTTTATATCGGAACACAAATAATAAGCATACATCAAAGTTTTCCAAATTTCTTGTTTGTAGCAAAATTCAAATTATAATTGGGGTTACTGCACTTTAACGTGAAATAAGCCCATCAAAATGACATTTTGCGGCTTCGGCAAGGTGAATAATGTCTGTGGTGAAATTATACTAAATAAACTTGTAATATTTAGGTTGTGGCTTGGACTTGTTAAAAGCAATGTCAGTGCTAAAATTATTTATTGCTTTATGAAGATCAATTTGAAAATAATTATATCTCTATCGTTATCTGATAGATATGTGCGTTGTAACATGTCATAATCATACTTTATATATTTTTAATCTAGCCTTGTAGTAAATAATGGTAAAAGGCGTTTGTTTTACCTGTGAGCACACATCCAACAAGCATAAACAGGAACCCAAATATTGGGAGGACAATTTGACAGTTGGCCGCCACGACGACGCCGGCGACTGCTAAGCCGCCCTCAACTTTTTCTACGCGCAGCCGGGAAATGGCAGGAGGACATCGGGGCTTGCCCACTGGGGCTCGGACTAAAGGCTCTCCAGGGGGCGATGTTGTCCTGTTAATAAAGGATACAATGTACACAACTTTCATTGGGTAGCACAATAATAAACAATCATATATATAGAGAACATAAAAGGAAATACGAATGTAATACAAACGTAAAAGCATTGATATTCAGCATGTCATGTTACGTCAATGAAAGAGCTTTTTCATCAGTCTGTTATCTGATTAATTAAAAAATGTTATTATATACGTTCTTCATTTTCTTTATTGTATTCATGTAAACAATAAAGTTGCTTAGAATTTTAATAAAAGCAATGGTATTTCTAATAAACTTAAGAGCACTTCGTTTATCACAAACACTTATATATATATGTTGCACGCGGTTCCACCCCCATTTATTCGGTCGTAATGTGATGTAATATAAAATTTCTCAATAGTTACAATAGAAATATACCTCTTATCATATAGTGGTATAGTATCTACCGTCAGACCAGCGCTAAGAAGTTGAAAATTTGATAGTGTTGAGAAAAGAAGCTTTTGAGAACACATTGTAAAAAGTAAGCAAATCATAGATATTTATGAGGCTATGAGGCTACTAAGGTAATGGCATGATCGTGATGCGATTAAACTTAACATATTCGTGGCAGGTCGAGCTCTTGATGCGGCAAAACAAGTACTTTGAGCAAGGGTTAAACATAGGATTTAGACCAAAAATTTAATTACGGATTTAAATGGCTAGTGCTTCTTTTAGTAAAAGTTACTAAGTTGTTGAGTCCGAATGTTACTTTGTTACACTAAGGAAGGCATAAGAAAGCGCCTCGAAGCCTTTGAAATATGTCAGAGGGTGTCAAATGGCAGGATCCTCCCAACGAATTGGAGGGACGCGCTAACTTATGCAGCCCGTTAAATACGTGAGTCGCATACATAGGACATATTTTGAATCACGACCGATACAATTTGTCGCAACTTATATTAATTTGAAAAATACAGTGTATGAGACGGACTGGCAGGAGGAAGAAATCGTGGTTGCGGAACATAAGTGAGTGGATAGAACTACATTCCTGCCAAGGAACTGTTCCTTTTAGCGCAAGATTACCGACGATTCAAATGTTGATAGTGTTGAGAAAACCTTTAGTAATTAGTAATAAAAGGGCATCAGCAGAAGAAGACAGATAATTAACATAGTTTATGACTCAATATCAAAAACACTATTTTTATAAAATAAAAATTTACTTAATCTGTTCAGCTGATAGGAGCTGAAGAAATTAATATTAGCAATAGGATTAATTCATATTAGCAGTTACACAATCTTGGCTTTCGGCTCTAATCTCGTGTTGAGGCCGCTGCATTTGTTCAGCTTTCTAACATTGACACAGCGATATGCAAATTCTTTAAAAATAGAATAAACCTGTTTGTTCAAAGCGTACTCGCACGTTTTACTGAGATTATATACGTTAGGAATGTTATATTTAAGCTTAAAACAGTTGACAACGATGTATGTATCAAAGGGAGGTTTATACATATATTGTTTTGCCGTAAAGTTAGCAAGGGAGAAATCGGAACCTGTTATTGTATTTCTTTGAATTCGTGTATCTGTTTCTCTTAAGTATGAAATATTGTTACCAAGAAGCTGATTTCATAATACGGGAAAACAGATGTGATGGACGTAAGATTGTAAAAACACGTAAAAGTCCAATTTACAGAAAGCAGAATGGTATCGTAAAACTGAAATAGCTTTGGGCATTGTGGTGGATTATTGTAGCAAAGAAACAATATCACTGTTAAAACTAATACTTATAACCAATAGCGGCTACTTACAATAAATCTAAGAACCTTTAAAATAACAGACTCTCTCTGCTCTGATTCGAGAAAACTGGTTTGTTAAATAAGAGTTGTATGATAAGAATAAAGCATCGATCTTTCGACAATTTAATTCTAAACATTGCTAAAATAGCTCAGAGGATGGAGACTTCTTTGTAATATTGATTTATTGATAGATGATATAAGAATCTACAAACGCTGAACGCTCTAATCTCGCGCGGTGCCGTTTCGAAATGTTTTTCGAGGAAGGCTTACATATAACATTAAACCGAAAATTACACTTGCGTTATGTAGCGACTTGGCTTACGCGTAATTACGTATAGTGACAACATTTAAATGTATAGTCTAACAACTTATAGCTGTTTACGTGTGCACGTAACACGTGAAAAGAAACGTGATTAGCTTGTGGATTGGACGAGATGGGAATTCGTGGCGACATACTGACGCCCACTTTCATCAGCCGACGTTCTTCCCAGTTTAATGAATCGCTAAATATTTGGAACATGAATTTATTTATGTATATCTGTTATAAATATTTATACTTTACTCATATAATAAGTACTGCGTGTTCCGTAAAGGCTATATACCGTATGCACAGAGAGCTCTCTGTTTTATTTTTTTTTTTTTTAATTTTTGTGTTTTTTTTTTTTTTTTTTTTTAAAGTTTTTTTTTTCTTTTTTTTTTTTTTTTTTTTTTTTTTTTTGGGGGGTTTTTTTAGTTAGCATATTAGTGTAGAAGTCACTGTTTTGTTCTGGGTATGTTGTTGGCTAACTGTGCAAGCTGTACTCTCCTATAATTGGAGATGCACGCGGTATGATAAATTTTTTGTCCTAAAAATTTTTTGGTTTTTTTTCCCGGGGGTTTTTAAAAATGTTCACAAGTTACTACAAAATTGATAGTTAATGCTTTGTATCTGACACAGATAAAACATTTCAAGTTACTCGTTAATATGTTTATGTTATTAATGTAAGCTCATCTAAAACTTTCACGAAATAGAATGTATGTTTTATAATTTTCTTTCCTGCCTCGTCTAATTGATATCCTAAGGCGTAACCTTGAACTTGTGACATTAAGAACTTACGAAAATTATAGTGATAAGAAAGTTCGTTCATTAATTTTTCGGAATGACATTTAAGTAAATACTGCGTGCGACGGTGTACAAATATTATTTAATAATCGTATTTTATTTTTATTTACCTTTCCCATGTAATAAGAATTCATTAGTCACTTACATATTTTCGTTCACTGGTAAAAATTCCCGTATAATATGTATAATAATTTAGTACACTGTGAAATATATCTTTACAGAAAGCAAAAAGGCGAATTCATATACCATTAATAAATATCTGTCAGAGCGGTCTCAGATATTCCGATGTTTAATATTTTAAATAATTTTGAGTACGTATGCAATGTTCAATACACAATAGTTTGAATTTTAACCACGATACTTAGTACCATATTAAAAAACAATGAAGATCAATTTAAAGATAACAAATGCTGGAAGCTAATCTTCTTAATAGGCCAACTATATTCTTCGATTATTCTTCTTCGTTAAATACAATGGATAAAAGGCACCTGTAGGTACGAGGTATTTAAATACTAGATACATTTTCAAATTTGAATTAAATTGACAATTTACTTTTACAATTTATTCACATAATAATATGACAATTTATTTACTAACAATAGACGCCAGCGTCCGTTGATTGTAGTGATTCGGTTGTTTTGTATGTACATAGTCAAGTAGCGAGTCCTGGGATAGGGGACAAGACTTTAAGAATTGTAACTTAAAGTTAACTAGTAGAATCATCTAACAATATTTCGGCTAATAAAATATAATTATTGTTTAAATAAGTAAATTTATTATTTAAATTTTTAAAGTTACTAACAATGTCTGTTATAATTATTTTTGTCACGTTTAATACAATAGGAGAACGTGACCGTACCAACATTAAACATTACATTTATATTAAGCTATCTGAAAGATGTCCTTGTAATATTAAGTAATGGATATTCCAAATCAAATAATAAACAATAGAGCCACCATAATTCCGTTATTCAAACGTGGTTAAGTGTAAATCATTTTTTTATTATTTCAAAGTTAATAATGTTAACATTTATCTGTGGTAATGAAAAGGCGGCAGGACGTTGGTATGTTATAGACCAAGAATGACTACGCATTTTAGACAGATTGCTCATGGGATGGCTATAAAAATATTTGAAACAAATCAACGAAGCGTGCTAGTTACTCTTTAGAATCTCGTATTTATAAATACAGTAAATAATATTCTTGACATTATGATCCTTTTTTAGCTACTATTATTACTAATAAGCATTCCTAGACTATCCAACATTATAGAATGTTGTGAGTCAATGGTATATATACATTATCTGTGAATTAAATTATTTGAAAGAATATTGAGTTCAGTTACTATACGAAGGATTAATGAAACTTTCAAAGTGTTCTATTCATTGCTATGAAAGGGCGAATATCTCGATTATAATAAAAACTCCAAGAAATGAAATAGAAAAAAGCCTATTTATGAAGTTTTAAAAACTTGAAGGATTTTAATGTATTTTAAGACCTGAATAAAATGTTGGCGGGATTTTTCAGGTGTTGGGCATGTCGGTTTGGTTCTTATTTCTAGGCCATCCAACATGATAGAACGTTGCAAGTCAATGGTAAATAGACAAATAAGTGCCTACGAAACATTAATTGCTATTCAAAATTATTGATTATTCAATTTATTTAATATATTATTTATCTATAATCAATAATAATACCGTTTATTAAGCGTCATATTATTCCACTTAATTACAAGCTATATTAAAAAAAAACGATGGTGGGGTGAGGCCATGGCCTCAGTTTCATAATCTGTTTATTGATAATTTTTTGTTTCAATACGCGAGATGATGTGTTTCAAAATATTAAGTCAAGCAAGACTGCTTCCTCATGACGTTTTCCTTTAACTCCACGGAGCACAAAAAATGCAATTGGTTCACAGATTAGCATGCTAATTTCATTAGTCTAACTTAAGCCATATCGCCAGTGTTTGGACACTTCAAAGGTAAGTGAAATAGCAATCACGGTACATACTTCCGAATCAGTGACCGCGACCGTCCGCGTATCGTCCTTCGTGGAAATCAATTGTTTCGGTCTATTTTATTTGTAAAGTTTCTTTTATTACTATAACGGAAATGTTTTGGAAGTTAGGTTTTTATTATATATTGAATAGTAGAGAAAAGTTAATTTTCTTTAAATAATATTGAAGGTTATGTTGTTTGACATTTTTAATTAGTCAGATGTCGTTATTCCACGAGCACATATATACAGAAATCTACATACAAATAATAAAGCGCACTTAATATAAATGAACATATAGTATGCTGTAGTCAAAGGTGTCGTTACATTTAGCCGTTACCAGTACAAAAAATTCCATTCCAGCACTTAAAACAATAAACTGTATGATGAAAATAGAAAATTCGTAAACGCGTTGGTCATTCAGTTTTATTTTGGTCAGCGGTAAGGGGCAATCTGTAGTCCAGACAGTACAAAAATAGGACGTCCCCCACACAAATTGAGTGACAAGGGGACTTAGAACGAATATATCCTGCTGTAGATTAGTGCTGCGGAATCGTTGAGGCTATGTGAAAATACTTGTTGAATGTTACTAATCTCGGAGTAACAGAATAATTTGTAGTCAAAGTTGAAAATTCGTGACGTACAGTTATTGGATATACGTCACTGTAGGGATTTTTGAAATGGGGGTTTGCGGTTTTTGAACCATGAACAAAAAACCAAGAAAAAGAACAGTTCAATAAAACACAAGTAAGACTTAATCATGACTTGTCATAGGAAATATTATTGAGTTTTTAATTTAAAAGGAAGTTCCGCTCATTTGATACAAACAGATATCCTTTCTGAACGGAAAGGGAATCACGTAACGAATGCCAATAGCGGCATTCTTTTGTATGAAGTCCGTGAGCTGCTTATATATTAGAGCTGTCTTCAGCTTTTTATCTAATAGTAAATGCAGAATTAACCTATTAAATAAAAGTAATTGTCTAATAGTATGGGTGTGTTCCACACCTAGTACGTATTATTATATAAATATGTATAATTAATTTATTAGACAGTTACATTAAAAGCTTAAATTTTTAAAACAAATTAACCAAAAGTTTTCCTTTTGGTTTAAATTTAAAGAAAAGAAATTTCCTCGTTCGATATTTTAACAATAAGGTTCTTTATGAAACTAATGAAATCTTATTTTGTGTTTAATCATGTGTCCATTTCTTGCAAATATTGTTCTATAATGAAATAGACAGAGGGATATTCTAAGAATCTGTCGGAGCAAAGATGGACATTATTAAACTAGTTTACCGGAATTTATTTGATATAGATAAGTCTTGCGATAAGGGCAGTGGTGCGTAAACAAGACAAGTTCAACGGACGAGGTCCCGTTCTAACCAATCTCTTGACTAAAGGATGCCCATCTTAAAGATGAAAGTCATTCTTTTAAAACATTGTGGCTGCGATAGATTTTTTTAAATCAAAACTTTTTCTTATAAAATAAAGTGATGGTAAAAAAAGGTATTCCATACTCTAAAAGAACTGATGATCTCAAGATTGACCCTGCTAATAAAGAAAATATTTTATAAAGAAAATTCCATAAATTAAAATTACTTACAATAATGAAACAGATGAACCATATTAATAATTAAATTCAATTAGAGACAATTTCATTCCCCTAGTTAATACAGTATTATGTCCCAACGGAACATAAATTTTCTGATAAATTAATGGTATTGGGAACAAGTTCGATGCACGATGGTTTCATTTTCGTTGCTCGTAAATTATTTGTGGAAAATTTGTGACTTGGAAAATATTCGCAATTTCGTTGGGACACGAAACGAGGTTTAAGAACTTCCCTCTATAGAAATAACACTTGTATTTATATTTTTTCTACAATAAGTACTTCAACTGAGTAATTTATACATAAATAATACTAATTACATATGTATCGTTTATGTATAGGACGGTTTATATAAAGTAAAATACTATTATCAATATGCGTGCGCTGGTTACTATTAGATACATCCACATCCACATGACTTACATAGAGAATATAAACTTCTTATAATAAAGTTAAACAGCTGAAGAATTAATGACCTCGTATATTTTACAACTATTTATACTAATTTAATGTATATGTGTAATAATAACGCGAAGTTTGTAAAATACGGATCGAAACTTTATAATATAGTTTATACAGAATAGACTATAGACTAGAATTAATAAAGGTATTGTGCGAATTGACCAAGCAAGCAAGTAGAAAGAAATCTACCATCTGCGCTATTTTGGCGTGTGTGCCAAAACCGCTAGTTACACACACGTTTATTATATTAATAGTGCTACAAAAAAGCTCGCCACTTATCTTATATATAAGCCAATGGTGGCGATTCTGATGTACATCTCTAAAACTAAAAATTTCTAAATTTAGGTTTAGACCTGTCAAACGTGTGTAACCTATTCTATATATTTCTACATTGACAATTTAAACCTTATTGCTATCAATTTAGAGATGTACAGAATAGGTTACGCTCTCTTAAACTGTTTGACAAGTTTAAAACTAAATTTAAAGATTTTTAGTTTAGAGTATGTACATCAGAATCGCCACCATTATTGCTAAAACAGTGAATCATAACTACAGTAACAATTGATAATTTATTTCAAATGCACATATCATAAATTGATTCTTAAACAAAAATAGATTGTATTAGCGTTTCTATTTAATATAAATAGGTAAATTACATACTATATATATTTCTATGTAATCGCATATTCTTAACGCGGGTAAAGACTCGAACATCTAGTGACTTAAAGCAAAAAAAATTTAGGCATCCATTGTAATTACTGCACTTAGCAACTGCACTAACAATGAACTTGGTATAACATGGACAAAGGTTGGGAATGGAGCCACTCACGTTATTTTCATCCGTGAAAAGAAGTAGGTCAACATGATGAGGCCACGGTATGTGTATCAACTGTTGATATGTTCATATTTGTTCATAGTAAAAGAAACTATTTTTAAACTTTTTCTTTTATACACAACCTTATATAAACTTTAACTTGTAAAAGTATTACACATATAATCAAATTACTGCTAGCAAGGCTTGTCATGCATTTGGAAAGCCAGATCTTCCCTTGTTTTAGTCGTATCTATTTTTGTATTTTCTTTAGTGCATGCATTACAAGGTTACTATAATTTGGTAACCTTGTAATTGTATTTTATTTTCAGCTGTATATTGACTTTCAATAAATTAATTAGGGGTTTCTTACAGTTTAGAAATGCTGATATTTTAAAAAGCTAACGATTAGTTTCTCTGAGATCATCCTTAAAAAGAGAGTTATTTTGAAGGACATAATAAAACAATTATTTTTAGGCCTATGAAGGTATGTTTGTAGCGGCGCACGCCGTGTAAATTTTTTAAATAATAAATAAAACCTTTATAAACTTTGTACTGGCATGTAACAAAGATTCGCCAGCGTCTTGTCAGAGAGGGGGGCAAAATTTTTAAATAATTTTTTTTTTCCCCCCCCCCCCTTTATTTTGGAACCTTGAAAATATAATATATTGTAAATATTTAAAAGTGGGTTTTATTACCAACCACCAACCCGCTTTACGATCGTGAGCTATAAAGAATATTATAGTATGTTTATTTTTGAACCAAAAAATAATTATCGTGACAATCGTCACTAGTGTTAACTTACTGAATTACGAATGACCTGTTAGTATTTATATAAATCATTTACTATTGATAATGATTAGGTGCGTCATTTCATGATTTCGACATCTGCGTTAAGCTTGGTTTTGGTGCGCATTATTGTAAAAAAACTTGCTTTACAGTATCGAGTCATATTAGTAAGACTGTATAAATATTTGTGTGATTTAAATTTAGAAGTTATATGGCAACCCTATTCAATTTCAAAAGTATATCTATGCTCATGTAATAAATTATTTTAAAAAATTAAATCAAAAATATATAGGCATATAGGCTCTGGAGGATCTGGAAGCTTTTTAATAGAATGTAACGGACGAATGTGTTTATCAAATTTACAATAGAGAAAATAATTTATTGTCCCACCAGTTTTATTATTTTTATAGTCTTTGTAAATAATCGTAATTAAAAAGCTATAAATTATATTAACGATAAAATCGAATCAACATCGATTGTACATGGTACACAAATAAAGCGAATGACATTGAGAGTGCCTATTTCATTAGTTTAATATTTAAGTGTGTTATTTCATTAAAATTACAGGACATGTTTCTATAAATATCATTACAACTGTAATAACACACTATGTCATATTATAATTTAGAAAACATGACATTTATTTATTTCGTGATTACTATCCTAATACCTTTTTATAAGACTATCTATACAGATAATAAATAGTAATTCGAAATTACTTATATATACTTAATAAAAACTAGACACTTTAAACAATAAACAATACAAATATATTACCTACATATAATAACTAATGATACACTTTTGTAAAGTCAGTGAAATTAGTAATTATAATGAAATAGGCTCTCCACACAAACTCTATTTAATAATATGTGTATCACTCTCATGAGCGGCGCCTTGCAGCCCAATCAGTGTTCGCGAAAGGCACCTTCTACAATTGTGATCTCCTCCTCAGATTACTGCTTGGAACCCGCAAGCTTCACCAATATAGGATATATTGAAGTTAAATACACCATTACAAGAGCTCAAAGAATTTATTTAGAGCGATTCTAGTAATTTCCATTGCATTTATTCCCTGTATTAGTGCCATCCGGCTTATTAAGCGGATGTGGGCTCAGTGTACAATATCGCCGGCATAATACTAATCATGTATGATGAGCTGCTATTATTGTATGCGGCCAATGGTAGAATTTTCATCACGGATTATTTAAAGCAAGATCTTGTGAAAAGAATGGAGTTTGTAAAAGCATGTCATAATTCGGGGTTCTTTTCTAAATTGTTACTTATACCATAGACACAAAGCGTGTATATTCTATGCCTTATAAGGTTCTTACTCTATCTAATATATTTTGATTATGATTTCATGGTTTGCAGTTTGCCAAGTCTAACAAAACGTCGTCGTTAACAAACGTAAAAATCCCTTGGCGAAATCTAACGACCCCAAATCGTATTTACTTTAAATCAAGTAACATTTTTTGGAATTTCCTTAACTTCTTGACCCTTTTTATGTGAATTCGAAAATCAGTACAAAAGTTTGTATTTGACCAATCTATGTAATATAGATTGGTCATTTTCTCTGGTACCATTATTTGCTTATTTGATATACTTTGTGAATTTAATCAATTACAAT
Organism: Pontia daplidice; assembly: GCA_963693355.1. Lineage (NCBI taxonomy): Eukaryota > Metazoa > Arthropoda > Insecta > Lepidoptera > Pieridae > Pontia > Pontia daplidice. The sequence goes on along the minus strand of CAVNZL010000140.1, from coordinate 7,164,858 downwards.
GATTTCATTTGTTTTCGTTTCGTTTTTCATTTTTCCTGCGGTCTTAACTTAGACTAAATTTGGAAATATGGTTATACTTTCATCAGTGAATCGTTTCCAGTTTCAAGTTTGATTACATTTTAACACAGTCAAATATTTTTATTGAAGTCGAAACTTTCTGTTTTAACAATATTTATTCCCTCAAAATTAAATACATTTATATTTATTTCACTTTAAACAATTTAGCAAGATTAAACCCTACAACTGACTTCGAACTTCTTTCGACAATCCGAAAATGTTTTAGTTATTTAATTGCCTGTATTTTGTACGACTTCGTTAATCCTATTAATTATTTTAGATTTCCGTAAATCGAATTAGTCTAATACAGAACTAAATTGTTAGTTAATGATTGCATTGGAATGTTATTCGTGTCAAAGATACTAGTTTGTATAGTATCATTTTGTTTAGACTGTGTTTGTTTTTTTCATGATCTAAAATTTACTAATATATTATACCTACAACGGATTTAAATAAATAGTACTCTATTAGTAAAGTTCTGTCAAATGCTGATAACTATGTGATGAAAAGAGACAGAAAAGTACTTGTAACAAACTAACATTGAATTGTTCTATGAATAAGGCCGTGTGACTTACTAATTAATTTTATCTAGATTCCAGTCAGGTGCCGCCATTTTAGAAGACATGTTCTCTATGGTATCAGTGTTATTCCACCACAAGTATAGAAAACACATCTCACTTTTCACCCAACCATCGCACAATGATAAAATAATACTATCTCATCGCATATATGCGTTGTACTTTCTCAGGAAAAGCAGCTATTTCGGTTTTGAAAATCTTTCAAACACAATAAATCTCATGCAGTCTGAAGTTCTTGGAATTCGCATCTTATCTGCATCATCGTTGATTTCGTTACTGGTTATTTAATCACCTACAGATCTTATATGTACAATTATAGAATCCACACACTGTAATTATCTGCGTATTCAATTTGACACTTGTCTTAAATGTCATATGTCATATAGAAAAGTGGTTGCCAGTTAATATGATGTGATTTTTATGACTTTTATTAAACCATTTCATTACTATTTGATTTGCACTAATTGTTTGTTATACAAGTGTTATAATAGCTTGAAATTACATTAATTATAATTTGTCTGTAATAGTAAATAATAAATTAAAATGAGAGGTGGGTCTGTGATTGATGAAAGAAAGCCAATTTTTATCAGGGTCATCATGCTAATTAGTCGCTTTCTACGATAAATGAGTACAAAACAAAAAAAAATGCCTTGAATGAATATAAATTATATTAATTACAAAAAATATTAGATTTTTTTTATAAAGTAAGTTACATAGATATCTCTTATTAAGTTATATTTACAATATGGTAAATATAACTTAACAAGAGATAAAGTTGTTTATGAATTTAATAAATAAATATAGAAATATGTACTTCAAAGGAAACCCAGTAAACACAAAGGCGAGTAAAATATACTTTCTAAACTGACAATTATAGTACAATAATATTTCAGGACACACTTATTACGGTCTGTTAGCCCCAAAGTAAGTTATAATAGCTTGTATTATGGGTGTTACCACAATTAAGAAATGTATACATATTTAGATACCTCATATATATTATATATCTAACTCGGACCATAAATAGCATTTATATTCATCGCTCAAATATAGACCAAACGAATTCGACCCGCGACCCTTTGTTCTGCAGTCTGGCATGGTCACCATTGCGCCAAACGAGTCGTTAGATTTTATACTGGCGCAATCATGATTAAAGATTTAAATAATGATTTATTTCCTTAAAAAAATAGTTTTTCTGCCTGCATCTGGTTCAGTGAGAACTATATTTATATACTAGTTTTTAAGTTGTTATATTGTTATTTTTCTCCCTTGTTATGTGGTATATTATAATAAAGTAATAAATAATATATTTCAGGATTCTGTGACTGTGATATTACCTTGTTGACAAACAATGTTCTGGGTCTTATGAAGTGCATATGTAAAACCTACACAGTATGGCTTCATCCTATTAAAATTATATACTAAACTATGCTAAGTCGTGATTTTTCGTACGTCATACGTATATTAGCGTCATTGGCTTAAATAATTTTCATTGTCACGTGGAGAACGTTTGTATGTTCATGACTTGTTCGTTGCTAAATGTTCGCGTGTTAAAGGAATAAGGTATTTTCAGAAGTGAGTTGTTTTGCGTGAAAGCCGTGAACCAAGACGAAGGTCATGAGCGTGGAAGCCGGCGATGTTGCCTTTAATGTTGCGAGTTACGTTATTATATTAATACTGTTTTGTATAGGCCAATTAGTGGATCGCAATTACGTAATTCTCTCTTGTAATAAATAATTACAGCATTTATTTCTTTGTGTAGTATGTAAAATCGTTCGTGTTTAAATCGTTCAGTAAAGAATTTGCATCGTTGTTTATTGACTGAGATATTCACATATGGCCTTATTAGAAAACCCAATTTTCCGTACCCTCTTTTTAAAAGTGACTATATCTTATAAGTTCTTGTTCAGTTGATTCTAAATAATGCGTAGTCTTCTAACATTAAAGCAATTAAATTTTTGGTAATAAAATATCTTGATTATAAAACACTGTAAGTGTTTGAAATGTATTTTATAATCCTCAGTGTTATCATATAGTCATCAGCAGGAACATTTATTAATATAAATGCATTTTAATTTAAGTACCGTAATTCGCGTTTGTGCTCCGTAAAATTGCCTCGCAGCACAGTGATGAATATTATAATGGCACTTTCATTTTAATTACGTTAGTAGTTTGGTTTTAAATATATTCATATGGCAACATACGCTGGTTAGTTTTATTCTAGGTCATACCAGTACATTCAATAAGGTAAAGGTAAAGTCTAGACTGCTTTAACAAAATAATAACCTAAAATAATGTTCAAAATAGAGTGTGGAAATTTTCTGAACCTATTTCTCAATTAAATCAATTTGTAAATATATTAGTAGATATTTGATAAAGAAATGATAAATAAATTTAAACTGCTAATCTAGTTGCATTTAATGCAATAGACGTTGTCAACAGTTTTTCGTCGCAACAGACGGAAGTTATTAACGTTTAAAAACGTTTATCAAAAGCGTTTTAAGAGCAAATATGGCTTTTGAAAGTCCTTTGAAAATGCGCTACCATTGCATGAAAGCACGCTAGACTTAATTCGATTTTAACAGACGTTTATATTAATTATAGTTAGCGACTGCACGTGAAAATTATCCTTGGAATTTTACTGCAATGCTTAATTTATTTTTGGTTTTAATTTTTTAATATCTAGTGGATATAACACGGTTTTGGTCGAAGCCGAATAGGTTTAGGATAAAACCAGCGCTAGTCTGTGATGTCAAATAGCCTCGGCGACGGTGTTGAGTTTTTGTTTACAAAGTTTTATGTCTCTAGTCAATATCGGATCCCAGCGTTATCTGGTATTTCCAATATCGTTTGAAATATTGAGTTACATCTCTCGTTCTTTATTTACTAAGCTCCCAAATCCTGACATAGTTCTGCTCTAACAAAAACTTTCTGATTTTTAACTATTGGAACGCGATGCATAAAAGATGTCACTAAATACCACTAGAACGTCCTGTGGAGATCCTTCGCCGTCCTTAACTCCTCAAGTGTACTATAAATGAAAAGCTAAAAGCCGTTACATACATGCATTTATCCATTGTAAATAGAAGGTCTTTCAAATTGTTTACTATATAATCACAGAATAATAATATAATAACATGTTTATTTTTAAATGGGCTAGAATAAAAATACGATTAAAGTAACCGGTTACTTTTTTCGGTATTTTTTTGATACAGAGTAATAAACTATTATTTAATGTTCTCTCGCGTGATTACAATTGCTTAGTCTTTGCGTCGACAATAATTTCACAAACAATTAAATATGTGAAATTTAAATGAAACAATTTAGCGTCAAACTACTCCGGCGTATAAAACATAACGTTGCCTAAAAGGTTGCAAAAAATAAACAGGATTTTGTAAGGTTGATTGACCGGCAACTTGGAATTGCTTATATGGTAATGTTTCTTGGTGAGCACTTCGACATACATACATATTCATATTTTATTGCTTTGTAACAAAAATAGTCTTTTTAAACTCACATGGCGTAAAACATAGAATGGGGTATTTTTATATAAACTTAGACTTCTTTTGATATAAGAAAATATTTTATTATTTCTAACAAAATAGGCAATCTGACAGGAAGCTATTTATTTATTTTTATAGGCACACTAACAAAGGTTGGCGTCTGCGCCGCCGACCTTTTTTTGATATGCTATAAGTAATTTAATTTTTACTTAAGAATTTAAATTATGTGGGAGCGATAGCATGACTCACTGACGTTTCTTTTTTAATTAACCTGAAGCCAAAACTAATAAATGTATCCGTAAATATTATTATTTCAAGTACCCAAGGGTAAAATATTTAGTAATATATGACACGCACTGTCAGTACATAGAGACTTTACAATTATCAAGTTACCATTCATTACTACATAAAATAACTGGCGTCATATTGTAAATAATTGTAACTTATTTTATTCCTTAATACAATCCTTCATCTTTTTCCATATTTTTCCAGGCGATTTTAACAATTATAGGCACATGAGTGGTGATAACTTTAAGTGTTACGTGTAAATACAGATTTTAAGAAAGTTTTGTTTCGACAACTTAAATTATACATTAGATAACTTATATCAAATAAATTAGGTTCATTGGGATTTAAGGCGACTACTATTCTGGCTCAAACCAATATTTAAGAAAACTTATGAAAAATCTCAGTAAACAAGAAATCTTGTAATAGCTCGGATTGTACAATATAATGTCCATATTCTCTGTGTGGAGTATTAGCAAATATTTACACGTAGCACGTGATACATTGATGTTTTCATTTATAATCCGGTAACGTCCTGTTTATAGAATGAGGGCGTGTAAAGCATACATGAGTGAAAAATAGCAAATTTTTTAAACAGAGTTGTGATTTTATTCTCTTATCCAAAATGATTGTTAAAAGTAACTAAATAGTTTGAACTATAACTGTATGAGTATACTAGTTCAAGAGCTCTCGATTAACAGTTATTGGAAGACTTACTAATTATCAATTACGGTCAGCAAAACTAACTGAATCAATTAGAGCGTCTTTACTACCATTTCCTTTGATCACGGTGACCTACTCTATACTAGAGATGCTAAACTATGTTGGTCTAGATATTGTCATAACGGTTTGGTTTTTCAGACATTCATTTCAATTCCCAGTCCAATTAGTCATGCACCTGGAATTTGAGGTCTTAGTCTCAGGTCTCGAAAAAAGAAGCAAAAAAAACACTAACTGTGTGGAACATACTTCATCTATAAGTGATAATTAATAATGTCTTCTAGATCTATTCTGTCATTGGAAAATATTAAAAACGTGTATACGCATGAACAAAATATAATACTACTTATCAATCTTATTTCTATTTTTTGTCTATTGTAACCATAAAAAATATTCGTTGTATGATTACGGTTTTTCTTATGTCTGTTAAATTGTGACCTTTGTATAGCGGAACATACGCAACATATACCTACGTGTATGAAGTAAAATGTTAACAGTTTCTTAGCAAACGTTTGTCATTAAATTTTTAATACAAATATAATATTTATATATTTTAATATATTTATAATACATTACACAATTCCTTCCCACCTATATTTGTAATACGCAGACCGGATACTTTTATCGTGAGAATGAGATCAAACTATTGTTATTTAATCAGTAATTATGCAATCATAAGTTGCATCTTTAATAATTAAACATTGGTACAGCATTTGACCGGAAGGGATAATCTGACCGAGGTAAATGCCCTACGTGCTTCCGCTAGCTATGTTAAAAAAAGTTTTTGGGTGATTTCTGAAACTTGAATATTATTAATATTGTCTTTTATTAACATAACTGTTACTTATTTAAATAAAAACACTTTATGAATGGATTTAATGATTTTATGGAGTTTTGTAAAAATCCTTCCGGTTTCAGTCGATACCAACTCCGGGGCAATAAATACAGATAACAAACAACCTCTCTGCAGCTGTGACACATATTTTGACAATTAACACCTTCAGTCTACCGTAACCATGCACGCTGCAAAGTACGCGAAACGTCGGAAATTTTTAAAAATAGTGCAAAATATGTTTAAATTTTGCAAAAATACATAACTTAAATCCGTTCATAAAGTGTTTTTCTTTTAATTGAATATTATTAATATTAAACACACATGAAAACGCCCCAACTCTGATATAGTGAGCATATGGGTATAAACAGAAAAAACAGGCATGTTTGACTTTCTGTTTATTTATATAATATAAACTGTAAAAAAGACTTTTTGCACACATTCATCTGCAACCCAATAAGGGTTCTTTATAAACAAGTTCCCTGAATACTGTTTCAAAATACTATATATATAAAGTGAGTGAGTGCTGGTAACATGTAATTAGTAGGCCAACAGTACGGTTTTACAGGCAAGTAGTCGATCAACATGGAACTCGGAAATGGGTTAAGTACATTGATCATAAAACATGAAGTACTTTTATTTGTCACGCTTTAAATATTCATTGGTATAGGCGAAAGAGAAAAGTGTTGTATGATGTTTCAACTAACAAAAGCTAGACAGTTCAGTAATAATTCATAGCGTGTCAAGATCTTTCAAAAGAACTTGCACATAGCTATTAGTCAGTGTTTTCATCTCGTATTGAAACAATAGAGTATCACTTTAATTAAACAGTGAAAATTAGACGTATTGTATTTTGTTTGTTGTTTTCAAGAAATGAACGTTTCCGTGTTATTTTGCAAGCGGATTTTCTTAATAATGTTTTGTTTCGGGTTTCGACACTTCGGTCGTGAGTTTTTGGAATATGACAGGATGATAAACAGCGCGGAAAATTTAATTTATTTTTGTTTGCGGCCAGAATTTAAAATTGGAATTCTTTTTCCATGAAGAACTTCGTTCAGTCGGCATATAAGACCTCATTAACCGTAATATGTCATGAATAGGTGTAATTGGAATAGGTCAACGTCCTCACGATGACAACAAAATATGACATTTGACATGCCATGAAATCGTATTCGTAAAACCCACTTTACTATTTTGAGATTTTAATAAATTATTATATGGGACACGCTTTATCAATGGAACATATGAAGCACTCTTATCAATTTTAAATGGACTGCCAATTAAGCTACGTCTATGCTTTTTATGTTTGGTTCGGTGCATAATAGAATATTTAATAAGCTCAATATATCGTGTTCAAAGGTTGTCACGTGAAACGCCGTCTTCTATAGCTTTTATATCGATGTATAATAAAAGTGAAAATTATTTTGTATACGCTAAATCTAGAGATAACATGGCCTGGAAAGTTTGATTCAACTCGAGACGAAATTTCTTGTCACAAATATATTCTAATTGAGAAAAGAAGTTGTAGCTGAACCAAATAGTTTCTTATGCGTCACCCGTTTTTTGAAGCCACAAAAGTAGAATCTCGAGTAACCTGCTTCCCTTCATAAATTCCGTTGACTTTGTAATAACTCAAGTTATTATCCATAATAGCGGCCGAGTTACAGCCATTGTTAAGGAAACTTGGTGAAACTAAGCGGGAACAACGACCTGACGGTATTCAGAAAATGGGTATTCATATCTTAAGTATCGCATTAACCCAGTTCGAACATAAAGAACTCAAAAAAATTAGGATTCGACCATTTGCTCCTACGATTAATGTTCACTGTGGAAATAGGCATTTTCGGCTCGGTTCACCGCCTTAATTTAAAAGCCGTGTATCTCATAATGATCCTCATCTCCTATTAAGGGGTTCACCCTAAACTAATTTTTAAAATATTATTTTAAAAATTTTATTATAATTTATTTTTAAATAATAGCCTGTATGTATGTCTGGGTCTTCAATTATTTTCATTTCAACTTCGAATTGAGCAGTCGGATTCGAATCCTTGAGTGAGACAGTATCAACAATTTAACAAATAACTGCTACGACAAGAATGTGACTCAACCTCGCATAAAATATAAAAGGTAATTTTATCAAATGACGACTTTGTCAACACGTCCCCAGGAAAGTTTGCTAAGAGTACATGTTGGCGTCCATCGGCTCCAAAGATATTGCGACGTAGCCTTGTTTATTCTTTGAAGAAACGATAGTCAAGAACATTTCTGAGATAAAGTCACAAACAACGACTGGAAAGCTTCTGATTTTTCGGATACTCTTGTTATAAAACTCTGCTTATTATGTGCCATGTAGACATTGGTCCTTAGCAGTATATTTTGATTTAATTTATCGTTAAAGTCCTAAAAAAGGTTTTGATCTTTTTTTTAATATTGTCTTATTTCAAAATGAGTTGACTAAAGGTCGAACAAATATTTTGATGGAATATGTTTTTTATGTTGAGTTAACGTAACAATGATAACGAAAGAAATAATTGTCTTGGTCTGAATATCATGTGCATCTATTTGAAATGCATTTGACAACTTTACATAACGTTTATCTTCTTGACGCCCATTTTAATTCGTGTAAATGTTGAGGTTAATCAGAATGAATCTTTATTAAAAATCAAACTAAAAGAAACCCTATTTCCATAAAGCTGTGATTACTAAATAAAATTTCAATTTGATACCTTAAAATAAGTATGTTACAAGGAATATTTAAACAAATTAGGTTAAAACTTCATCAAAATTGTAAGCGTTCACGATCATATCGCCTATCAGTGAATTTTGTATATAATTGAGTAAATATTGAATAGCGTGCTTTAATATGGAATTGAAATAAAACGGGAGCATAAAATTCTGTCATTTTCCAATTCGTTTGCCATAGGTTTGTTATACATTATAACAACAGTGAAATTAAGTCAATTGTTCCACATAATGTTAGTAGGTATTCTCCACCGGAATCGGTTTCATCACAATGTTTTTGTTTGATGATTACGTAAAATATGAAAACGAATAGATTTTCACTAAAATTGACACGCGCGTAGTTTTCGCAACTTTTTTTTTACTTTTAATGAGTTTTGAACGTAATCTTGTGCAATAAGGTTTAACTATTTATATAAAACAGAATTTCCGATTCGGCAATTTAGGTTAGATTATTAAAACGTTCTTATTTAAATAACTGACAAATTTAGAAATAAAATTATCATAGCTGAATAAAAATATAATAGAATTTTCAGATTTGATGAACAAATATTACAATAAAAATGAAGAGTAAATGAATTATCCATAAGTTTAATAATGTTAAGCCTCAAAGCATGGTTAACATTCAATTACAGTCGGATAGATGCTTTCTAATCAGTATGCATAACTGGTGTTCTTACCAAACCGGTTGACCCTTCATGCCGACTCTACGATCCAGAGACAGGAGAGCCCGCAAGTGCATCGCACTTCAACGAACACACGCGCTTTTATTCAGCCCGCTCATATTTATCACTGCACAAGTATTAAATATCTTGAACACCAATATATTTCAACACGCTCACTTGCGACGCTGAGCGACGCGCGACTGCCGAGTCTGCCAGGCTCAAAATACGTCGGCACTCGATGTAAGCTCGCCCTAAATACTCGACAATCGATTTCAGCTTTTATAACAGGATAATAGAGTCTATTTTTAGATGTAAATAGCACTATATTCTTAGCAAAGTGCAAGAGATAGAAAGTAGACGTGGATGCTGCAGAGCGTACGTAATGCGGTCAGTGTCGCATTTCGTGAAGAGATTAAATAAACATGTGACTCTTCCGGAGTTATTTTTATATCATTTACATATATATTTACAATAATTATACGTTATGATGACCATTTAATAAATAATGGACTAATAACAAGTTTATAAGTTTTACATTACACAGGCATCAAACAGATTTAAAAACATTTACTTACTGATAAGCAATGCCAATGTTATCTTATCTTATATTTTATGTAATTAGGTAGATTAGATACATATTTGGCTGTTTTTATGTGTTTATTGGTAACCAAACGGCAAAGCTTCAGGCTGAAGATACACAATGGAATCAGGATGTTGGCTCTCTGTCTATTTATAGCGAAATAAAAGAGAGCCCACTATAACTCATACAGGTCCGTTTTAAATAACATCAAATTCAACAAAATTGGGTGTATTCAACCTCTTAAGGCTTTTTAATTTAATTGCCTACAGTCGTAACAAATCAGGGGGTAAAATTATAACAGAAGCTAGTTTGCAATATTTTAAAGACGGAAACCGGTTTGCCTTTGAGAAATGAACTTTATATGTATGATCAGTAACGTGACCACAGACTTTCATCTGTGGCAGGTGTCCTCCCACTAATTGCCAATTTGTAGCTAAAATAATCTTGGCAATAATTTTAAAATTTGAAAAAATTTAATACGCAGTTTGAACAAACTCAAGTTACCTTTCTTTGGTTTTGAGAAAGCAGACCTTTGACTCCCGGTGAAATTTATTTTTCTTAATACTAGTATGGCCTCAAAAATGGTGAGAAAGTCAAAAAATATTATAAATCATCATTGAAACTTGAAAATTGAAATTGAATTTTTCATATGACAATGGTGAACGCTATATATTTCATATGATAGTGGTGACGGGATTGAAGAGAAAAGCTGTCTGTGCTTGTCCCTTTAGAAATATAATATGTGCATTTAATCTTTTAATATTATAACATAAAACCTGCGTTTGCTTGTTTTTGTGTTCGGCTTCCACCATTACATAGTATAGTAACATTATTATTTAAAAACTACGGGCCTCCTCTATTAAAAATTGAACTGAGTATTCGTAAAAACAATATTTAATACAAATAAAAAATTAATAACATTGTCAACTATTTTTTCCTATCCAATTTTTATAAAGCCCGACCCATGTGAGTGTGAATCGCACCTTGAAGTCCTCTAGTTGAACGAACTGACCGTGAGTGCGGACTGTGCAAATTTCTTTGAGTCGCGCAACCGTCTCAAGGTTTATAAGAAAATCTCATGAAATTTTGCAATTTGAGAATTTGACGATAACCAGTTACCGTAACTTTCAAAGACCACGCCCACATAAAATTAATAAACACAAATTTCTAGTTAGAGAACGTATTATAAACATCCGTGATACTTCCAAAAGAAACTGATCACGATCATAATTGACTGTTATTTCTACAAAGTGGAGCAAAAATAAATATTTCCGGATAAATGAGTGAACTACTTTTGCTCTTTTTTTTGATATTACGTCAAAATAACTTTTAATTAACATGTTTTAATAAAATTTGGTGAACATTTTTAATTATATTTAGAAATTTTGTTTGCTCTTAAAAAACAAACTTTATTCTATCAATTTTGTTACCTAAAGGATAACGTTTCATAACAAAGCTCCGGCCCTTTTTAAAAAAAGTTAAAGTTATTAATGAGGAACCGCAATGTTCTAATGTAATCTGCGAATACCGTAAAGGGTTTTTGTAATGAAAGCTTTTAATTTATTAATCTTCCTAACTGAAATTAGTAGTTTTCTAGAGAAAAATTTTTAATGCATCATTTTCTACAACTTTTATATTTTCTATTAAGAATTTCAACGTACAGAATAAACATATTCACATTATGAAGTTATCACCTAATTGTGCCGGGTGTTGTTTAACAGTTGTGCCCATATCCGAACTTGTGTAAAAATGTGACGGCGCAATCTATTTATTCTATCTATCTATTAATTTGCAATTAGTTTAAATTAAGAGCGGGTAACCCCGTATAGCGTAGTAGGTAGTCATTGTCTCGCCAGGAGTACTGCAACACGCTGCACGCGAGGTGTACACATGCTAACCTAGTGGCTTCACTGGTCATCCCGTTTGACCTTGTTGATTATGTAGGAACTGAAATTATAATATGTTTAATAATACTAGTTTACTCTTATATTGAAAATTCCTATCGTGATCGCCCACAATTCATAATAACAGCCAATACCATTTAGTCCTAGCGTGGGTGAAACCAAGGCAAATAGCTAGTGTATTAGTAAAAATAGAGGGAGAGTAAATCTAAGTAGATGGAAAACAGTAAACGCGTTTATTGTTATTACAAGACGTTTTATATTTTCAGAGTTGTGTTAGTAGAAATGGTGAAACAGTCATTCTCATAGTAGTGATGAATTCATTAAAAATATAACTGATTCAGTGTCTGAAACAAGATTGGTATGATGATTTTTGTATGGAGGACGTCTGAATAATTTTACATGGAAATAAGTTGAAGATTTTTATATACAAACGTACAATTTTAGTTAGAATAACTGGTTAACATGATCGAGTATATATTTATATACTAAGTTACAGTTCGGGAGAAAATTAGATTAATTTAGAAAGGCTAAATATTTAATTTCATTTACAATACAGTTACTTATGTGTGCGTCGAAAAAAAACTTTTGTCTACACTTTATATCTGTATCCTCTACACTAAAATTTTCTGTGGAGCAGAGCACCGAGACGATTTAAGCGGGAAACTGGAGACATTTTTCGAATCGTAATTTACTGGAATATAATGAATGCACTGTTAAACCCTAAAAACTACAGATTAAATATCTTGAATGTTATAGGATACTTTATTAAAGCTTCGTCTAAGCACGACTTTCAGAAAAACTAACATAAGTATGCCATATCCTAAAATTAACAAAATTTATGTGAATAACATTTCATTTTTGGTTAATTATAGGATACGTCCCACACGTGACTATACATACGACTTAATTAACGCATATTATTAGTACAATTCTGATTTGAGATATGAAAGGTGAATGACCTCTGCCCCATGTGAGCCGCTATTTATATGCGGGATGAATGTGACGTAAATAAATGCTTTATATAATAAGAGCAGTGCGAGCGAAGTAGTTAAGAGAATTTGAACCCTAAGTACGTTTGATACTGGCTGTGTTGGATCCTTCGCCGAAACAAAAGTAGGTCGACATATATTTTACAAATGTTGTTCAGAGTAGCCTCGACTTAAGCACTGAATCAAACTATCTGTACGATAGTTAGTACTGGTAAGGTATTTTTTAAATATAAAACCTTTATATAGAAAACTTCGTCTGATTGTGTATGTTTGCTTACTTTACTTTAATGTTTTCATATTATTATTTAAATGAACAATAACTTTAAAAAAATATATCCGTTTTTTTATGTTATTAAGTGGGTACTAAATATAAAATCGACAATGACTTTCTATAATTATAATTACTTCAAAAAATACGTTGCTAGATAATTACGAATCGAATTTTTAATGTTCCTAGATTCTCACGCTAGGTTACTGAAGCATGCGCTTGTAATAAATCTATAGGAACTCCTTTTATATCAAACTAGTTATATAATACAATATTTCTTTGTATTGCGGTTTAGATGTAACATTACCTGGTCTTGTAATTAAATATAGTCTTTTATAGAGACGACAGATCGATAAATATGGAAAAATAGCTTTTTCTCATTAAGTCCTTCACCTTGAATTATGCGCATTAAATTTGCCACTTACAATATCAATATGTCTTTGTTGTAACATAAGTCCGCATCTTAAATTTTCCTACTTTTCCTATACGATATCTGTGGAAAATGCAGACTTTTCAGCATAAAATGCTCGCTACGTCTATTTTTAGATCCAATCTAAATGAAGGTTTATATGAGTGGAATGTTAAACGAAACCCACCTTTTTAAATGTAAAAATATTTGAATGAAGTTTAAAATGACTATTAAAATAAAGATGTGTCGTAACAAAAATAAAACTTCTTTTTAATGTTGGCGGCTACTACCTAACATCCTAATTTTTTGGGACTCGCCTACTTTATTTTTAAGTTGAATTATTTATTTATTTTCAATGTATAGCCTAACAACAAATGTAAATTTACAATAAAATATTGAATCTGTTGTTTTGTTTACAAAAATTATCGCACGATGAATAAGTTTTTCTTCATCAATTATTTAATTATTTATTTATTTATTTAATTCTTAATCACACATTTACATTATATTATAAATAGTTATATGATACAATATTAACGAGTGAAAATGTGTAAAGCGCGGCCTTATCGCTACTAAGCGATCTCTACCAGGCAACCCAACAGTGAAGGAGACATTAAAGCCGGTTGTAAAGGAACACGTGCACAAAATAATGGCAGAAAAAAAAAAAACGAGTGTTATTGTATAGGCAGGAGACAATTATACAGTTTTGAAAATAATAAAAATTAAAGATATAAGTTAATTGTGACTGCTTCGAATTACCTATCAGGATACGAAATTGAAAGAAGATGTTTAAATAGGCGAGTTTTGAAGGTGAAGAGAGAAGGAGCCAGGCGTACGGAGTCAGGTAAGGAGTTCCAAAGTTTTACAGCACAAAACACTAAACGACATTCCGTAAGCGTTGCTATGGTGGATTGGAATTTCCAGCATTCGCTGGTCCTCGGAACGCAAATTGTACTTGTTAGTCTGTAGGAATTTGAAGTTGCGTTTCAGATAGAAAGGGGTATGGGGATGGTTGAGTATGGAGTAAAGCAAATGGAGAACATGACAGGTGCGCATTATTTAATTATTCATAGTTGTCTGTAATTAGGAGTGACATTCAAAAAGCCGTACAACTAATTAATGGATATATTGGTATATGAAAACACTATAAATAAATTTGATATAAATTCGATCAATCAGAAAGTAATAATAATAAAAACAGGCATAAGGATAATATTCAATATATATATTTAATGGCACCACACTCCTCTAAAAGCCACCGCATAGTTTGCTATTCTTAATCCATCCTGAGTTAAACTAAGCGTCAAGTCTAGACTCTGTATGATACCAAAAAAAAGAGGCTTCCCTTCTACTGCAGCTGTAATGTTAAGTATTTAAAAAGTTTCCTTATCAACAATAGATAAAACAATGCAGGAAAGACGTAAAAACTTATGATACACATTTTTTGGTAAAATGCCAAGAATTTGTAATACGACAACCAGTAGCGATTAACAGAAAGCGAATTACGATTTGTGGAGAGATTACAAATATTTTATTTTCAGAATTTTGAATTCGAAGAACCGATGTATGCCGCTTTACCTCTTTTCAGTTTTATTTATATCTTTGTAAATATTCAGGATATAGATAAGACCAAGTTTTACAAGTCCCTAATTCTAATACGCGTAATATTTTAAACCACAACAGCGGATACAGAGGTGATTTCGGGTGGAATTACGTTTTCTGCTTCGATGTCAGACGATGGAATTGAGATGCTATAATTGCGATAATAACACTCTCAATAATAAATGCGATAAAATATTCAGAGAGATCTTTATCTTTACGCATTGCCAAAGGATTAAGGCGCTTATATGTACCTACTCTGTAGTATGAACGTGTTAACAGTTAATATATATACAGACAAATTAATTTAAATATTTATATTAAAATTTGGTGACTTATGCTCTCGTGACATATTTGATATATATGAATCATGATTATCTGTGCCACTATTAATCTAAAAACGTAGGCGAATTGGATTTGTACCAAATGAAGAATAATTGATGATATAAGTCAGCGGTCACTGACTGAAATATGAAATTTAATTAAACTTTAATAAAAACTTCATTAACCCGACGTTTCTCTCGCGTAAATCAAAGTTAAATTTTCTGTTCTCTGTATAAACTTTATATATTTGTTCATTATGTATATTTATTCTCCACTCATAGTAATCTAGATGTTTCAGGTTCAGATTCTATGTATTTGGACATATAGTAAATGTACGCGGTCGACATAGATAACTAAACAAAATCAGTTCTTAAGTCGCCATATAAAAATGGACTTAATTGACTGTTGTACGTTTCCTTAATTAAATAAATAAATATGGATACTTCGTAAAAGTCAAGAAGAATAAAAAATTGCATATACATAGAAAAAAAATAGTTCATAATTGTTCTGCTGATCATAGTCATATCATGTTAATTGAACAATTTAACAACATTAACCAAAGGACCTTAAGACTGCCTGACATTAGATAACACTCCGATATGATAATTGTTTATCTTATAGGTTATTCAACGCTACATACATACATACAAAGGTCCATTCGATCACACGAGGCATATAAAGTATATGCGGCTAGTAAAAAGCACTTACGCATCCTCTATTGAAACGGAGTATGTTCGTACGTCCCGTTAGTTTCAAATACGACCACTGAGCGCTGCTTGAGACTCAAAACAATCGTTTTTAGATTCTGGACTGTTTATCTATTACGGCTATAATGTTATATAAGTTACACTAGTGAGTTGAAATTTTAGTTACCAACCATCTTACGCCTGGCCTTCAAGTTTGTTTTTTGAGCCAAAAATAGTTGATATAAAGTTTTCATATTAAAGCCATAGTAGATTGATAACATCAAAAAGAAATCTCTGTCCAATAAACACAAGAAAATTCCAAGATGAAATGATCTCTTTTTCTTAACATCTAACTTTTCTCAGAGAAAAGTAAAAAGTGCATTAAAAGTAGACATTATTTAACGTTTGAGAACATTTAATATCTCTTTCTAATTAATCCTAATGGATTACTGGGAAAAGTACCTTAGTAATATGACATTAAGGAAATTGCACTAATGGAAATACTTAGTAACTTTCTCTTTAAGCTGTGCAGCAGGAAACTAGAATTTAATGACGTTATATAACTTCGACTGCCATTTAAATAAATCAATTATTGTTTATTGGTCATAAAAGTTGAATCTCAAATATCAAACGCTTAGGTAACGTTATGTTTTCTAATGTTTAAAAATGTTATAAAATTATTAATTTAATATTATTTTTGCAAAATTTAAATATATTTACAACATTTTTAATTTTTCGACGTTTCGTTTTTACGGTGCTGGTCAGTAGACTGAAGAAAAAAGGTGTTAATTGTCAAAATAAGTGTACAGCTGCAGAAAGTTTATGTGATTGTTGCCGAAAGACATATTATTAAGTTTAAGCTGTAAAACAGTATATAATTAAATTATAGTATATGAAGGGTTTGAACAGTTAAACGCCCAACATGACAAGGCACGACTCATTTATGATGGATTGGGCGTATTGTTAGTAAAACGTTAACCGGGAAAGTTAACGCTTAAGCTATCCAGGAAATGCACACAAGTCTCTTGCAATCGTAGTACAAGCTCGTAGTTCCCAAAATACAAATATTGATTGTCGTAGCCGTGACCTGAACTCCGTAGCTACCTTTTGGCAGGTCTCCAGAACCCTGGGTTTTAAATCTCAGCAAGCTGTCACAACGTACATACGTATTGCAGAATAGTCGAAAAGGCAATATCAACATATGAAGTTTGATTCTTGTACCTGAATCGTTTTTAGTTCCATAAAAAAATTTCTCTAGCTTCTCTACTCTGAGAATTAATAACGGCGATTATTTACATTATTGAATAGTTTTTATTTATGTATTCCTCAAGAACAGATGTTAATGATAAAAGCTCTTTATAGAACAAGTTTTGTTCTGTCATGAGTACCACAGAATATAAAACAATAATAGAAGCTGTTTGCATTGAATCTGTGTATATATAAGTGGTTGCTATCAAAACTAACATTTCCAAAGTTTCGACGAGAACGCTGTTGTAAAATCTATAACAGTGGTTTGAGGGACACACACAGTTCACACACAAACCACAACAAACGCATAAAGATGGCTGATTATCGAACACGTGAATCGTGTTATTGCTGAATCATTAATTGCTATTATGTGGGTGAGACTGATAAGGCTTCTGATACAATATTCGTTCCGCATTACCTTGGCACTAATTGTAATCTTTTTTATTAAACAGATTTATTATTTGTTAAACAGATTTTCCACATTTATAATGTTTTATTGAATAATAGTTTTTAATTTAAATAGTATTATAATAAACTAAGATATTAGCGATATTTGTTACACAGAGAACGGTATTACGTCACAGAAGCTTGGTAGAGCTGATACGACTAAGAGTAGATTGTAAAATACGCATTAAAGCTTGCTTAAGAAAGTATATGTATATACATATATACATCCTTATTCACTTATTTTTGAAGGTAAAACTAAGCAAGACATTCCTCCAAAACGAGGAACTGTCAATTTTATTGATAGTACACAGAATAAATCTCCGAAAAGCAGTTTCAGCTTTGTTCAAGAGGGAACCTTGACCCCTTCTAGAAGGATATTTCGTTCTATATATACCATTATGACTTACTTGTTCAGTAAAGCACAATACTAGGATAACCGAAATGTCTTGAATAAGCCACAGAAGGATGAATTTACCTATAACTGGCAGATTACATATTGTATAAAAGTTTATATTTTGAAATACAGGTCTTTATTTCACCTTTGTCTATTGTTGTCATTAGATTGCATGTTTCGTAATAACATTAAAGGTGTTACTTATGCTGTTGTAAATGCATATCTTGTCACGTGTGTTGTAAATTACGTATACAAAGACATTGTTGAAATTCTCGTAAATCAAGTTGTTATTATTAAAAAATTCAAATGTTTGTATATAATTAAATGACAAAATCCACGCCGATCATATGTGATGACGCATAGTTTAATATGGGGACCCTTGTCTTTGTTCTTTTTTAAATTGTTGCGTTAAAGGTGAATGCGGCTATATCAAGAAATACAAGTGATTAAAAACCTAATGCAAAAAGAACGACATACATTACTATACATATATATCTATTGATACTAAATTAACTAACTTTACAAGCATAAATAATTATCTACTCGGCTCAGAATTAAAAAAAAATATTGAATGTAGTTTTGTTTATAAGAACATGGAATATTTCGTTTATCGCTTGAACAGATAGAGCAAAGTACTTATTGACAAAGATATCGTACAATGGATATTGAGAGAAGTTTCCGAGTACTGATAGGTCGTTCCATTTACACAAATATGATAACAATTAATTGCGTATGAGTAAAAATAAGAAAAGTCAAAGCATTGATATGCAATTAAGATGTTAAACGTAAGTTAATATATACAATCTATATAAATTAATAGGTATATTAATACAATATACATGTAATCCACAGGTAGATGTTACGATTTAATAGTTGAAACTGATATCCCTGTTTATATTTTTCATTTACTCACCCAATCTCCCGGTTGTCCAAGGAGATGTTTGAAGAGCGCGGAACCAAAGGCCGGTAACTGGATCTCGTCATGTTAACCACTCAGCAGGTTCCCCTTATCAGAATAACGGCACCTTCTCTCATGGATAATAATAGCTATTTATCGCACGTCTCCAACAATTGATCATGACATGCCTGACACACAACGATTCGTACTAACAACTGCCTACTATTGTTTTGCGTTGTTTATTCACACGATAAGATATCTATTGCATATTGACGGACGTGTTATAACGTTAAGAGATAAATAAAACGCCGAAAACGGCTTGTAAAATTATTTAAGTGAGCCTTGTGAATGGTTCGATCAATAAAATTAAGCTTGGGGTGAAAGCTCGCTCCCACACGCTGGTCCGGTTTGCGAATACAATTTGTTTGCACGCCATCTTTGTTGTAATTGTGGTACTAAGTTCTAAGTAGAACTAAATTGTGGAGTGATCTCTACACACGTTATAGAATGTTAGACGCTTTTTTAATTACAATATCTCGTTTTTCAAGTGGCTCTTCAATCTTCAATCTATTCCTTTTTTCCTCTTGGAAAGCATTCAGTGATGATGGCATTGGCACTTATTTAGCAAATACAAAAGTTGGAGTGTGACAATTAACATATGCTTGATAAATTATACGGGTAAGACATAATTGATTGAGTATATTTAAATTATAGTAGTTAAAACATTTAGGAGGATTATATTTATAAAAGCGAATTCATTTACTTCATTTCACCAAAGACTATAGTAACGATTGGTTTGAGATGAATCAGGATATACATTATTTATTGGTCAATTTTGTGTATTGCTATATACAAGAATAATGGATGGATTTACGTGGATGGAATTAACAATTGAAATTACCTACAGCTGGTTTGTCGTTATTCCATCGTTCTACTTTTTAAAATTAGGACAATAACTGATACTATGAAGTCTCCATATCAAAAGACATGAATCTATGTGTCTTACAAACGTATAATATAGTTATGTAAGTATTATGTATGATAAAATTATTTTTCTTTTTTTTTCTCATCGGTGTCTTCCTCAGACTTCTTATCTTCGTTGATCAACTCATCGAGTTCTTTTTCGGCATTTTTGAGGTCTTCTTCAGTTAAGTTAAGGTCCGGAAAGCGTTTCTGAAATACATTGGTGTTGCCATTAAGTTCAAACGCGAAGAGTGATCTGTAAATCCCGGAGGTAGGTAAAACAAGAAGTCTTTTAAATTGTTGAGTATGTAATGTAAAGACTTAAAAAATTAAGTCTTCTAAACTATATCTATACATTACAGCATATTTAAAAATTATGAATTGACGCTTACAATTAAACGCGTTAGTTATATTTTTGTTTATTGTTTTATTTTGTGCGAATTGTGAGACAGCAAGCGGTGGGAATCTCTCTCTCGTTTCGGTGGCAAATATCTATGTACTTTGTATAGTAACAGTGTTTTTCAACCTTTTTCATGATGCGACCCCCCTGGTATAAAAAATTATTTCGCGACCCCCTGCCTTTTGTTTTTTTATCATGTATGTAGGTGTATGGTACAGTATTACCATTAACAATATTAATTGTCGTTAATTTTGTTTTTTTTACTAAAGTACCCATTTTTTTCGACCTCTGGCGACCCCCTACAGAAGCTTCGCGACCCCCCCCAGGGGCTCGCACCCCCAGGTTGAATAACAATGCTGTAGAGCGATGTAATATGCATAAATTATAGAGTTATAGGTCAATCTTAAAAGCTGCTCCAAACATTTATTTATATATCTTGAATGGTTTTTAATATCAATAAGATTTTTCGGATGGTACGACAGTTCGATGTAAGGTTATTACAATCTTATTTGGTTGATTATTTAATCGGTAGTAATAAGTTCAAAAAATATTGACGGTAAAAAAACTACATGTTATAGTTATCAACGAAGTTTACTGAAGGTATTAACGAAAGATAAGATTATTGTTTGAATGGCAGACTCAACTATCTTTGTAAACATTTCATTATTTACAACTGGATTTTTTATACATAAAACAGAGTGTAGACGTTTTTTTCGGTATTTTTTTTTACTTCGATTTATTTATTATTATAACCAATTAGGTAGAAAGGCACTATTTCTTCAAGTGTATATGGGTGAATTCTATTTGAGACTTAGAGAGGGCAATTCAGATTTAGATCATTTCACCAGTTTCTGATATTTCCAAATTCCCAATACGCCGAGTACGCCCATGGAAGTGTGGATACAGCCATTTCAAAAATGAAGGAATCTGGGTTAAGGACATTGTCAGAAGGTACAAGTCCTGTCTGAGTGTGGCTTTGAGAGGTTAAAGCAAAAAAGAATAATCATTTTGTAACTAACTACTACCTCAATATTAATCATTACCTGGAGTTCCTTCAATGAATTCTGCATATCATTTTGTTGTGTCCGCAGTCGCCTTGGCAGCATAAAGACACCATGAAAAAGCCTTAACATAACCCATCCGAGACCTGTTAATATTCCATACGTGAACATGCTCTTCAGCATAGCCCAATAATCGACACTCACTTCTTGGTGTTTCATAATAGACTTTTAAATATCGAATGAAAATATAACAGACGCGTAATGATACGTAGGGTTGTACGTGGTGTGCCAACCGATGGCCCATTTCCCATCAAGTCAATGTCACAGTAATTATTAATGACACCGGGGACCTCACACGTGTTTTACTTTTTATAAATTATATTTCTTTTTTCCTGGTGATCTTATGATTGATACTTGCAGTCATAGACAAAGCTCGCAACATTATATCATTTAACTAGTTTAGCAGGTTTTGAATACATAGGATGTTAGAAAATAATATATTAATTTACTAAGATTCTTCATGGAATCTCAGTATTTAAGGAAGTGTGTTACTTTAAATTCTTATTTTACAATTTAAACTTATTAAAAGAAGCGTACACTTATATATTTGTTACCAATACCAATTAGTACATCTATATTACTTAACTAATGTACACCTGTCTATATACCAATTGACCAATCTCAAGTCAATACAGGCGAGGTATCCGAGGAAATCAATAGGCGTAATTGGTGGGTATGACATTTATATAACAATTTGCTTTTATGCTATGGTATAATTACTCGACTCGTATACTGATACTTATAAATAACGAATCATAAAGAACTATTGTATATGCATTTTTATCGTATTTCGTTGATTTTTTTTATAAAATAGGGGCAAACGGGCTGGAGGCTCACCTGATGTTAAGGGAGACCGCCGCCCATGGACCCTCGCAATGCCAGAGGCCTCAGTGCGTTGCCGGCATTTAAGATGCTTATACGCTCTTTTCTTGAAGGTCCCTAAGTCGTATTTGTTCGGAAAGTCCTCCTTTGCTTTTTTTTGGAGAGATTTTTATGCTACAGCCAACACATAGCGATACAACAGAGATGTTTTTATGAAAACATTCCTGGATTAAAGGTTCTGAAAAATAAAATACAACCTAGAAAGAAAGTATTTATTCTATGAATCCACTATATACAAGAAAACAAAAATAATGACTTGATACTATCTTAATATACAAAAATCTTAAGATCCAAGTTATTTACAAGTGCTTTAAATTATAATTTATTTATAAGTTTTTGATTAATATTTACTAAAAGTTTTGCCATTGAAAATGAATCATCACAATATATACATATAATCTGACTTTTTGTAGCCCTTGGGGTGAAGCGATTCTAGACCATTTTTATTAAAATATACATTTTCTATAGTCAAGTACGAAACATCGACGGATCTTTCGTCCAATTTTTTGCTAGAGGCTTAACTAGAAATAAAATAATAAAAGGGCAGCGCTATATGAAATAAAATCAGGTACTTTTTAAGAAGAAAAACCATTGAAAAACTTGTAGAATTACTAGTTTCCAATAAAATTTATTGGCATAGAAAACTGTATTAGAAAAAATAAATAAAATGTAGATATAGCTGAGGGAGTGATAGCTGCTTGCAAACGGAATGGCGGGAATCATTTAAAACTACTAAATAACAAAAATAAACAGTCACAGGTAATCAAACTGGGTCTGCTTCGGCGACTACTACACAGCACAGACCATTCTGGTAAAAAATATTTTTCTTAATATATGTTCTAATAAACCAAACTATTGTTTTCAGAATTCGAATAGAGATCACTCTAAAAAATCAGTTCTATAAGAGATACAGAGGCGGATAATATCTATTAGTAAAAAGGTCCGTTATATCAACAGACATTGACCGTGTCTGTTGACAGTTTGTCTGTGATAGCGTAGACGAGATCTTCAGCGAAGACGAAGAGAACATGACAAGCATGCCGTGTTAAGAGCCAAAAAATATTATTTTTGATGTTCTGTGGAAATTTGAAAAGGATTTGACCGGAATACAGCCACAGACATAACAATGAAACCTATAGACAAATATATAGGGGCCGGCAACGCACTGGTGAGCCCTCTGGCTTCGCGAGTGTCCATGGGCGGCGGTGTCGCTTAACATCAGATGAGCCTCCTACTTCGTACCTTACGAGCCCTTTGTTTTATAAAAAAAAAACATTTTGCTAACCCTGAAAGTAGCACGGTATACATTTTGGTCACCCTCAATGTCTGTAGAGACGGACGCTAACAAAGTACAGATAATCATTGATTACCTACATTTAACATCATCAGAAAAAAACATTATTCAATATATTATTAATTTAAAATTTAGAGACTAAAATGGGCCATGGAACAAATGACGTGATAAATACTGTATATATAGAACCCGTAAATGTACGAACAACTACGTAAAAAGTGTTATAAAATTTAATTTTCTTTATACAGATATAAAATATAATCTTTAGGATATGTTAGTACTAAACAATTAAGGCATGTTTTGTAGACATTCTTTGATCTGTGTCCAGGCTTGGAGGTTCTGAAAGTAAATTGACATTTAGGTATTTAGTATAAATAAAATGCGGTTTTTTCCAGCCCGTTTGAAATTTAAATGAAATCCTTGATAAGTTACCTCTTTGGTCGCCATGTTGCGGAGTAAAAGATCATTCCATTTTTAAATTACACGACAAAATTATTTTACATAGTATTTCATTTGGCTACTAACACGACAGATATGGATTTTCATACGACTGGAAGAACGAGTCTTTAATGAAAGAAAATAATCCTTAAATTTCCAAGCATGTTTGAGAAATAAAGACTCTTTATCAACGTTTAATAAGCGAAGACTATTGTAGATATCTGTCATAAGCTTTACAATTTTTTAATACGACATTACTAAATTTAAAAAAAACATTGTTCGAATCTAAAAGTCCTGCGGTTAAGCATAAAAATTGTCAACTGTTAGACCATTTTTATAAGTAATATTTCACGGCATTATTATTATCTAAAAAGTTAATAATACAAAAAGGATTATTGCGGGTTATTGTTAGAACTTTTTTAAGGTCTGTGGAACATTTTGATCCATCTCAATAAAAAATATGTTTATTTGCGACTTCACTTAGAAACCTCTATAATCATCAGTGTTTCACTACTATATACATATAAACCTTTTAAGCACTCTGTATATTAAAAAACGCATTAAAATCCGTTACTTAGTTCTAAAGCATACAAACTTCTCATACGCATATAAAAAATAAGACAGTGGGAAACGACTTTATTTTATACTATGTAGTTATATGTATATATCACACTTAGACCACAGTGAACAGAAATTGTAGTCCACAAAAAAATAAATTGTAGCTAGTATAGAATCGGGAGCAGCCGTTCGTTCGTCATTGTATCTTTACGCGTGGTTAAAAATACAAAAATAAAATACCTTTTTAGCAGCCTTCACTTGTAACGCGATGAAATTCACAAGCGACTCGTGCAAATCTTTGTCCTTTTGCTTTTGAAAGTATTCAATCTCGACAAACGCCTTCCGTCTGAACTCTCTGAAATGTTTTCAATTAAACTATTTGTTAAATAAATCAGATTAACATGTTATCTCAAACTTTCATTAGTTTATTATAGTACATTAGAAACGAATCCAGTTAATTAAAAAAAAATAGATGTAGACTTGTTATGGAGATTGAATTTATATTCCATGTATCTTATGTTGACATTTGGGATTTATTTCTTATCTATTATATATACTCTTTATACTATGTATGTAAACATAAATAAGGTTAGCATTACCTAACTCATTTCATGATATATTATTTCATCAGTATTACGAATGTGATTGTAATTACGAAGCAAGTATTAACAAGAAACGATGCTCAGAATGTAAAAATACAATAAAAAAATAATACGAAAAAAAATACAGTAATACGTACTCCAACTCAGTGCGTGCACGTTCAATAGCTTGCGTGTCAGCGAGTATCTTCGCGTCGAGCGCGCGCGTGCTTTGATCGCGGACAATGTCCGGCTCCGTCGTGCCGAACAAGCGAGACATTAAGCCGGACTTTCCGGCCGCTGCGCGATTGCGTTCCGCTATTCTAAAATAAGAAACCTTCACGTAAATATATACGTATATAATGTAATATATATATATATTTCATCAATACATTTAATCATAAAATTTTTAATTTTGGATCTCGTTAATATTCTTTGCACTACTAGCGCCAATCGAATAAGTTTTAATAATAAATTATTAATAATAAATTTGAACCACCGCCAATGAGAAATATTTATTTATATTTAACACTCTTTGAATGTAAAATAAATCCAAAAACATTTTAATTGACAAAGAAGGATGACTTAAAGTCGGAAATCTATTTTAATTAAATTATTAATTCTATAGCAAATGAAACCTGTTAGTCAATGCATCGTTTGCGTTCTCCAAGTTGCGTTGTAACGCTTCATGGTTCGCACACACGTGCTGTAACGCAGCGGCGTAAAACAAATATTCCTTTAACTGGTCTGCTAATTGCTCTTCATCCTCTGCTATTGATTCTATAGAGTCCGCTATTGAATCTGTAAAATAAGAATAGGAAAAAAAATTAAGATAAATCGTTGATAAAACATGCATAATGTTGCAAGCGGTAAAATTGAGTCTAAAAATAGAGTTTTATTTTATATGATATGGCATAAATAAATAGAACATGTATGAAATTCATATGCATTCACTTGAATTTAAGTTGTTCTTATTATTTTATTTATATTAGGTGGTCTTTAATACTTTACTGATAATAAGTGTTTATCATCGGTAGAGGTGATATATATGGATACCACACATTGCATGTTAAATAGCTATTTCAAAGTGAAGCAGCAAAAAAAATTTTGTAGAACTTAACTAGTACTACAATCTCATGACTGAAAACTTAATTCCATTTAGGAAGTTAAAATTTGTATATATTATATAGATTTTTCTGGGGAAAAGTTACAAATAAATATCAAAATATTTAAAGTATTACCAAAATAATGTCCAGCCTTCTGAAGTCCATCTCCCATTTCTTTTTCAATGACGCTCCATTCGCTGAACAACTTGCCATAGTTTGCATGCAACTTACAAAGAGCATAGTTCTTCTCTATTATCTTTGATCTAAAATATTATAATAAATCTGGTTAGTTTGAGAAATGGGATAACAAACTTGGCAAAGTGCTCATACAATTTGAAATAAATATATAATTATTATACAGAGATTTAATTTTATTTATAATTTGCATCCATACATAGTAGATACATAAGTATCATTTGAATAAAATACAAAAATATTCACTATCAGTTCCTCATATAAATATTGCAAAATGTTGAGGTTATATTAGTAGGGTTTCATAAGGAATACAAACAAAGTATAACTAGTTAAATCTTTACCTGGTGTAAAGAAAGTTTTGAAGGTTTGTTTCTAGTTGCTTTCCATAATTTTTAACACCATCAATCTCGGGATCTGGTTTCTTGAGACGTATAGATACGGACAGAGATTTCAGTTTGTTTTCAGCCTGTAAGATATATCCTGAAAAAATAAAGCATACAATATATGATTTCACTTATATATGGACAATTAAAATTAACAGAATGTAAACACCATAAAAAAAAACATATATAAATTCTATTTAAAAAAAATCAGATTTAATTAAAGTTATAGAAAATACACATTTGTTTAAATACATGTTTAAATATATATATATATATATAATAATAATATAACTCAGGACCCATAGGAAGCTTTTTTTAACTATTATAAATAAATATAATACCTAGATTCTAGGTATTATATATATTTATGTTTGTCTCTCAAATGTTGACTGTAAAACAGTGTCAAACCCAGGAGACCCGTTCGGCAAGTGGAATGGTGACTATTGCAGTGGATTGTCAAGTTTTTGAAAATTTACTTACCACTATCTGTAATAGTTTCCCGCCATCCATGTTCTTGTTGCAGGAAGTTAATGAACTGGTCATCAAAGCATAGTTCAGGATGTGAGGCTACACGAAGTAAGAAATTCTCTAGGCCAGCCCTTCTACGCTCTATGAATTCAGGATCTGTTGTATCACTTTTTCTCCAAGCATAGATTATCTAAAATATTTTAATTCTGAAGATTATATGCCTTAAGTACTAGGTTTTTGTATCTGTTACATGAAAGATTATTTTATTATTGTGTTTTAAGCTAATTCTTCGTACGAAGAAGTTTTTTTAATTCAGTCTAAGATTCTACCTCTCAAATTATTCAACCAAATGAATATTTCAGCTTAGTAATGTCAATATCAATTATTATTTATTATTTGAATACATTTTAAATGGCTTAAATGTATGTAAAAGGTATTGTCATCCCTGCTTTATAAGGAGAATTACAAGAGACAAAATTATACCCTTTTCTCAGGCAGTGGAGGTATGACAATGTGTGGATAAGTCACTTGCAGGTAATCATGAATTTGCTCGAACTCTGTGTACCTTCTCCATATTGTACTGATTTTAGTTTGAAGCTGTTTATATTCAGGATCTGTTACTCTGAAAAGATATGTAATAAGTGATCATCAAATGATCAAATCATCCATTCTTTATATTTTTACATTTATAAGTGATTTAAAGGCTCTGTTTTAAATTATGTTCAAATTAAATCTATGCATATAAATAACAGCTAGGTACACCAATGCTTAGGGTATCTATTATATGTAACATTAAACAAACACATTAAAAATCTTACTTCACATCTATTAGATAAACTGTGTAATGATCACGAACATGAAGAGTCCCATTAGCTCGCTTCTCTGACTCCACAATAGTAATATCGACATGTTTTATTAATGTATCCTAAAACATGAATTGTTTATATGGCATTTGTTAATAAAAAGTAGGCGGTATTTGTAGAAACAATATTAATAGGTACTTGGTTTTCAAAATCTTCTAAAGTTCGTATATTGTTTATCGATTTCGAAGGTCTAACTGGCGAACTTTCTGTAGACATTTCTATTTACTTTTTAAGAAACTAGGATTTACAACTATGGAGAGTAGATTTAAATTTTTGTTCTAATCTTGAATTTGTTGATTTGTTTCCACTTTTTACTTTTAGAGTTTGGTCACTATTTGTATAATATCAATAAAGTTTGATTTTGTCAATGTCAACGTTCAAATTCTACACCTGTCAAAAACTAATCAATTCAACAAATCTAGGCTTACAAAATCTTGATGAGATCTACTATAATTTGCTTTAATTAAACTTGAAGAATCGTTTCTGTATGTATAAAGATATTTTTATGGAAGTAGCAAAATTTATTGCTCTGAGTTTGATAGTTTCGGTGTCAGTACCTAGATGGCGTATAAAAACTGAACATAAATCTAAAAAATAAGCTTAGACGGTTATTAATTAAAAAACTTATCATCAATCAAAAGTTATAGTTTTCGTCGTCAACCTTTGTTTAACGGATATTGAAGTAAAATATTAAAGACATATATCTTATATGTTTGTTTTGTCACGTTTGCAGCAGAAAGACACCACAATCATTAATACCTATCATCTTTGAATAGTCAAACACAATTTGATATAAACATGTACGTGACTTTAAAGAATATTTGTGTAGGTCGTACTTATTACATATATTTTTAAGTGTATAGTAATTTTCCATGGCTTCCGTTAAGATATTATATGCAAGTCAAGATCTATTACTCAAAATAATTGTAATTCAATTTTATTAGGATTTTGAAATATCTTAATTATGTTTATAACTTAACGGTTAAATCGATCGTAAATAAATAATGTAACATCTATGACGGATGCCTACAAGGCGCGGACACGTCTGGTATCTGTAAAATATAATTAAAAGGATCTGAGGATTAGTATGAAATGAATAATTAATGTTAATATCTGAGTTCAAGTAGCAGTAATGAAACCTGCAAATATGCCTGAAAATTATGCATGAAAGCCTTTAATGAAATGCCTATCAATTGATTTGTAATTTATGTTCTGTATTCAAAGCCAGATTAATAATAATAGTTGCTTTTCTTTCAATGAGTTTTCAGCAGTACTGATTGGGGGCAGTTGATAAATCAATCATGTGTGTGTGAAAATTCGGACATAATATGTAAAGTATATTTCTGTATTTTGGCAATATTTGAAACATAACGATGTAATAAATTGTATGGGCTGACTTTATTAATGCAACCCATTTATAGACCACTGTATTTACCACCACATTTAACAGGAAATGACGTAAAACTTTTTTGATTAAAATGCAGTTTTTATTTATTGTATACTAGCTGACCTGGCCTTCGTACCGCCTTAGTAGCTTTGATGCACTATTTTATTTTGTATAGTTGACCTATTTTATATCGTATATTAATTATAAGAGTGAAAGAGATAGAAATCAGCCACGACTCTCTCACTCTCTCTCTCATGACGTTGACATTCGTTTCGTTATTTTTTTTAAATATGCAATATTAAATGTATATTTTTCAATATTCCTGAAAGATTTTCTTAATATTTTTTTCCGGTAAGAACCATCCCCTTGGACTTCCACAAACATTTAAAAAAAAGAATCGAAAACGGTTCAGCCATTCACACTATGCCGTGACAATGCGAAACGGGTTTCATTTTTATATATATATAGATGTAAGCAGTAAAAACAGTTATTTCAATATAACAAAATCTTTTATGTACATTTTATATATACTACTATAGATAGACTACAGAATTTTATATAGAGTTAGAACGGGCGAATGAACGGACATGACGAAGACATTTTGGTGTATGTATCGTATATATTTTCATATGCATGTAGTAAAAAACGGTTATTTCTATATTAGAAACAGACACTCCAATTTTATATATTAGTATAGATGATAAAATCACGTTCATAGCCAAAAATGTTATCATATCAAATCAATAACCCGATAAAATTGTATTTTTTAAAATAAATAACAAATTTCCACTAGGAAAGGGGGATTCTATTGTATTTAAAAAAAGTATTGAAATCTAGCATCAATTAGTAATGAGCACTTATTGTTAAAAAAGTTGAATGTTTCAGTAACAGAGCGATCGCGATAATGAGGCAAGTTGAAAGGAAAATTTGGTGATCTATAGATGAATGGACTTTTTCTATTGGTACAATCAGCGTTTATTATACCCTGGAATAAAATTATACGGTTCATAATGTTCGAAAGTTCATTAAATGAACTGTGTGTTTTATAGCGTTACATTACTATATATTTGAAGCTTGTGTGCAACAATAACTTCCAAATCTGAATCAACCCTTTGATCCAAGCGATTAATAATCATATAAAAAAGTTATCCCTGAACCCTTCACGTGTTTTCCTATATGAGTCATTTAAAAATTAAAGGACGTACATTTTTGTGACATGTATTACTTTCTGGTGGTGACCAATAATATACAAAATAAATAATTTTTAATAACAGTTTTCCAAGGTAAGCTCTGTTTCCATTCATCAGGTTTTTATATACGGACATTACATTTTATATGAGTGCGAAACAGAAAAATTATATTCCGTAAAATTAATGTTGTTTCATTAAGCATACATAATATATCAGGACATATATATAACACCCATTAGCCGCAAATTAAGCTTGTATGGCTGATTACACTACATAAAAACATGTATATATACACATAGATAACACCTATTAATTTTATATCGAATCCAGCTTCGCAAGATAAGTATGAAATCGTAATAAATTGCAACCATTTTATTAGAGGAGACACACTTGAGTCTAAGTTATATTATCCAGCTCAAAGGAATAAAGTGAATGCAAATAATTCTGAATCAAGTTGGTATGTAATAAGAAATATGCAGTGGCTTTTATTATTAATTTAACTTTAAATTAATAACGTTGCTTCCCGAGTGCAGTTCAACGGTTTATTGTGCTCAAATAACCACACAGTTGTCTCATAACTTTCCTAAAATACTCCTATACTGGAAACTAAAAAACAAACTCAAAAACAGAGTTTAAATACACGTACATCGTTTTGTAAACATCTACCTTTAGTGGGGTAAAGTTTTGGAACTATATACTTATGCCATATATTTTGTAATGTAGTACAAATTCCCCCGAACAATAAACTCAATTTTTATGCCTTATTTATAATCTATAATATTATTGTAATTCTGAAACGTTTGTGTGATTCAGACTTCTCTTTGAGTTGAATTTGTTTGTATTGGATAGTCCATTTATCGAGGAAGACAAATGTTATAGCTATAACCTGAATTATTTTGACTATATCAATAAAAACGGAGCATTAATAAAAATTATTATATCATAAAATGAATGTGAATGTTAACATACATACAAAATATTAATAAACGAGAATCGATTTAATGTTCGATATTTGATGCTCATTTATTTGTGCACATCGTTGTGTTTTAGGGGCATTTAAGTCTAATTTATTTCATTCTGTATTTTCACAGGCTCGTTATACCGATGACGTGACTGGCTTGAAAAATTTTCCTAATGTTGAGACATTCTCTCGACGCCGCCTCATCAACCTAGTAAATGGAATAGAAGATAAAGCTGAGCGTTCTCTTTTGAGAATATTAAACTATACGATATAGGTACTATTTGGTCGATTGCGTGAAGAAAATTGAATTAAGTACGGGGTATTAGGAGTTTATTTAAGCTTTAAATGCGCTAAAAATCAAGTACTTTGACCAACAATTGGACTGCACTAATTAATACTTCCAAACGTTTGGTAATATATTGAAAATATCTTTAACTATGTTATTTGAGTAATTCCCTCGATTTCGTAAATCCAGGCTTCTTGGATAAATCGGGCTAAGTATTACACATAATGTGTTATAGAAATAATAAGACTAAGATCCCCAAGAAACAAACTCTAAACTAAACTTTTGTCAACTCTTCGAGTTCCTTAATACGATCCGGTATAAAATCTATACTTTGCAAATGGCTACCACTCCCTACCTACTTTCAATTTAATATGAAAAATATGGACATTCACGCAAGTTATAGTTTGACGTACTTCAAGTAAAAAGAATTTGGGCCCTATTACATATATTCTCTTTTATATACGTAAGTGTAGAAGGAATTAGTCAAGCATAATGTTTATTCAATTGTGATTAAATAAGTTATAAAGCTATATTGTTGTATAGCGTTATGAGAAACTAGATTCGTACCTAAGATAACATCGTTAGCGGCGGAGCATTCAATTAATTATTACTAAACACATTCAGTTAGTGAGAAATTTCGCTTACTTAACTGGTACTTAGATGTTGTCTATTAAGTTGTTCCGGGGTAATCTTATGAGATACTCAAAAACTGATATTATCATAATAATGATAGTGTCGGTATCTTAAATAATTTAGAACTTATTTAAATAGGTCACGAGTTTAAACCGTATTTTGCAAGTGGCAAGAATTAAATTAAATAAACTTTAGTCTTTCCATACTTAGCACCAAATTATTAATTAAAGCGAACAGTTTCCAAAATTTGTAATCATATAATAAGTATATGCTTCGTAATTTTGAAGTTTTAATAGAGATTTTAACCTTAACCTATTTTTGAGTCGTTCGAATATACGCCTTTATATAATAACTCGACAGAATAGAAATTTTACGAATTTTTACTCATGTGGTGTGAGTTGTTTGTCGACCGTCAACCGTCCACCGTCGAATCGCTCATCTGTCGTTGTATATTGTTTTTTTTTAATTTTGATACTTGATTATTTCCATCAGGGTGGTTTTAAAATAAATCACGAAAATAATAGGTTGTCCATTCGAATAGACAGATTACTAGACATTGTAACCAATTTAGACTTTAAGCCAATCGAAGAATACCGAATTGCGATATATAATACTATGACGCATATAATACTGCCGAAAGTGTTATTCGTATAATTTGAATAAATTCTGGGCGTACTCGAGAGCTTTAGGGCTTTCTCCTAAGTTCACTTGATTGATGGTTAAATAAGATAGTAGAATTGTATTAGGGCTCACGACGTTCGTCGTAAAGTTTCTAATGAAATATCAAAATAATATAAAATCAATTCTATTATGATTAAACTACTACATTGAATAAAATCTAGAATAGTTAAAGGAATTAGGTATATTATGAAATTAAATAGTAATAATTATGCAAGGTTTGAAATTCGATCTTTAAACTTTTTAACTCTTACATTAAGACCTCTTTGATACAGACCGAAAATAAATTTTATATGGTGATGACAATAGCTCACGCTTGGTCACGTGAACATTCCTATACAAATCATGAATCTATGGTGGGTCTCGCCTGTCACCACGTGACATTGTCTCGGGCCCCACAGGTGCGTAAGACTGTTTATGACTGAAATATTTACTCAGGACTAAGTTATTGACGCAAATAAGACTATTTTGAAGATTTATTGTTATAAATTAGGGTATCCCTAGGGTATACTTTCTTAATTTACATATTAATTCATAAAATAAATTGATATTTCATTCATTTTTGAAATAGCTTTTATTATAACCACATCTTATTAAATTACGCCAGGAGTAATTAAATCCTAATTAATCGTAAATAAAAGAATTGTAGTTATGAAATTAATTTATATTACAAAAGGGGATTAGGGAAGAATTTTGTATCGCTTGGATTTGTATTCTGTTGGGATTTATGAAAAGTTTCCGCCCACAGATTGCTTTCACTTTGGATTTGTTTGAGTGTAAAACACTTTTGGAATTGTAATGTGATATAACTAACGCTAACTTTAACGTAAAGTTAAGACGTTAGTGAATGAAACAGGTTTAACGCTTCATATATTTATTAGTCAAACATAAGTCTTTACAGAGCTTTTTTTTATAAAAGAAAAAGCTTAGAAAGCTAAACACGTTCATCATGTTTAATATAAATCTATCTTTCCGTACTCACAATAATCATTACATAGATGGCTGAGTGTATCATATTACATAGTGCTATGTGCTATGAGAGGGCATTGAACCTAATTAGCTAACTGAATTAGTCATGTAAATTCGCTTTGAATACTTCTACTAATTTCAACCGCAATTACCTTTATATAGGTCATACTGTCATAATTATTCTGAAATTATTAATTACACTTCATTATGGTTTTACCATATAATGAAGTGTATGATTAATAATTTCAGAATTTTCTTATTGAAATATTTCGTAATTATATGGAATGTAGTATTTTATCAATTACAATGTTTTGCCGTATTGAGTTTTTGACATTAAAACAATTTCTATAATATAAATAAATAACATTGTAGAGTAGCAGTTGTTTTTATAAAAAATTTAGTTCAAAGGTTCATAGTAATTAAGTCATTTGGATATTTAAAGAAAAACACTTTGTTAACGGATTAAGTTATGTATTTTTACAAAATTTTCTTATTTAAAATTTTAACCGTGGTCTCGGTAGACCACGCCCGCTGTAAAGTAAAACGTAAATATTATTAGTATTATATTCCCGAAACGTCGGAAATATAAAAAATGAGTAATAGTTATGTTATTAAAAGACAATATAAATTAGAATATATCCAATATTCTTGGCGAGACATTGTCATGGGGAAATCAAAGTTAATTTATGTTTAGAAACAGGATATAAAAGTAATATTAGATATCACCCATATAAAAATTACATAAATTGTTATAATTAACATAGTGGGCCACTCTGAGTGTGCCCTTTAGTTTTTACCTCAAAACAATGCTGAAGGTAGAATTAATGAGCATTTCTTGTTTAACGCTCTCGGGAGTGATTTTAATGAATTTAGTTTAAGGCTTTATAGTCCAAGGACGGTTTAGATTCAATTGGGATTCAACTATATGTATACTAAAGGACGGCAACGCACTCGTCAATGTAAGTATTGCTTGGAAACACATTTGTTTATATAAATTTTAGGTTATTATATTATACTCATTTTTGTTTTGTGTTTAATTTATATAAATTTATTAAATATAAGTTCCTGGGTAGTTCATTAAAAAGAGAGCACACATCTCTAGGACCAACCACACAATCACTTATAAAGTTGGTGGGTATAGGCTGCGGCTGTTGCTACTTCGGCTATCCTGCAGCTCTAAACTTCAAACAAACTTCATTCAATGTTATTATTATTATTATTATTATTATTTCGATTTGTTAGTAGCTCAGGCTCCAAGTTGCTTATATCTTTAAGTTAGGTGCGGAAATATATTTTTTCTAGTTAGAATTATATTGCTGTTAATTAGTGTCAATTTGCAGGTTATTTTTGTTTCGATTAGTTATATATTCTAGAGAGATTTTTTAGGTTCAATCATATTGTTATTAATTTAGATTGTAATAATATTAAGTTAAATTGTAGTTAGTACACCTTAATTGTAAGTCATAAAATTGTGAAAAAATGTATTGTGTGTTTTTGTGTTAATAAATACAAAAGATAAAAGTTGTGGGTCGTAATATTTACCCTGAAGATGAATGCCTAGTCTCTATATGATATATATATTTAACTATATATATAAAAATAACAAGTTACATGTTTACTATAAAAATGTTGAATGTGTAAAATAAACAATAAAAACGCAATTTATTTTTATGCAAAAACTAAATAACCATGTCATGAAAAAATCTAAACATTTTGTTTTGAACGAATATCTATCTATCTATCTTCTAAATGAGTGCGAAACTTCAGGAATTGATGTCACAAATATTTAGCCGTACCTTCATCGTTAATGTCGGAAATAAATTCAATTTGTGGAGTTGAACGTCACATGTCGGGACGAATTTATTTAAAATTCGCTTTTTTGGTTCTGGTTTGTATACGTATACAAATTTGTTCAA
Source organism: Pontia daplidice (assembly GCA_963693355.1). NCBI lineage: Eukaryota > Metazoa > Arthropoda > Insecta > Lepidoptera > Pieridae > Pontia > Pontia daplidice. The sequence goes on along the minus strand of CAVNZL010000140.1, from coordinate 7,128,524 downwards.
ATCAAACGTGTCTTTTTGACGAAAACTAATAACTATTTTTTATGCATCCATGTGATATAGTGTCCGATTTGATATTATCACATTACGTCATAGGGCACAAAATAACATAATATGTTGACCTCATGACATTGTACATATAAAAAAACTACGCGTATACTTTTGATTAAACGCCATCACATGAAAAGGCATTTTATAATTAGGTCAAATTACTAAAGTAACAAATTGAGAAGTGAGGAGCGCAAATGTATACAACAGCTAAATGAATGTTATTTATTTTTTGTAGTACTATTAGTATATAAAGTTAGACAAGACTTTATTAGTCTAATAAAGTGTTTGAAACTTTTCCATATAAATTTAATGTTTCTAGGATATTTAATATTCTTTTGAATTAGACTATACTTTCATATCGGAGTGAAGTTAAAATCTATTATAACACGTCAAATTTAAGTCCTGAAGTTTGCAGAAGACTAAAATTAAAACAAGTCATATTTAATGCCGAAAGGAGTTCAGTGTGTAAATTAGTTTTTCGTCAAAGATTATATTAGCATTGCAAAAGCTTTGACTCGCAAAGCTCTATGAATAAAGTTATAGTAAAATTAATGTGTACTCCTGCACTTTAGATAATTAGCCTTTTATACTAGTCATGAGAACTTTTTAATTGAAAACTGACGGGTTTCGTCTCTTCAATCGTCAATAGATATTTAAATTGAGATCACGCAGCAGCTAGCCGGAGGCACATGGATCCGGCAAGTCCAAGAAAGGGAAACGTGGAAGTGGTTGGAGGAGGCCTATGAATGAATGGCCAGAAATAGGTATCTCTCACATAACACAATATAAAAAAAATCATAATCACGATACATAATTGTTAAGATATTTAATGTATGCATATTGTTTATATAATTTACTGTGAGAAATAAAGGCTTTTATATTTGAATTGTTTTTAAATTGAAGAACGTCTATGTCCTTTATACACGTAAACAGAATTTTACAGCATTTTTTTTGCTTTAATATAGTTTCTATGATCTACCTACTATTACTGACTTTATGTTGTGCACCAGTGAAGGCTACGACTAGTTATTTATGTTTGTTTCATTGACAGTTTTAGTATTGTTTTCCCGGGAACAAAGCCTTATACTCCTCTATAAGGGAGGATTGGCACTCTATAATCTTTGAAATACAAATATAATTTTTTTAAAAACATCGCGCTTTAATTCTTGTATTAAAAAGTACTTAGTAGTGAATAGTTTTTAGTGTTCTAGTTTAAATCGTAAGGATCTTATAATTTTCTCTTTATTACCATAAAGGGACATTAAGTAATTTTATCTAACGTATTATATATTATTTAAAGTAAGAATATATTTTTTAAAACTTTATCTACTATATGTTCTTACAAACTAAGAAACTGTAATGCAATACAGAAGGACAGTTGTGGACACATCTCAGTCGATTACTACCCAATTCTGATAAGAATTATTTAATTGTTTTAGCTATCCAATATGGATGACGTTATAATTATCGAACATAAAATGTAGAACTAGACTGAAGTATATTATACTGGCTTTGCTTTATGCGAGTTTAAACGGATAACATCGAGAATTTAAGAAATTATTTACTAAATAACTTGGCTTTTCGTCGAGTGCTTCTAATGGCTTGGCCAGCGAGAGATGTCACACGTCGAATTAACAGAATAGTGTTTTTAATTACAATTTGATAAAAATAATTTCACATTAAAATGTTAATACGTAATTGAACTTTTAGTGGATTAAATCGTGCAATGACACCATAATATGATGTCCATCCATCGTGTATTATAATTAGTCTAGAAATTGCATCAATTGTACACATATAGTTCAACTTTAAGAGCGAATATCTCGCTTCTGAATGAAAGCTTAAAGTAATTTATCGCACTTTCTGTTTACTGGAATACAAATGGTCGTGCAGCATTTCTTGCTAAATCTTTGTAATTACTGGCCTGGATTCTTGGTGAGCGCTTTACATTTGACGTTACCAAATAGTATGTATCACAATGAATTGATTCCTATTGTATAGCGCCGTGGATTAGTCGTGCACAACGTCAGTCCTGGTCTCCCTTGTTATCTTGTGCACTTAGCTGTAAAAGGGACTATAGCTTTATAATTATAGCGCGGGAAACCTTTACTTCAGAATTAAAAGTACTTGAGATTGACCAGGTTTTGGGGATTAGTCTGTACAACCTGGAAAGCAGATAGAAAAAAACTCGAGATATGTTCCATTTCTCTTCTTACTAGTATATCTCTTCCTGAATTGGTTTTGACCTGAGTTTTGTTTATCATATTTATACATATTCTTTAGAAGATAGCTATTTAGACCTACAAAGTATAAGACACCAAAGTATTTTGAGCATATCAACACATTGACAAGAACAAAATAATAACAACTACAACGTCTACTAACCTCTACGAAGGTCGGGATCTACGTCAAAGCCTTCACGAGGCGTTAACCGAGAACTAATGGAAAAATTATTGAAATATTTTATCTCATTTTTTCATACGACAAAATTATGTCATGCCTATAGCAAAAAATTACATAAAATTAAACATCGCCTATCTCTGTGTATGGATCTATGGATTGTTGACCAATTTAATACAGTAAAAGCAAACTAGGAAGCACTAAAAGTCCATAGCGCACCAATAAAGTTTATCAAATTTTATATATAATTATATATACCACCGAAAAGTATGCTCATATAAAAATAATCACCTTAAAATCATCACGGTTTTAGTTTTGGCTATAAATAATGCCTTGGCACAATCAGTCCGCTTTAAGATAAGATTTCAGAATTCAGACGCAAACATGTAAATTCAGATCTTTTACATAACATGAAATATTCTGTTGTAAATGTATGAAGTAAGTAGTACTCTTAATGTCCACTTTGTAGCAGCAATACTTACAATTCAATGCATTCAATTTCGTAAACTCCGTCGTCTTTGACATTGAATTGGAATTTATTGAGCTTTGTGCATACAATATAGCTTATTTACTAAAAAGGATTGTAACATGTATGAGTATGCTTCGAATGTTTCTGAGTATAAAATTGTCCAGCTGTTTCAAATGACTTTGTTCATAGTAGCTCAGAGAATCTCCTAAAACTCAATCCTCTCTCAAAATAAAATTATTTTTCTCTATTCGTAAACATATCTTTTTATTTTTATAATTTTGATAATTATAATTTTATACGAACGTTTAAAATTAACAACTGTATTCATCGATCTGAATAGAAACATCTTAACGAGCGAAGTTCTAATCGATGTGAAAGTATTTGTCAAAATCATTTATAACTGAAAACAACAATGCTGATTCATTTTATATATGTACAAGAAACTCGTGAAATTAATGAAAAGTCTCCCATCTCGTGGACTAAGCGGAAAGGAACAAACTCAATAAAGGAAGATCTGTTGGACAATTTGTTGTCTGTCCCGTGACATCAAGATCCAGTAGATAAAATATGGCACTGATGTAAAACCAGGTGAAGAATAATGGTCTCTGCTTGTCGGCTTAAGAATATTTATGTATTCCCTATAAAATATCGTGATAAATTAAATTGCAAAGAGCACTGAGATCTTGTTTAGATGCTAATGGCGCGTCAGATACATTTCTGTATCATTTTAAGACGTAATTCGTTTCAGTTCAATCAGCCAATTTTTATTTTGTTGGAAATCATTTTGGAGTATGTATGTACCAGCCACTAGTATGTATGATGACGTGTGGTCGTAACTACCACAGATGTAGAAGCGTTCTAACTGCATAGGTATATACTTATTCAGCACTGTGAATGTAAAACCGGGTTACATGTGTGTATATCTCGAGATATTAAAGTAATAAATTTGTAAATTGGTAAATAAAATACTTACTAGTAAAATAGGTAACACAATACTGGTCAGACCCAGCACGTCATGTATTTCATCCCTTATAGTAAAACAAATTAAATACTATCTCTGCTTCAGTAAGAGAAACAATATAATAAAATTAAAAAAATAATAATAATTTGTTTTGCTCAATGCAAAAGATTTTTAATTGTTTGTTATCAAAACATTAGAAGTTAAGTAAATACATTTTTTTTTCGAGAGGTTTGCTTAGTCATAACAAAATTTTTAGTACTTCATTTGTACATAATTTTCTGGGGTAAGCCACTACCTACCCTATCACCCAGTTTCAGGTTGACGTTGAATTATGGGTCTATCTTTTTTTTGAATCTCGTTAAATTAAAAGTGTTTTTGGACTTCAAAAGTGAAAATATAAAAATTAAAATTTTGTTAAAAGCCTTCGCAGATTGCTTCTATTTTGGGAATGTTTTGGTGTTGATAATTTAGATAGGAGCAATCGCTAAATAATACTCCCCGTATTTAGAGCAACTATTCATTTATAAAAATTGAACTAATTAAAACGAATAATTGTTAACCAATAAAAAACTCCAACTTATTTTCAACAAGCTTCAAATTCTGTACCGTCCCTTCACTTTCTCCAGGATACGTCCTTAGATCCTATCCTGATAATCATGGAACTATTTGGAAAAGGAATACTGCCCATTAAGGTCTCGATAATAACAGAAAATAGAAATTTTTATCTAGTATTTTACTCAAGATATAATAAAGAGCTAACTTTATACTAACAATAAAATGCACCTTAATAGGTCATTGACACGTCAGATAATTCTCATTTTATACGATGAATGAAACGACCAATAAATTTAACAATATTGTGTTGTGGTATATGCGTAGCTATAAGAAGAAAAGTAGTAATAGTAGAATGAACAGAACGCAGACATCTCAATATTAGAACCAAGGAGTCTAGACAACATCTGAATCTGAATGAAATTATATAAAATTTATTCTGTGAAAACATTCTTTTTATAATTTATAAAATCATTTGTAACAGTTGTAAGGTTCGTAAGTATTAATATAAAGCAATATAGAAAAAAACTTAACATAAATTATCTTAATTTTTTTTTCATTGGTTGTTAACAAACATATATACACACAAAAAATGCATAGAAACAAATATGGCACAAATATTTCAGGTGAAATTTGCTTAAATAAATGATATGTACCGTGTGAATGTTTTAAAGTCAAGAAAATTATGATAATCGTCGATGATGGTGGCGATTCTGATGTACATACATACACTCTCTAAAATAAAATTTTCTAAATTCAGTTTACACCTGTCAAACATGCGAATTCTGTATTGACAAAATTAAAATGCCATCAATTTAAAATGTTAACGAAGTGGTATGAACATAATAATCGAAGGTAACGAACTGAAATAATCATTTTTTGAGCTTATTTACAAACGATCGTTTATTATAGGTATAATAACTTTTTGCAACGATAGGCAGTAAAATAATCGTTATATAAAATTACTTTCACGTGACTTGCAACTGGGATAGCTAAAAATTGATTGTTGTGCGATGCATAATAAATTACAATTATTTGCAATGCAAATTCTATGACACCAAAATATTTTGAGGCTCTTAAAGTTAAACAGGAGAAAGGTGTTAAAATTTTCCTTAACTTATAATTTAAACATTAACATTAGGAAATGACGACAAGTATAATGCTAATGAGGTACAAGGAAATACTTTTATTCCACTAGCATAAAAGTTTTCCGCACCTAAAATGATCACTGTCATTTAAATGTGCGTGGTAATATACTCATGTTGGTTGGTTTACTTTATCTTCCTTAAGTGATTCAAATGTTTTTATATAAACCCTTATGTCTGCGTTTTTTGATGATTTGCAACTGGTTTCTTTTATTTTTCCAAATGTTGTCCTTCTAAACTGGACGACATTGAGTATACTTACTCTCCTGACTTCAGTGAGATCTGTCCTGCCCAGCCGGGACAGCCCGAGCTCAGATTTAAATATCACAGGAGACGTCTTTTTCTCACGAATCGGCATTTTCGCGCTATTTGTATATGTATTTGTAATGTGTATGTGTTTAATCCATGGCTAAAGCTAAAGCTATAAAGCTAACACACATAAATATTTATATAATATTTTCTTTTATTAAAATAACTATAACTCATTTAAAGAAAAACTACTTTGTTAACAGATTAAGTGTATTATGTTATGTACAAAATTTAAGTACATTAAATATTTTTAAATTTACCGACGTTTGCGTGTTTACAGGTCATGGTCACGGTAGACTGAAAACAAAAGATATTAATTGTCAAAATAAGTATCGCTGTGTATTTATATAAGATATCTGTTACTTATGACTTACGGAAACGGCTTCTTTATTATAATTTATGTTTAAGATAAGTATTAAAATTGAAAAATCAACTGTTAGGTGGTACGAAATTACCGGAGCCAACTAGTATATTATATTGAATGAAAATATATGAACCTCAGAAGTTGAAATAGGCTGGATTCCTCTTCGTAGCGCTTTTATCGTTATTGCCTTGCCGTGAAACTTCCAACCCAAGTCTTTTCATACAATCTTATTTATTTCTTACAATGAAATTTAAATGGAAAAACAGAGATGATAAAGAATGCTGCCGTTTTATAAAAGAGATAATAATAAATAGTAAAAGAATAGAAAAAGGTTCATAAATGCAATAAAACGATTGGAAGTTGATGAAATATTGCTCGGAGGTTGAATTCATAATTTAAATATGTTTGTACAGTCTGCCAGTTACTGGACTGTATAGTGTGAATAAATTTATATGTAAAAGTCAAATGTATAGTAATGTTATGTAATGATTTTGGCAAACTGCAATAAAATGACTAAATATTTGAGAGGGAATCTTACAACCCTACAGATCCCTAAGCCCTCGGCCTCTCAACAGTTTTACCCTAAGACATAAGTAGTGAATATATAAAATAAATACGGTATGTCTAATCTATGAGACCTAAGGTAACAGACGGAGCCTTGTGCCTGGATCAAGGTGGTGGAGAGACAATCCGTGTGAGTTGTGGTTAGCGCTTCGCTAGAATGTTAAAACAACCTGTCAGTAGTCTTAGCTGTTGCCGAATGTTACAATGACTTAGAATATTTTTTTGTCTATTTCAAAACACCAAAACCTGTATTAATAATACCTAAAATCATACTTAAATAATATTATGTTTTTGCAAACAACCTAATAGTTAATAGCTACCTTTAGCCTTTTTATCAAAAATGAAACCTTAAAGTGCACAAATACTTTATAAATATGTAATAATTACTTTGTCATGTAAATTGATGTCGAAGTAGAAGCCATTTTGGATATCTACATCTAGTTTATACTATACTAACAAAGGATATTCACAAGAATTGAAATTTGTCAATACTGAATCTAACGACTCTGGAATAATAGCTTTTATGTTTACTATGTACTTTCAATCCGTTTTTGAATGTTCGTCATTGACCATTGTAATGTTTATGCGGTCGATGACAGCATTAATGGCGATGTGCTGATAAATCGCATAAAATCCCATTACTACCTCAATGAAATAGAAAATTATCGACCTCCAATCTTCCCAGGATTCCCAAAGTTATTAGATAACGTACTACAAAGGGATATCTATCCGTTCTTTTAACACAATATCTTCGATGGCTTTGTACAAAAGTCTACTAATCTTATTGTCTTCATCGATTGCGTGTTCAATGGCTTGGAGTGTAAAGACCAAATACATTCGATACATACGGACTTTCATAAAGCTTTTAATAAGTAGCACCATTTAATATTTCTCTAAAAGACGTGGTATAATTATTAAGGGTTATTTTGTACGTTGGCTTGACGATCTGGACCAACCTGACAGATATTCGCAATGTTTTAAACTTAAAAAGTATAAATATATAACATTTAAAGTGAAACAGAAATTGCGACAAGGACCATAAAGTGTCGAACTCATAGTGTGCATGGGTACCACCGAGGACGCCCTCGGTGGTACCCATGCACACTATATGAAGGTCGCCATTGCGCTCGTGTTAATACCCCTTTTACTATTACTATGATCTTCTTCCACGGAGACTCATGGAGAAAAGGCAGAAGATGGAGGGCTTTCGGTGAGTGGTGTTTCAACATTTCTACGGCGCATTTCAATTTCCATTTGTCGCATATGTATTTTGTATTTTACAAAACAAATATTGAAATGCGCATTTTTAGAAATAGAAATAGAGGATTTTTCATTAGAGAGCCAACGAGGCGTACCTATTACTAGAGAAACACGATATTTTATTTACTTGTTTACAAGAATTAACAAAAATCATTTGATAAAAGTGACATTAATTTTTTTTCATCGGGAATGATTATCTACTGATAACATTCGTGATAATTTGAACGAAATATTAAATAGGATAAAATCATACAATTATCTATTATTTCGTTATAAACGTTGACTGTCTAAATTCCTTCGAAGACATGTACTGCCATTGTAAATACTCTGTTTGCAAAATAAAAAATTCATGGCGGTTAGAAATAATTCGTCGGATTAATTGAACTACGAATACATTATTTAATTAGTAAAATAAATGATTCTGCTCTGTCTGTATGTGCGTTATAATTACAACCGCTGAAACTTGTCCTTTAATTTGGTAATTTTTTAAACAAATCTTTTACATTAAGTCGTTTAATTGCATAATACTTCAAACTTATATAACTTCAAACCGTTACAATCACTTCATATAAAAATTTGCAATTATTTCTTGATAAATTCTAATCCCGCCGCTATATTATACAAAATCACTACAAATAGAAATGTTACCGATTTTATTTTGCTAGATTTGTCATCGATCAAACTCGACTCTAGTACAATTCGATCTTTTGAATTACATAATATTCCTAACCCAACAACACCCAACTTTTGTTTATTAAAGTTATTTCAAGAAAGAATCGTCTCATATAACGTAAACAATAAAGTTTAGATAAAGTTTGTATTTTTTAAATTTAAATGTTAATATGTAATGTTGTTTAACATTAAATATTCTGTTTAGCACCTCCATCATATTCAGGTCTCGGAATAACCCTAAAGTTTTATTTATTTTCAAATTCAAACAAAAGATGCCTAACAGGGTATTTTGCTGTCAAAATATGTTAATTTAAACCGTTCAACGAATACATATCGCAAAAGGGTTTGGACTATAATCCTGCGTAAGTCGTTCCTGCCAATTAAGTCCCAAGGTGGTATAAGATAAATTCTTATATAAAATTTATCTCCTCCTTTTTATCCGGCTTACTGGCTATTGATGTATTTGGGGTCGGAATATTATGAAAGAATATCAAAGTTCAGCTCACTATTCAAGTAATATCAGGATTAGGAAAAGGAATTTTCTTTATATACAGTGACAATATTTCTGATTTTACACCACGCGCAGGAACTAATTCCACGGTCGCTGAATTACATACCTATTTGATAAGCGACATCACGGAAGTGATTATAAGGAATTCTAAACAGTTCATTTATCTTTCGAAGACATCAGTGATTCATTTGTTTCGAACGCTGCGATCGCCCTTTGTTTACTGTCACGTCTAATGGCGGGAAATTGAACAACGTTTTATTATAAAAAGTGTCGATCAACCCTTTTAAATCGCTCTTTTATTCATGAGTTGATTAAGGTCAATAGGGCTATTAAAAGTTAAGATGTACTTTTTGTAAATATGAATTAGGTTTTACATTTTGTAAATTGAAATAGGGGTCAACCCTATATCAAAGATTTTATTAAGAAATCTTCGTTTTATAATCTATGTCAGTGTACAAATATAGATATACGAAGAATATACACATTATATGCTTGTGAGCCACTATGTTTGTATATGTATATAACCTCAGATTTCTTTTCATCATAGCGTAACACGACTTGATTCTCAGTTAAGAGTTTTTCGCGGAATATTGCTATTTAAATGGACTTCCGCAAAGTAACGTATGATTCTATTTACTATGGACTGCAGTTGAATTAAATAAATTGTGGTCTATAAAAACAACATAAATTTGTTATTTATGATGCACCGTTGGAAAGGAAAGAAATGTGCAATCTGCGCTTGACGACTTTCCATTCATTGAATGTTGAATACAATAAGTGTTTATCAATGTGGAAGAGGCATTTTTCCAGAGGCGAATTGATATATTTGCGATATTTATTTGGTGGATGGCACTGAACCGTTTTATTTGACACACACATTAATCTCTACATTCTTTTTTCCCGCAAATCGGAGCGTGTTGTCTGTAACAATACTTTACGAATGTTATGGCTATATTTTGCAAAAAAATTTATTCTCCACTCCTATTGATGGTCATATCATCAACATATCTTACTCGCTACTATAACGATGGCAAAAACAGTAATTTTTAGTTTATTCGTTTGAATCGTACAAAAATAAACAAGTCAATCTGAATTGTACTAAAAATATAAATATATAATTATTATAATATATCTTAAATATACTAAAAATGGCGCTCGCAACTACATTTACCGATAGGAAATCCCAAATCTCTAAAACTTATCATATAAATCTATCTGAAAGGCCGGTACTTAATCAGAATAAGTGGATTTACATTAAATTGGACAAATTAGACCCAACTTCGCTCACTTAGAGTAAATCTTTTCAAGGATAATATTCACGTAATGGTTTTCTTAGACAATTTTTGTGTTTATTTATTATAGCTTATTAACTTAAGCTTACGGCTTCATATGCATTCATCAAAATACCCGTAAACATCGTATTGACCCACGGGAACGGAAAAAGTCCATATCCTTGTTCTAAGCTGCCCTATTCTTAGACACAAATTTATATTAGCAGTTTACAAACAAACTATTCGTTGGTTTACGCCTAAAATAAAAAATGTTTGATTCGGGATAGATTTATTATATCCATACTTATGGCTATGTCAAAAACTTGCATGGGTTTTTCTGATTTATCGCGAGAAAGACAATAAAGTTTTCTTATTAAAGATCTCACAAGATTTTTCGACGAAGATACACTAGCGTTATAGTGTTATATTCAGAACCCTATAAAATGCCCGCTATTTATTTACTTATTACTTCTATATTAAATAATTACTGTTACTAATGTAACTAATATTATATGTTCTATAATGTTACTCGTTCCATACGTCAATGTAGCTAGTAGTGAAATAATTTTTGAGGTCAATATCGTTGTAAACATATTAATTGAAAAATTTCGTATAAACGTCATATTTCATTACTTAGGCACTTTAAACCCTGTTAGAAAACTGCGTATTTTTTTTGTCGTTCTGTAAGTTTACTTTCCGTACAAAGGCTTAGATAAAGATACTTTATATTGTTTTACAAAGTTAATTAATTCTCACAAGTGTTAATTAGATCATTAAAAATTACGTTTAAGTCCGGGTTTTGAGTCAGTTCATTTAAAAGGAGATTTTAGGAATTCTTGAGAATTACAGTTTCGGTTTAACCCGATATTTTTTAATAATAATAATTTATGTAACTGACGCAAGTCACCAAGTAAGAAAATAATGTCTGTGTAGGTGTATGGGGGCGAAAGACTGCTCTTCCATAACTGTATTATAATTGTATGGTTAGTCTTTTTTCGTCATAACTTAAATGAATTAGTTATAAATAAACTTTACATTATACTAATAAGGTCTCCGTCTCATGCTAACAGTATTAGATTTTTTTAATGATTCTCTTTTACTGTTAGATAGCCATCTTAATCTTGCTAAATCTTTAAAAACTAAAGTGGTATATGTAGTGTTTTAAGATTTAGCAAGATTTGTTATTGGGTATGTAAATTAATATGGCGAGGTTTTCTTCCACACCTCAAATGCACGGGTAAAGTCTTTAAGTGTGAATTTTTTAAACTACCATACTAATTAAGCCTGTTGAGGTCGATCCACGTTAGTAATATTTTAATTCTATCAGCGCCTCTCCTGTTTCGTATAGATTATTTAGTCATCCCCTGTCAAGGGTTCTTAAATATCTACTTAAGTTAAATATATTATTATTATTATACATATTTTTTTATAAAATAGGTGGCAAACGGGCTAGAGGCTCACCTGATGTAAAGTGATACCGCCGCCCATGGACACTCGCAATGCCAGAGACCTCACTAGTATGTTGCCGACCTTTAAAATGCTTATACGCTCTTTTCTTGAAGGTCCCATCAAGTCGTATTTGTTCGGTAATACCTCTTTTGGTAGCTGGTTCCACATGGCGGTGGTGCGAGGTAGAAAGTGCCTTCTGAAGTGCTCACAACTGAGCGGCGGACTTCGCGGTGATACGCAAAAAATTTCGTGTTCTGCCTCGATGTCCAATGATGGAATTCAGCTGTAGGTATCCGAACAGCTCCTCCGAACACTCTGCTTGATAAATACGATAGAAGATGGAGAGAGACCCTACATCTCTACTCAGCGCCAAAGAATCACATGTGATTATCAAATTCATCACAACTTTTTTTATTACATATTTTACAGATTTTCTTTTAATATTCTATCGGAATTTGTAAATTGATCTTAGCTTTTTATTTGACTATTAGTTTTGGATTGAATTTTTTACTGTTTACGTAATCTTTTAATAGTTTCAACAATAGAGCTATTCTATTTATTATATACTAGCTACCCAATTCGTACCTTATTTCGTATTATAAGAGGGAAAGAGATAGAAATAAGCCACGACTCTCTCACTCTCATGACGTTGACATTCGTTCTGCGCGTTTTTTAATGCAATATTAAATGTATATTTTTTAATATTCCTGAAAGATTTTCTTAATATTTTTTCCCGTAAGAACCATCCTTGGACTTCCACAAACATTTAAAAAAAAGAATTATCGAAAATGGTTCAGCCATTCACACGTGATGCCGTGACAACGCGAAACGGGTTTCATTTTTATATATATAGATAAAGAATATTATTAACCACTACGTTATTATGTGACATTGTCTCTTTGCATGAGAAATAAAACTATAGACGTTCATTGGAGTAATAACACAAGCGTTACCTTTTTTTTCAACTCTGAGGTGTACTTTCTCCTCTTTTCTTTGAAAAGAATACACCTCGACGTTGTGGCCTTGACTTTTGGTAGGAATACAAAACCTGGTTCTTTTATTGATTGACAGACTCTACGTTGGGTTCAGAATTCGGTAGTAAATTTTACGCCACTTTTAATCCTCTAACACGTCTATCCAATTCTGGAAATGGCTTCTTCTTCCATTTTCTAATTATGCTGATCATGCACTTATGATTATTGAGAAGCTAAACGATAAACTTGTGTCTTCATTCTACAAGCAGCTTGGGTACCTATTCGACGCGAAATTCATCTACTTCATCCTCTGTGTCCTTCACAGTCAATCCTTTTCTATCCCAGTAACCCATATCTTAAAAATGAATTCAATTTCTTACGTTTCGATAATTATAAATACGCTCCTCTAATATATCTTGGTAATTCATCCTCGCAGGTCGACGTTTAAGGATGTCCGTCGTTAAAGTTATGGAATTCTCTCCCTAATCCCATTCGAATAGCTTAACTAGAATCTTTAAGAATCTTTTCGTCATTTAAAAATCTTTAACATAACCTCTTATTATCTAATCACTCTATGTATGCGCGTTATTTATTTTTGTTCATTTTTTATTCTGTCCACAACTTTTGCACGTCACGTCGTTAGCGACAAAGCTTCCCGTTGCATTTCTTTGGCGTTAAGTAAAGTAAATACATTGTAATGCAAAAAGAATTGATAGATAAAATAAATACATTCCTTATCAAGAATTCCTCGAAGTAGAGACATTTAAACTAAAAGTATCTCCTTCAATTTATCAATTTGAGAAATACCTGAAGGTCAGCAACGTTAATAAAGGCAAAAAACAGCACTTATAAAAATGAATTAGATATACGAGTTTGCTTTTACGGGGGACCTCCGACAATTTTTATAGATCCTTAATGGATGCTCTTAAGGCAGTTTTTGTAGATACACATTTATATTAATAGAAATTATCTACTCCTCGTACGTAGAAACTTATTTTTCGATTTTATTTTTTGTAGCTGTAAGAAAATCTTGGTTTGCCATCAACACATCGACCTCTAAGAGTAGGACATTGTAACTTGTAACAAAATAACCTTCGATTTCGATGCTTATTATCTATATATGGAATCTAAATATATTTATAATGACCAGGAATTCTGCCCCGAAAGGAAGCGATTAAGCGCATTAAAGTGGGCAATCTAGTTTTCAGGGATTCAAGTCACATTGCCAAACAAGCTTTTGACTGGGGCAAACGACTTCCAAACCAAAGGCAAACGGGCACAGGTGAAACAAGTTGGCAAAACCTGCGGTGAAATTTAAAGAGCGTTTATTGGACCTCAAGTCGCAAAAACCGCATTGATTACTTCAACACGTTTTACAGAAATTATTTAAAAAACACTAATATACCAATATGTAAACGAGTTGACAAAGTCAAAGATGGACGGGTTACAGAAAATCTATGAGGAACAAGGATACTAAGTTTAATAATAAGTTTATTATAAGTCGATTCAATCGTAAACTTAGTTATTCGTAGTTATTAAATGTTCTTAAACAACTAAAGAGATATCTTGCAATTAAAAACATTATTAATATTAGTAATAGAAATTAATATCATTATGTAAATCGGCTAAACTATTAAAAGCATGTTACGGGTGCGAAAACAACTGCTAACTAACCGCTAACCCGCGCGCTGCATTTTTCTTAAAAAAACAAATTTTAAACATGGCTCGTCTGTAGGTACATTTAATAAATTACATTAGTAAAAAAATCATCGTACAATAAATGTTTGCCCAATATAAAATTTGGGCCAATATTATGCGCGAACATGTTATACGTCACATAACACAAACTGTTTACGAAGTCAACGTCCAGTTAATAATTCTTACGCGATATTCAGTTCCCATCAAAAACACTGACACTCCGTTAGTAACGACCCTGCTGACATCGTCTGTCTATTAATATTAACATGAGAGTTTCGAAACTTGGAGTTTCCAGTTTCTACTTAATTCGTAGTGGTTTAAAACTAGGACGCGACCGTTGTCTCTAGTTGTTGTGTTCGCAAAGACCCTTTTTTATCGAAGGAATATTACCGTACTCTTGTATTCATAACAAACGCTGATATACCGTCAGTAACACGGGCTACGTGATCATCCTTAATTAATAGATTAGGCTCGTGAGAGCTGAACTGGAAGTTAAAGCATCATTCGTTCTATAACACCCTTAGCTTTAGAGGACCCTTTTATTGTTTCACGATAAAACCAATCGATACTTTATTTATGTCTAATACTTCGGTCTCAATTATTATAATATTGTAAATAAATAACAATATATTTATTATTACCCAAGCGCTTAAGCAAGGTTTATAGGTATTAACTTTATTAGTATCGCTCGAAGGCTTTACTAATTCATTAGTTAACTGAAATAATTAAGAAAAACCTACCTAGAAACGGTAATTTAATTATTTGTAAAATGTGGTGAACGTTGGAAATCTCATTGATTTCCGAACATTAACAAAAAATACTCAAACATTTTATACGTAATGCCAACTAAATATAATGTGCGTTGGCACGTGATGTGGTACCCCATTACCTTTTATGAGCCATATTTCATATCGGTGATGTTTTGGGATTTTTTCCTTGAAGTTTTATTAGATATATATAGCCTTAGTTCCACTTATCTAGTTCTTAAGGAATTCGTTGAAAATAGTCAAACATCGATATGAAAAAAAATTTTCAATTTTGTTGCAAATGCATAATAAAAATGTATATATTAGCGTAACATGAATATTTGCCCGTAGTATATGCACGTTCATGGGCTACTTCGTAAAAAAATACAAACATGTTACGAAATTTTAAAATTGTTGACATACTTACACAATCTAAAATTAAGGTAATCATGAATATGGGTTCTCGTATTAATGCTAGTTCATGCAGCTTACATTTAGTATCCATTAAAATATTTACTTTTCTTTCACGTGCTTTTATAGCGGCATTTTGGTACGGAATTCTTAAACCGCAGTATTAACTCTGCAGTTATCGATTGTTTACTGATAATACAAATAAAAATATCAGTTGCAAATAATAGGATGGTAATTTGTAATGCCTCGCATCTAAAACATTTGGTAATTGGTCACATCATTTCGTTTCCGATACGTGTTATTTCGCATTTTGTTTTTAATGTTCACTTTCTAGAACGTTATTAAACGAATGCGATATGCCTGAATGTCCTATATCGTAGACGTGAAGGAGTAACAATTCTCATTCTCATTTATGACACGCACGCTGAGGAGTCGACGTGTGACCACAAAGATATTATTTCCACAATTACCTATTCTGTTAAGATTTTCAAATGCGCTCGTAGAAAGAAGACAACACGGTTCGTGTAGTCAAGATTGGGTTTTGACTTCTTCGACCTTTATTGCTGCTATGTTTTGGTGATACTGTCCCGAATCCCTACAGCCACATTATAATTTCAAATAAATCGTTACTTTACACAAGTTAACGATCGAACGAATGTGAAAATGGTCTAACATTTCCACACAAAATATCAATCATTACAGTCACCAGCTTAAATAAGAAATAAATAAATAATGCTCAATTACAATTATACTTTTTGAAGACGAGAAGTTATCTGCATCGTCTCAGATAAAGAAGTTCGTTGACAGGTGTCAAAATAGGTTTAAACATAGACCAATACTGTTTTATTGGCTATAAAAGTAACCTCAGCACTTTAATGCATAAGGGATTTCTTTTGTGCTTTATTTTTGTGAGCTCTCGAATAAGGTTTTATATTGATGCTGATTTTATGGTAAAATAGATGTGTTTAAAATAAAAATTGAATACTGTTAGAACACTGATGGATCTTCTTATTACTATTTTCTGTCATTCCTATCATGACAGGCAAGTAAATATACGCCTTTCATTCAAATAAATTATTATTTATATTATATAATAATGATTTTACCATTCAAAAATTATATTATTTGCTACGCTGCTACGACGTAGACTTCTACAGACTACTAGGAGAATTTAAAAAAATAATGTTTGGTTGTATTTTTTATACTTTATCAATTGTGGTGTTAAATAAATCATACCATAACTAACTGTGTAGACTAATTTAATATTTCATAATTTAGATAAATTTCAATATACGTATGAATGATCCTTTATACCCTCTCTCTCTATCTCATCACGCTTTCTCATAGTACACTTCAAGACTAATATATTTCCTTTTTTTTAACTATCCCTATAAATATATCATTGACCACAAGGACGATTATTATATTTATTACAACAAATTTTATTTGTTACAACACGTAAATGCTAGATATTATAATAAAACTAAAATAATAGTTGGCGATAACTTAGCAACCTTAAAGTATAGGTATTGTTTAAATATTAGGTCCTTACATATGAAATTGGCGTTTTGTCGTACTGGCCACTTGATCTTAAATATATCCTCTTTGGTTAGGAATTCCAAATTCAAATTTAAACAGCTATTTACTTATGTATTTGTGTTTTGAAAACCGTAATTCATTTGTATTTTTTCTCTTTTGCTTTTTTCCTACGTCACTAATTTCACAAAATGGAAAACTTATAATATCGCATTGTAAGCGTTTGGTGGACTAGTGCCGGTGTCGTACACTATAGCTTTCTTAAATCTGGCCAGACGATTACGGCTGATGTCTATTGTCAGCAACTGCAAACCATGATGGAACAGCTCGGCTGTTAAACAACCGAGACTCGCTGTCAATCGCTCTACGCCACTGCTGCTTCAAGACATCGGTAGACCACACACGGCCCAACAGACGGCTAATTAGAGGAGCTTCAATTGGAATGTCTAAGATATCCACCGTACTCTCCGGACCTTGCTCCAATAGATTACCAATTTTTTCGAGATTTGGATAACTTCTTGCAGGAAAAAAATTCAATTCGGATGAGGAAGTCCAAACCGCTTTTAAAGATTTCATTGATTCCCGTCCGAATGTTTTTTTTAGTAAAGGGATCAATGAACTACCTATAAGATGGAAAAAGTGTATAGGTAGCAATGGTGCACACTTTGATTAATAAACTATATTTTAATATGAAAAAATCGCCTTTATGTTCCTCCCATCCAAAACGACAATTTCATATGTAAGGACCTAATATATTGCTAGACATGTGAGTCAGAATCCTATGGACAGGCCTTTGCATCACGGCAGCATAGTAAGTAGAAGTTGAAGTAGAAATTAGCACTTTTATCAAGCCATGGGCTGGTCAAAAAAAGTTATAAAAGTATATTTTGAACAGCATTATTATTCGTAATTTTTATATTTATACTTTTCATTTTACGTATAATTTTTCTGCATAAAATAATAATCAATTTATCAAAAAATTATATCTGAAGATATATAAAACAGTGGTATGTATTCAACAGGTCTACCGAAGGCGGTTGGTTATCGAATAATGCTCAAATAATGTCTGGTGATTTATGAATCTCCTCTATCTTAACTCCACGGGGCTTTTCGCCTTGACAGCTGTGTTTATCTAAAATTACCTAGAAATAGAATTCTATAGAAATATATATAACAGATTTTTTTCTGTTTATAATCAAGGGTTATAAAAGAAATGAGGAGTCATGGAATGAGGTGCTATGGAATCACAGAGAAAGTATAAAGCCGTCGGTTGCACACGCAAGACACTTTAATAGCCGTGGTGATATCGCAGGCATGTACTTCGTATATCGTACAGATACAACAGCATTTGTTTGTCAAAGACCAGGAAAGATTGGGGCCAGCACATACTGGTAGAAGTACAAATGCTATTACAGCCACAATTCGTCCAAAATCAAATTGGAAGCAAAAACTCTTCTCGTAAAAAATGAAGATTCCCGCTAGGAGTCTGTCGCGTATGATAGAACTAGAATTATTTACTTACAGACTTTTTTTACAAATAAAGAACTATCTTTGAATGTGTTGATGAAGTTGTTTTTGTTCATGATCAATCCACCAGGATTGATCAAAACGCCTTCGTAAAGACTTGAATAAAAAATTATCAGCGAAATATTTGAATTATATAACAGTTAAATTAAATGGATTTATATATACATTACTATGTATGCGAATGTTTAACCGTTGTACGTCAGACAAGTAGATGTGTGTATGTATGTACGTATGTATGTATGTATGTATGTATGCATGTATCTATGTAAAATATAATATATTTATTTGCGATAAAGTCTCACTACACTTTTTGTTTAAATAGATACCTGTTGTATTACTCATTATTTCAATACCTTTAATGTAAGACAGTTACAGTTAATCTCTACAATACGGGCTTAATTTATACTGCAAGTCTTATGAACCTTCACAAGAAAATATATCTTCTTTATAAATACTGTTATTGTGTGAGAAACTGGAGCACACGATATAAAAATAAAATCTATACGCACAATGCTTATCACTAACATCTGTAGTGGGCCTATGTTATAAGATCGGCCTGTCACGAACTGTCAAGGTGAGGCAGAAAACGTGGAACCTCATTGTGCCATTTCATGGAGGTCACAAAGGCCTCATAAAATAGAATTTACGATAAAAGCCCGGGCATGTTGTACTTCTATGTCAAAGTATTAAAATTGTCCAATCGTCATAAACACGTCTTAAAATGTTTGCGCATAAAATGCATATATAGTGATCATATGCAAGCCGTAAAAATTTAAGAGGTACATAAATTTCATTAATTTAAGTACATAAATCCACATATTAAACTAGAGTATGTTAATTTATGAATTTTACTTGCTGGATATGTAGCGCGATTCAAATTTATGCTACACTGAGTAGTGAGGTAATAATTGTCACAAAATGTGAGTTGGTATACCGTGAACAAAACTGACGCTTCAAAATCCTAATAGACTAATATGTAAGCAATACTCCCAGAAAATCGCACAACCACTCGATGTACGTTTTGACACACCCTCAGAAGTGCTTCTTCGAAAAGGGATTACTTGATACTGACGCTTTTTCATTGCGAATTTGATTCAACAGTAATAATAATTTATTAATTCAGTCAAAGACAAAAGAACCTACAACTAATGTTAGAACTCAATATAAGTAAATCTAAATATTAAAAAATAAAAATTAATGAATTTACCTGGAACAGCCTACGCGTAAACACGCCTCATAGGCCTAACAACTGAACGTAATAACTGACTGCACGATGTGTATATTATACTATATTATAATACTTATACACATTCTGGGATCAATGTAACTTTTATTGTATCGATAAGCAAGAATGTTAGTGACTGTTAGCAGTATAGTTAATCTTAATAAATTAATTATAATAATTAATTTTTTAAAACATTCTAGTCGAAATAAAGTACCTAATTCCAATTCTCATTTATCGTTGAAATGCCACAAATTGAACAAATGCTTTAAGCCCTGATCGTATTTCAGCTAGTCAGGTGTAGGTTTACGTTGCAACTAGCGGACCGCGGCTTTGTCTTTGTCGAACTATAATTCCAAAATTCCATCGATCGTTCGTTAAATCGGTAAGTTAAAGTTTCCATTCTTCTTTTAAAACTTTTATTTTATGTACCTCTTTTTGTAGTACACAGCCATTGGCTCTCAGAACATCAGAAAACGTGAGGGTAATCACCCCCGCAATTTCACAGATTCGAAAACATTAAAAGGTTTATACTCTAATTTCAAAGAAAACTAGTTTTTTTTAATTCTATCGACATTGAGCCAGTAATTAAATCGAATTTCCAGGGGATCTTTAGCTATACTGTCTAAAAATTTCAATACACTTAATCCAGATTCCTTGTACGGTTCTACACGGCCTAGAAAGTTTGATTACTTAATGTCAATTAATTATAGTATAATATTTTGAATAATTGTTGAAAGTTACTCCTACTAAAATAGTAAAAGCACGACTAAACTCGTATGTGATAAGGTATTATGTCATATTCGATAGCTATAGTAATTGATTTTCAGTAATTCGACGTTATTTGACGAAACTTATTAGTTCTTGTAAGTAAAGCTCTTCGTAAAAATCAAGTCTAATAGTTAAATTGTATACAACTGATTGTTTAAGTTACAGAATAATTGATATGCATAATTTAAGCGTTTGGTGAAATTACAGGCTACAAACGACTTTGTTAATTGCAATTTAGAGGCAAGTAGTACGCATCGCGGCTTCCTGCTACCTTTTAATTATCCTTTCTGTATATTTCAATTACGTATCCTCGTAAAATAATTGTTTTATATACAAATACCTAAACATTGTCGATTTTTTAGCTAATTAAATTCACGATGTTTATATAGGAAATGATAAAATTGGACTATTTTATAGAAACAAATGACAAAAGAGCAAGAGGCTCATCTGATATTAATTGACGCCGCAACCTATCGACACTCGCATTAGACGATTACAAAAATTTTACAAAGTTTATTCTCAATTATCTTTTAAATACTTTAAGCCCTGATCAACTCCAATGAAAATGTAACACAGTTCATTGTAATGACATTATTATGAACGTGATTTGTGAAAAAATGACACAACGGGCTGTTTAATAAAAAAAAAACATGTTGTTTTCTGCAATCTAATTGTGTTATCGCAAAAAGCGTCTTACGAAAAGAAATTGTCGAATTCTAAACTTCCTACTGCAAAAAAGGGACGATTTCATGAAGTATGCGTTAGATACATATTGCAGTGATTGATATTCAATAATATTTACTTACTCTGGACCGATATTACGAGACTTGTAGCGTATGATACATGCATATTCAGGAACCTAATTTAATCAATTGAAAGGGAACAGGAAACTAAGACAAGGAGGCGTATTGGAGCGAGAATGCGGTTACTATCACACGCTACGTTGAACGTACCGTATAAATAGCTCATACTACGAACAATATATAGTGCATATAATGTTACATAAGTATAAAAATACATGTGTACATACAGAACATTTTGAAAAGATACCTCAAATAACATGCAAACGTGTAAGGGAATTCAGTTGTTAGGTGCAGTTTTTAAGTACCTATAGAAGCCTATAAATATTGGAATACATAATTAGTGTATTTATTTGATATTTGTATGTATAAATATATCACGCCGTCCTCTTTGCGTATGTATTTTTTTTTACCTAGTGGCCTACCCCCGGGCGAGGTATTCCCCGGGCCGTGGAATATCTAGCTGAATTAAAACACAACATTTTAAATTTTTATTAACAAAATTTCAATAAGTACATATTAGCTATTTACATTTTGATCTTAAAACGTCCTATTCCGTAGCTTTGCAAATGTTAATATATATATTTAATCTTAAAATTCAACTTTATATAGTGTTTTATTACATATTGCTATTATTAAATAAAAATATTTACATAATTCTTAACATAGTTTTAACAATAAAATATTTATGTAAGTCTAGCTTGTATTCCTCGTTTTGTTCTTGTTTATGCATGTCTTTGCTATCTTTATGCAGTATTCAGCGAAGATTGTTTTATGTTTTTTATCTGCAAGGATACTAGGGATGGTTTCCGCCTTCAATGTTTTATCCAGTCGATATTCCAATTGAAAACTTTCGCGGTGGTATATCGGACATTCTATTAAAATGTGAGGCAGTGACTCTTCATCTGCACCGCAAGGGCAAACAGGACTGTCCTTACATTTGAATCTGAAAAAGGTATTCCGAGAAGCCGCCGTGACCAGTGAAGATTTGTCTTAGTGCGTAGTTTGGTTCAATAGTTTTTATGATACTATACGCGTCGATGGCATCGGTGAAGAAGATTTTTGTGACTTTCCCTGTAGTGGTATTTATGTACCTGGTACGCCACTCTTGTAGTGTTCTCGCTCTGATGATACGCTGGAGGTATGACAGAGGGTAACAATCATAAACGGGTTTCGTCTTCACATTCCCGGTGGCTGCTTTCGCTAGCTGGTCCGCCCGCTCATTTCCCTGCATTCCCGCATGAGCCTTGACCCAGATCAGTGTAATCGTTTTTTGGGGATTGACTCTCAGCATATTGCGGATCGCGGTTGCCAGCGGATTGAGGGAACGGAGTCCGGTGACGGCATCAAGTGCTGTCCTGGAGTCACTGTAGATGTTGAAGTTGGTCTCTTTTCGCTTTGTTGCCAGTTATATCGCCTTATGCAATGCGACCATCTCTGCCTGATAAACGCTGCAAAATTGTGCAAGTGGTAGCTTGTGCGATTCAAGTTCACGTTGTTTCTTCCAGATGGTCACAGCCGCGCCAACCCCATCCGGTGTTTTACTACCGTATGTATTAAAAAATCACCAAAGATTACTTTATTTATAATTACAATACTTATTTATTATTAAATTAAAAATTAAATAAATTATAAATTTTTTGACGTTGTATAAAATTTATTTTAAATATATGTTATTTCAAATCAAGAAATATATATCTCGATATACTTGTTTTCTAAATTACATAGCCATAATATTTTTGCATTTTTTTGCGTTCAAAGTTTATTTAAAGCAGAATAATCTTAAACTTCTCGCGCTGTCATTCAATTCACGGATTTGGTTTGAAATATCTACTATAGATTTAAGTTATTTCTATGACTCTCAGTATAACTCTAAGAACAATAAGCACAACAATAAATTAATAAAGTAGTCATTAATCAATGATATCTATTTATATATTACATTACGTTAACGTAGTTATATGAAAACACTACATCTAATAATTATATTTTCAAGGTTATAATTCTAATTAAAAATAATAAATATTGGCGATAATACATGTGCTTTTTTTATAAAAATGGCTGTTTAATTCTCGAAGCTAGAGAGAGCAGTCTTTATAATAAATTAAGTTTAAACAAATGTAGGTTCACGGTCTACAAAAATAAGTATTTATATAAGAAATACACAGGCCTCAGTATGATGATAAAATTTTAGCGCTTTAAGTAACCTTTAAAATTGCAATTCCTTAAAGTCTTTTAAGAACGCGCATCTCACATACTCATAGAACTTTGAAAAACGGCTTTGTGACCCCGAATGATGTTAAAGTCGCGTGCTAAGTACGGACCGGGCCGTATCCGCAAAATATTTTCGCTGACAATCCTCATCGCTCCATCTATCTTGACAGTATTTGTAGATGATAGAACGGACATCTGGGCATATATCCCCTGCCATACGCACATAAATCACATGTGTATTTGTTATACATAGGTTATAAGTAATGTTTAAATTCGGTGATGAATGTACATACACTTACATAAAACAAAAGCTGTTCAATTACTTGGCCGTTTATTTGGAAACCAAAAAATCAAATCCGACATTTGATATTTGCATCTCAACGTTTTATTATGGAAATTATCTTCAATAAGATTCGGCGAGATAATATCGAATTACGAGGTTCTGTGGAGTAATTTTCGTTATTCTTTTTCCGAATTTTGTCATAGCTAACAATTCCTTTTGTGCAATTATAAAGAATTGGGCTCGCTGTACGTTTTCTACACACTCTCGGTTTACCACAGATAAGGGAATTATTGAGGTTCATGATTTTGCCTAACAATCATCGTTCACCGTTCATTTGAAAACATCGATCAGGTCATACATAAGAATGAACAAGATAAATTGCATTAATTAAACATCTTAACAAAAGGGGGACGCACAAATAATTTGTAAATGCAAATATAAAAATATAAATACAGCCACAACTCGAACTCACGACATCCAATCTTCGCATGTATTGGCTAACTGCCAAGTTAAAATACCTTAAGGCCCAATAAATAGAGCTAACTTACATTAACTATAAGCAAATTTCAAATTTATAATTCAATCAATCTTTCAGTGGTCGGCAGTAACATAAGGTGCCAAACTTGGCCGCTCTCAAACTTACATTATGTTAAACTAAAGTTATTAAAGTGTTGACAACCAAGTACTTGACCTAAATGTTATTGAATTTGAGTCTTCGAAGGGAAAGGGTCCCAGTATTTACAAATTAACCTCACCGAATTCGTACGTAGATTAAGTGGTGGTAAAGTTGGCGGGTGATTAGATAGAAACTGTTTTGTATAGGATTTTCTTTACTAATAAGATGTATTAAATTAACTTTATAAAATGCCTGTAATTTATATTTAAATTTACACAGAAAAGTGTGTGGAAGATGCCTTTTTTAGATGTAAGACGTCGGTGGAGCAAAAGTACGAACACTCTTTTGTACAGCTACAACTTCTTTTCTAAACTAGAAAACTGGAAAAAGTTTTTTATATATGTATATACTATATGTACTACAGTGCATGGGTTATGTTATGACTCGATTGGTGTATTTGAGGCTTCATCCGAAAAAAGAGCAGCGTCCCTGATGTGCCGCATTGAGGTTAGTACTAATGGCATTTTGAATGTA
Source organism: Pontia daplidice (assembly GCA_963693355.1). NCBI lineage: Eukaryota > Metazoa > Arthropoda > Insecta > Lepidoptera > Pieridae > Pontia > Pontia daplidice. The sequence goes on along the minus strand of CAVNZL010000140.1, from coordinate 7,103,217 downwards.
TTGGGTATCAAAGAGGCCAAGCTTGTGAAGCACTGGAGGGGATTGCATACCTCATTATCTTAATCTTGTGGGAAACATGTAATTTGACTCCAGGGCTAATAGTAAATTAGTGTTTATATATTTCTAGAGAAGTACTGATATAGTTTTATAATATATTGAATGTACATAGTAACACATGGATCTTTGTGGTCTGACAATAAACGATAATGATTATTATTATATACGTACCAAAAAATTGCAACGCATTAGGATTTGAAGGTGATAACCGAGAACTGATGCGAATTTGAGTCTGATTTATGGTGTTCTTCAAAAGTTGCCGCAACACTTATGCGATGTATTCCGGATTTCGTGAATGTTTTTATTAGTCTCTTTGAAATCTCTGGATAATGGATGTGATTCAGACACAGACACTCTTTTTGTTATATAACTAGCTCTTCCACGAATCAGTAGGCACGCCGTTAATACGCCGCTCTGCAAAGCAGAGTACTGGTTCGACCTCGGCTCGGTCAAATATTGTGTGATGAGCATATCTTTTATGTGTGGTCTGGGTATTCAAAATGTGCTTTTAAAAAAAGTATATTTGTAAGCATATGTTTTAAATATAAATTTAACATTTTAACAGAAGCTATAACCGGGTAACCGACCGTTTATCAAATGTGTCTAACTATAATAATTATTAGCTCTATGAAATATATTTTAGTATGTTTTACTAAAATAGATAAAACAAACTTTTCTTAATCTTAATGTGTCTACGCTGTTAGGTTATGGAATTCACATCCCGTCTCTATCCGCTTATCTCCCACTCAGGCTTCCTTTAAATATTAGAATTAAAGACATTACGTGTCTAAGCCGTGTCCCTAAAAGCATTAATATAAACTTTTATCGCGATTCATGTACTTAGCATGTATGTTTAGTATTATTTTACTTTTTTCGTTTAGTTATTCCTACTCTTTACCAATGTCTTATATACTCTTAAGAAGGTTGCCTGAAAGAGCTCGTTTCATAGCGATAAGCCCGTTGCCCTCTTAGTTATTAAAGCCGTTTCGTTTCATATGTAACCCAAGGAAATATTAATAAAATAAATGAATAAATAATACAAAAAGTAAAGTAATACACAATAAATCTTTTAATTAAATGAAAGCGAGGAACCTAATTTGAAAGTTAACGGAAAAGTAAACCATGCAATCGCGACACTGAAACAAACGACTTGGCAGCCGTTCACGACATTAGCATTGTATTAATTATTTCAATTTAATACCTCTAAATTAAAAATTAAATATCAAATTAAAAATCATATAGACGTTTATCCCCTTATTATTTGTAAGTGCTCTTCCATATGAAGATATGGAATCCTGACACTGATATACTACGAGTAATAACTACTACGATCCAATTTGCTCTCCGGTTAATAATCTCTTTTAGTAATGTCTATATATGTATATTACCTAGGTAATGAGAGCTTAACAACTGTTTAGAAGAGTTTCGTATAGACAGTTTTGTCTTACAAGATACCTGTAGTCTAAGACGTAAATTACAGAAACGTTTGACAAAGATCTATAATCCTGTACATTCCTCATTTTTTGTTACATAAATCAATTTGTTGGTATTTCTAATTGCCTTGGTACAATAAATAGCTGTATTAAAAAACTACGAAATGAAAATAGTATTCTGTCTATAAAAGAAAGTGTGCATTCCATATTTCTCTTAAAAAATAAGCCTTTGATATTAAAAATACAGAAGGTGTTATTCAATATCTCGTGTCAGGCACAACCAAAGTATAGATATTAAATTCACTGTGAAAAGACGGCAATGAAAATTATACAGCGATATAATTTTCATTCAGCTTTTGCATGAACAATCTGCGAAGTAATAACTATGATTTCTCTACAAAGGTGCCAATTATTCAGGAAAATTGTAGGATGTTCAGTTATATCCTAATTAAAGGCATAAAATAAAGTTTAGACGACATATGTCTTAATATACATTTGTAATAATAATATTTATCTAGTTTCTTCTTAAAAACTAAACAGTGCTAGTAAATATATATTTAAAGTACCCTTTATATTCTAGGTCAACAGAAAAGTTTGTTTATATTTTTAAGCTTTCATTCTATTTTTAGGGTTTCAAGTTTAAAAACTACATTTATGTTTCAATATGAATACAATTTTTGTTTTGGAGTCACTGAATTCAGGATTCGCGGGCAACGAAATATTTTAAACATAGGATGATAATATTCGCTTGGTTCTCACGACCCACATGGATAAAAAATGATATCCTAGGTCATATCATCATAAAAGCACCCAACCAATGTATTTTGTATGCCAATTTTCAGCTAACAAAATTGATTTATTTTATAGATAAATTTTTATATTAGCCCTTAATTCTGTTTTTCGTAAAAATCCTATTATTCTTGGGAAGATGTATTTATAAGGACCCCAACGTTAAATAAAGATGGTACTTATGTGATTATAATAATTGCTTTAGGCTTAAGCGCGTTTCATACTGTTGTGCTTATTTACCAGAATTATTTAGAATGCGTATTGAAACATAATATAAACAAAAGAATATCGTATCAATACCCATGTGTATTAGTCTGTGTAGAACGAATGTGATGTAGATAAAACTATTTACCGTGAATAAATAGCTTAAATCTATTTAAAGTACCATCCAGACGCAAAATCCGGATGAAATAAAATCAGCGAAACAGACACTTGATTATGCCATATGCGTCACCGATTATCCCAAATCGGTCTTTTGCAATATTTGAAATACTTCATACAAATTCATAGCGAACGAAAGAGGTCAACATTCGAAGGTTTAAAATAGGAATTTGGAATGAGGCAAATTCGAGTTTAAAGTGTGTACTCGCACTACGGAATCTATTAAATAGCAATGTCGAGCCCTTTGCATACATTTAATATTTGCCGTCTTGACTCGACGAACAAGACATCGAGTGATAATGGAAATTGAACGAGATGACTTTCCAAAATTGACTTTCTTTACTCGCTATAAATATGGCTCGGATTAATAAACTGAAATATAAAATAGAATTTTATAGATTATGTGAAATCAACTGTGTGGATTCAAGATGTCACTTATATTTTTTCTATTTGTCCATTGTGTTCCAGCTTGAGATATAGAAATATGTAGCGAACTGTTTTATTCATAATACAAAAAGTAATTATATTAAAAGATCGAATTTGTTAGATATAACTTTATTTTCAAATAAACACAATTTATGGTATTCAAATACCACTTTACAATCATATATATATATAAAGTTAAAATAAATATCGATGTACTAAATAAGTACATCTGAGTATTATTGTAACATTACGCAATTAGATTTAGAATTTATTTTATTTTTTTTATGATAAAAAATAACGTGTTATATATACATATATATTTTGGGGGGCAACTGACTGAGATGGTGTTTTTCAAATGGTACTATCGGACAGTCTCATTTTTTTCTTTCAAGAAAACATACGTTACGTTTAAAACCTATTATTTTATTCCCTTGACTTTTGCCAACTGTATTTATTTTATGATATTTTTAAATAAATACCACACCACATTCGACCACAAATAATTAACGTTTTCTAAAATGACATTCGCAATCAAAAAAAGCTTGTGGCAATATTATTTGTGTTATAATGTAAACAGGAAAGGTACTCGCGAACATGAACTCGTTTAAGATTTTATTTGCGCGCTACTTTATACTTTTAACCTATAAATAAATTAGAACAGTTGCAGTTTTAAAACGACATTCCAAGTTCAAGTTTGCGTTCGGATTTTCAAATTATTTCAAACGAATGTCTCCCGCTGCGTCATACAAGCCCGCGTCAGTCGAAACGGCGGTTGCCAGTGTACCTCAGACTTCACGAGATACGGCTGAAAGCCGCGCATCCGTACGCATCTAAAACTCTTTGCGTAAATAAGTTATCTGTGCTTTATTTTTCGCGGGAAACAATTGTGACGCTCTATATTTTAATTGAATTCAGAAATGTTGTTTTTTCAATAACTCTTTATTGTTGTTAAATCGAGGTTTTGTAAAATAAATTTCCTAAGCAGTTTTTGAGGTAAGTGATATTTTATTTCGATAATAATTATCTCTGGATGGTTTAATTATTTAAGACTCATTTATTTATTGTTTGAGCAATGAGTTGAGTGTTTAACAACATCTATTCGGATTCGTTAGCTAGGCTGCTTTTTCAAAATAGGATTTTTTCCAATTGGATATGTGGTAAACTAGTCTTTGGTAAAAAGAAATAGTTTTTATAATTGTTTTCTCTTAATTAACAATATGACTTGCTATAATAAATATAATTAATAATTTAGATTAATACGTATTTACGCTAACCCTTCGTAATGGATAGCAGATGTTAAACTTTGTCAATTAGTCATGTCAGAATGTTTTACGTCACACGGGTTGGCTCAATCACTCAGAAAAACCCTCTATCGAAACTTTCTTTTTAAATGAAAAAATAGGAAAAGTACATACAATTAGATTAAGAGAAACATAATGATTATAAAACTTACTGTAGTATTATTTTCACCGTCGGTCTATTTTAAATATGTCATAACTTAGTAATGGAATACAAACAATTTATTTTATATTTATGATAACAATTATTTCACTAAATTATAGATAAAATATAGAGAAAAAAATTAAAGCGAAGTTGCGAACTGATTAAAATGAATTTACTGAAGACGTATTTTTTTTGTTAATATCAACGTTTGTGAGATCAAGATTATTAAAAAAATTAAAAGTTTTATTCACTTAATGGCTTCAATTTCCTCACTCAAAGGGTAAAAACGGGACCCTATCACTGAGACTTCATTCTTGTTGATGTATTTTGTGAATCGTAACAGTTAGTTGAAATTTAGTTCTGTAGCTATCACAAAAAAAATATTAAACAAAATAATTATTTAATATTTTATATAATTATTTAACATATTACGTAATAAACAAAATAAAAAATCCTAATAGACCAATCTACGAGGAATACTCCGCAAAAAAAAACCGATTAGAAAAACTTCGCGAAAAAAACATGCGTCGAGTGGTTGTGGGTTTTTTTTGCGGAGTATGTCTTGTACATTGGTATATTACGGTTTTAAACGTAATAGTTTTGCTCGTATGGTACAGAGATTCGCAAGGCCGTATTGCTTTTTAGAGTTTCAATGTATATGTATTACTAGCACTCTCATACCTAAAATAGCCTATTGCACGATGACCTCTTTACCTGAAAAGAAAATACACCCAGAGCACAGGTGAGGAATACACTAACAAATCTTGTAGCGTCTTATAAGCTACCTTCTATTAAAAAAGTTATTTTTAATATTCACTGTTAATACACATGTTTTTTTATTAACCTTGATCTCATGTTAGTACAGATCACTGTTCTGTGCTTCTCACTTAATATATGCCACTATCTGAATAATTTGTATAAAATAAATTGTTCAAATTAAAAATAAATTTGTTAAAATAAATGTATGTGTAAATGTTACAATATAGGGAACTATTAACTATATTGGGGTTTATAATTAACCCACAGTAACAGTCGATCATTTAATCACTTAAGTTCCTTACCGTGTACAAACTATTCGTCAAAAGTTGGTAGAGTGATTAATTTTCAGCCCCTAATAGAATTAAGCTATCCAGAAAACGTACTTGGATTTCTGGAACTCGTTAAGTTTTATGCTTAATGACTATTTTCTCGTGAGTCTTAATTTTGCTAATAAAAATTTAAACATATGAAATTGAAGTTCAGTACTGGTCACTTCAATCTCAAATACCTCTTTGGTAAGGAATTCCAACCAATATTCCACCTAATATGTTCAATTCTAGGGAGTCGTGATTCGTGGAACTTAATTCATATCAGACATCCTCAGGCCCTCAGGCTATTAAGAGACGAGTGATCAAAATTGTTGTGTGTCTCTGTGTATAAATATATTTTTATTTTATGTATTCAACGGCTTATTACCAACCTATGTGTTATCCTTGACATTGGGTCCTTTGTGCTTCACGGACTTTTGTTCGCATTGTGTGATGGTAAAGCGCTCCTCGCTAAGCTTCTAATAACTTACTTAAAAAAACCTATAGAAAGCAATATTTTCAACATTATAAGAACTAAGCAAAACTTGTTTATAATATTAATATCTAAACAGGTATTAGCTTCCTAAGTTACGTTGTAAGTTAAGAAATGACATGTAGCTGTCAATTGTTATGCTAAAGTAAACGAACAATCCTTCATAAATAATAGAGTTAAGATTTATAAAATTTAGGTTGAATATAATTCAGTTTCTGACGATATCATGTGTGAAATATTGTCAATATATATTGGTTAGACTTTACAGCTAGCCGCCAAACAGACTCTAGCAGTATGTGACAGATCGCTTTTTGATATAATTTGAGGGTCCACAAAATCATTTACTTAATTTCGTTTATAAAACTATGGCGATCATAGAATTTCTTTAAAAGAAGGTTTATTGCATTTGCAAACATTTACTTCGTTTAAAATCAGTCTACACGATGTCTGTTTTTTATTTGACTATAATATGCATTCAATAAATATATAGTGCTACTGGTAATGTGATAAGCTTCGTTAAAAAAATCTAAATCATTAATATACACTATTATTAGAATATGGTTCTGTTAATGAGCTGCTTAATTATTAAAAAACATGTTCGCAGTAGTATCTTAAATGCTCTACACCGTATGAGACATAGAGTCGGTTTTTGACTAATAAGAAAAAGTAATAGCTAAATCCTCAAAACTTAGAAAAGCGGAGAATAAATTTAGTTATAATTCGGCCAAATCATCAAATGACATTCATACCACTCTTCATTATTCGTGACAGTTTTTCAAGTAACAGTATTATGAATATCCCATATTTTCATATATGCAAACATGCTATCATTTCAATATGAAACTCGATACAAATCATATTATCTATACCCAATCTGACGATACACGAACGCGATACGTTTAAATTGTTTTTCTAAAAATTCTTACATTCGTCATTCACTGCTTTTGTGTGGATGTAGTTAACCATTTACTCCTAAATATAGTTTCATAGTAATCTAAAAAAGTAATAGACAAAATTACGAAAAAGTGAGGTTCTGTACCCATTCGGCCATTTGTACTTCTAGTAGATATGAATGTGTACGCAAAATATTTTTTTTGTATAGTGTAAATTTATCAAGTTATAGGTTTCAAAAGAATTGTCGTTGATTGGTACTACAAGTTTTCGAAAGTAATTTTTCGAATATAACAAATCTACAATAATATATTTTATATACATACATATTAAAAATATACTGTTCTTTTTGACAGTAAAAAAAAAATTAAAAATTAAAAAAAAATTAATGTCAAACTACTTTCAACCATTACAGTCACTTCACCAATTTTTTTTAATTTTTTTTTCTTTCAAAATATAGCTTAAATAATATGAAAGTACACTAGAAAATTTAAAATGGGATCTCTATTCGTTTAGGAGATACGTTGAATAATATACACCCGCGCGCAAGGGGCGTCACATTACCTTGCAAGGTTGAGCAGTTTCCATATTGCAACTTTATTATATTTTTTCGTTTTAGCGTGTATTTAACCTCATTTAATTATATGAAATAAGTTTTATTCATATATGTAATATAAATATAACTACATATACAAATATAAGTTAATAATATATTATAAAGAAAAAAACGTTTTTGGAGCAGTAGAAAAGTTTTATTATTTGCCATATATATACGCCATCTTTAATAACGTGTAGTACTTTTTAAACGTGTTTTTTTCTCAGATAAGTCAACTCAAACCTTCTCAAGAAAGACAGAAATTATAACACCAATCATTTATATGAATGGGCAAAATCATCTTTCAAACCGCCATTTATTTCTGTTCTAAGATGATATAGAGCGTCAGAGAATTTTTTTAGAACCCCGATTTGCGTCTACGGTCCTTTCAGAACCAAAAAGTTTCACAGCTTTATTCCAACAACCACAGGCCTTCTTGTAAGAGGACCAGTTCTCCCATAAATTCCCATGGTAAAAATGTTAAAATTACATCAATTATTACATAATTAATTAATAAATAAACAGTTCTTGTGTTGTACCAATGTTGTTTTATAATGTTCGAACTATTTTATCACAGTAATGTATACAAGCCATTTTATTTGACCACACCACATCTAACATCTCATATCGCCCCTTGCGCCGCGGGTGTATATTATTCAACGTATCTCCTAAACGAATAGAGATTCCATTTTAAATTTTCTAGTGTACTTTCATTATTATTTAAGCTATATTTTGAAAGAAAAAAAAAATTAAAAAAATTGGTCGAAGTGACTGTAATTCCGGTTTGAAAAGTTTACTTCCGGTTTTGACCATTATTTTTTTTTTTAATTTTTTTTTTTTTTTACTGTCAAAAAGAACAGTATATTTTTAATATGTATCGCTATATAAAATATATTATTGTAGATTTGTTATATTCGAAAAATTACTTTCGAAAACTTTAGTACCAATCACACAATTCTTTTGAAACCTATAACTTGGTAAATTTACACTATACAAAAAAATATTTTGCGTACACATTCATATCTACTAGAAGTACAAATGGGCGAATTGGTCGATTTTCAGAACCTCACTTTTTTTCCCTGTCCGCTTACGTGAAATGTCCCTTACTTGAACATGAAAACGTTTAATGGAGCGTAGATAATATAACAATGTGGAATTTTAGTCACTATCAGGAAACACAGTAGGGGCTGTAGTATGATGATGCCCTAACCTCGCTCCACAATAGGAGTTAATTTCCTAAATGACTGTTGCCTTTATATGGTTATTTGAAAAGTTCAATGTTATCATATATACGAGTACTCATATTTCTATGTACATAGAGGATAGATCTTTTGAGTAATGCAAAACATTTTATTTTATTGTAAGACATTTTGTCTATTTATGCCTTGTACTATATAAAATGATTAAAGTAAAATTGGATGGAAACCTTTTAAACTATCTAGAGAATATTCTTTGTGAATAAAAAGTGGGTTTGATTTTTGTGTAGACCAATCTTATTTATTGTGTATAAAAAACAAGCTAATAATAACAACGACAAACAATATTATTTCAGTAAGTTAAATTCTGTACTTGTGACAACTGAATAGCGAAACCAATTTACTATTATCATAGGGGTTTCCTCTCGATTAATTTATTCACCATTCTATAAAGCATATAATAACTAAATAAGGTAGTCTGTTTATTTGTACCTTATACAGGTCGTAACCCATCTTGAAGCTAACACATATTTTGCAAAACTCAACCCAAAAGGCAATCTTGATTTGATCAGCCATCCGTAAAATAAGTCTTCAAAACCCTCAAATAATAAATGTTATAAGTCGAATCTCGATTGTTTCCAATATCTACTGAAGTGTAGATTGTTATAGCGAGTAATCAACGAAATTAATCTTGTTAGACGTGTTTCTCAGTGTCATCAGTCGAGTATTAAAAGTTTATACAGGGCGAGTCAATTAATTGGGTTTTATGTAGCTTTTATTCACATTATACATGCAAATGGTCACATAAATCGATTTAACGACCTCCGTGGCTTCAGGTTGTTTATTATATCATATTAATTAATAATATTTCGATATTTGAATAAAAAATGGCTTTAACGCTAAATAAAAAAAACTCTATTCGGTTTAATCTTTTATTATTCCCAAGAACATATCAAAGAATAGACAAATCCGGCGATATTGTGTTATTTCTCCAAAATAACAATTTCACGAACCTCAATGATTTTGTTATTCTGCAATAATAGATTGTCTGTCGAATGTGAATGACATGTTTTTACCAATTTTCAGTAAAGTAATGAGTGATATTTCCGTGTAACGTGTAGGAACAGCCTTTTAAATTGTTATTCTCTTGCTTTGTTTTGGTTGAAAGAATCCCGAACCATTTATTGAGTATATGAGATTTTTTATGAACTTTTTAAAGCTTTCATTATTTCAAATAATATGACGACGGGATCTGTTGTAAACAATAAAATTATGATATAATAGGCCACAATGGGGATTATATATTTTATAATAATATATTATATATATATATATATATTTTTTTAATATTATATATATATATATATATATATATTAATTTCGTTGTGTATTATACACAACGCATTACAATTATTACAACGCGTTAATGCAAAATAACAGAGTATATGAATATGGAGTACTATTCTATCATCCTTCCTATCCTTTTTCTTTTAATAATGATTCCGATATTCAGTTTGCGTACCCAATAATTTCAAGTAAATGACATTAGTGCCACAAATATCTAAACCGGTTGGTTTCGGTAGATGATAAATCGGAACTTTGTTAAGAGTACCAATTCCGATTGTTGTATAAATAAGTTTTCATACAATGGCCTTTGCTCATTAACAGAATGAATAAGTTTATATTGTTACCATAAAATCAGAACTTCTAATATCAGAATAATAGTGTGCCACACATACTGTTCGACTGTCCTATACACCTTTACGACAGAATTAAACTGGAGACAAAATTAAAAAAAAAAAAAATTTACAAAAAAAAAAAAAAAAAAAATTTTGGTTGAAAAGAAAAAAAAAAATTTTAAAAGGGGAAAATTTAAAAAAAAAAAAAAAAAATAAAAAAAAAAAAAAAAAAAAAACTTTTTTTCCTTTTTGGGGAAAAACCCCCAAAAAAAAAAAAAAAAAAAAAAAAAAAAAAACCCCCCCCTATATAAAAAAAAAATAAAAAAAAAAAAAAAAATTTTAAAAAAAAACCCCCAAAAAAATCCCCTCTCCCCCCCCCCCCCCCAATCCCCCCCCGGGGGGGGGGGAAAAAAAAAAAAATATCAGAATAATTTGGAATAGAATTATGACCACAAAAATATGCTTGACCTACATAAATAGCATAGAGACAAATATAATGCCAAGCTTGTCAAGCAAGTCAGATTTGAAAAAAAATTGCACCTCAAAATATAAACTGTCTCTAAGTTATAATGATACAATAGAATGTATACTCGTATAACGTGGGAACTTTTTGAATATTCAGTAAATCACCGGTTCATTAAGAATCGAATGGTAAGTGTGAGTGCTCATAATTTTGCTGAATAATTAAGTCGGGAATTTTGATTTCGGTTAAACGATTTTCAATTCGATCGCGCGAGCTTACATTTAAACCGCTGCTTTTAAAATCCGAACAGATTTTGCGAAAAGCCATAAATTACATTCAATCCCTACAATTGTCTTTATGTTTAACTCACGTTCGTAACTTACTCGTAGACGCTTTTAAATACGAACGACAAAAGAATTTACTTTTAAGACAATGAAAACAATTATAATGTTTTTCAAAAGTTATTTCTTCATATCTGTTTTTTATCTAAGAGATAAAAAAATAATCCCAACACAGATTTTTAATATAAACCCGCAAATTTTAGTAAATACATAAAGCTTCATTAAATCGAGAGAAAAATTAAGTGGTTTTTAACGAACAGTACAAACATAGCACCTTTCATCCAATAGAAAATATATTTGTAACGAAACAAAAGTTACTATCGATCTTGGAGATAATTTATATGTCTGGTCACTGATAGACCACTAATTGAAAACAATAAAGACAGCGCACGTCCATTTTCTCTCACCAATTTAGATCGACACTTCCCATTCCCACACTTTCATATAACAAGGAAACTTTCACGAATCCGATAACAATCGTTGTTTTTGTAGTAATTACGAAAATGATTATAGATTTTCGCACTCATCATTTATAGTTGCTTCGTTGTCTTGGGTAAATTCCTTTTTTTCTGATATGATATTTGTCCTTCATTCTTGTGTCGATTCCAATATAAGCACATCAAATCTCTGAGCTGATCTGCGATGTTTTTGATATGTGTTCTTCAGGTACAATCGTCGAAAACACTCAACGTTGTCTATTAAAATGTTTAGGCTTTGCTCTTGACATAGAAATGAGATTATTTACACATGTACGTGATTATAATAGCGAAGTTAACTGTCACGACAATGCGAAGCACTCTACTTCGGGACAATGCGAGATGAGAATGTTGTCCTGAGTTACGAATATTAAAACTTGTGATATATAAAATTGCACTCAATATGAGAATTTAAAGAGAAAACAGCTATCTGTAAATTCGAATCTGTTATTTTAATCCTATGATTCTGAGACAAATGGGTTGGTTAAGAAATTGTACTTCAAACATTACTTTCGATTTGTGTCTTCACGGCGTTTTTATAGGCACGGCTGAAATTTATTTATGCTTAATTTGAACTTGAACTTTTCGCTGCACTTAATTCGACGTCAAATACCTTACTTTTGGTTTGGTTAGGATTTTTATAAGGATCAATAATTTAAACAAATTTCAAAAAGTTGAAGCCTAGAGAGATTTTTATGTATATTTTTATGTATTGGGTATACATAAAAATGTAAACAAGCTGTATGCTCTGTGACGGACCGTATAGCATAAGCCACAGAGCCGCAAAGAAATATCTTCATTAAAATCCCCGCAGTGTCGCGCTTATTGATCTGAATTTGTGGCTTTCGAACAATACCTGGAGTCTACAATATTGTGATTATTGAACGCAGTTACAATAGCTCCTTTGAAAGCATACTTCAGATTAAAGAGAATGCTTCACAAAGAAATAATTACAAACTATACAACGCTTCGGTGTTGTTCTATATATCCCAAGATAATACTTAATTAACTTGAATGTGTTGGCACGACGGTACACTGCGTCGCAAGACATCTGCAGGCCACAATCACTTGGTGTTTATATAATGGTGCATAGCTCAATGCTGGCGAACTGTGAGCGTTTAATAAATTACTGCTGCGACTATTCACATTCTACTTACAAGTTATACGGGAATTTTTGGGACGGTAAAATATTAATAATTACTGACCAAACAAGACAAAGCTTATCCTGATCAGTGGTGGGTGGCGAACTAAACAATGGGCTCCTGTGCCGCGATTTCTACAAAATGTGCCCCAAAAACCGACTACCTCACGATTGCCCGAATTCGAATGATTATTGTCCACCACTAAACCCCAAAACCCCCTCTATACAATGGCTAGTTGCTTTAATGGGCCATCTCAGGCCATTGTGTAAGGGGCTTAAAATGTTAGTATGATGATAAAAGACTATTATAATTAATACGACCTTCACCGGTAAAGATTTGTTTAAATTTAATCAAATGATTTACTACGAACGAATGATTTATTCTATGGATCATATTTAGCAATTTTTACATACAGAATTCTAGTTCGTGGAATATATACTGTTTGTGTATACTGATTATTGAAAATTTTGCAATATGTTTGTTGACGTAGATTAGAATATCAATTTATAATTTAGAACTTATGCGAAATATAGATAATTGCGTTGGAAAATTGTAGAATAACAGAAACGTGAAATGTTTCCCTGAAATACACCAAAACACATGTAAAAATAGTCCAAATTGTTCGAAAAACAAGTGACATTGCACACGCTTTTGAAGATGGTGAATCGTTTCGTCGTTGTCAAAAGCACCCATAACCGAGCCTCTACGATGAATATAAAGAAACTGGAGCAAGCGAGAGAAGTATGCAAAGATCGTAGCAAGTAGATGTCTGTGGTCTCTGATCTGATAGCTTCGTAATGGATAATTAAATATCAATTTTTCTGGTGGCTACTGTATTTGATACAATCATGATATAGTATAGTTGCTATGAGGAGGTTCATAATATGATGAAATAAAAAAAAAAACTAATTTCGAAACCTTAATCTAATAATTTACTTAAATATTGTATAATTTTTGTATTTTCATTTAACTTAGATTTATTTGTTAGAAAAAATTGTTTATATACCATTAGTTATGTTAATTAAATTTTATACACTAAATCATTTTCGCAAGTATTGTGAATAGCACATATTATAAGTACTTACACTGCCAACAATTTCGTTTATATTATTATTATATTTCGTTTAATAAATATAATAAGATATTATATTCGTTCTGTAGCCATATCCTGAGGCCCATATTTACATCCAGCAGACTTCTTTTTATGGGTTTTGGGACGTCGACTAAAAGAAAAAAATCGGCGAAAGTATGTCGACGAGTATTCGTAAGTTTAGTTTTCGTTTACAAGAGTGCTTATTTAAAAAAATCCAATTAATAAGCCTTCTAAAATAAAATATAACTCTTATTTATATTTTTTCAATATTATATAATTCATGGCTCAACCAGTACAAGCAAAACTCATAGTGAGATGTTATCCATGTTATGTATAAAGTCAACCTATTTGGCGTAATGGTGACCATTTCGTATGCCGGGGTTCCATTTCCGGTAAGGGAATCTTAAAATGTATAGAACGTTACACTTCAAATAAATACAAATTGCTGGTTACAGTTATTATTAGATAATATTAGTATTATCCTTTACCTTAAAAAGTGTTATTATAAGCATAAAATGGTTAATGTTAAGGAAATGAAACACTTAGAATTTTATAAATATAGAGTGTAGATGTAGTGTGTGAGGTAGTGCATACAAAAAAACCTTCTTGTTTTTTGAAATCGATAAAAATAAAGAAACTCATGTTTTTGGGTAAAGTATATGTATTCGTACAAAAAAAATGGTTAAATTGAATCACATTGACTATTATTATTATGTCATCCTTAACCTTTTACTAGTAATATATAACAGACTTACCTTATAACACTCGTTGCTGACTGTAAAGCATTTCCTAAACCATTTTTGAGAATTATTTGAAAATCCATTTAAAAAGTTTTGTTTAATTAAAGTGTAGAAGTCACTTTACTTATTCATAGAATTCCGATGACCTAAGCTTTAAGCGTCTAAGTGTGAACTATTTCCTAGTCTAGCGTAACTTTGTCATAGCCTCCATTTGAATATTCCACTTTGCACATACTATCGCATAATGTGAGTTAAATTGATCATTGTAAACATAAGTAGAGATATATAATGTTTAAAATGTAGAAGTTAAACTAGAAATATCTATATATAAAATTCTCGTGTCACAATATTCGAACATGAACTCCTCCGAAACGGCTTGACCGATTCTCACGAAACTTTGTGAGCGTATTGAGTAGGTCTGACAATCGGCTATTTTTATCCCCCTAAATGTTAAGGGTAGTCCACCCCTAATTTTATTTTTTAGACAACATCTTAGTTTATTTTTTTATGATACAACATACAAAACAACATATAATCCTAAATTTTCACCCTTCTACGACCAACCCTTATTTTTTATTTATTAATTGAAAATTGAAATCACATGTATGGCAAAACTACGTTTGCCGGATCAGCTAGTTATAGTATAATAAAGTAGAAATTTTCGTAAATTGACAACTGAGCACTCTTAAGACTCGTTTACGAAATTAGGCCGTTCCACCACTCCAACAAACTGAAAAGCCTTTATGATTTAAGTATCAATTTTGCTTACATTCTTTTAAATTCGATGCTGTGATGGAAATAGGCAGGTGATTAAAGTACATGTTACAACGCAATTCAACCGTACGATTAATGCAGTAAATATATATTTCGTGGTTTTAATATAAAATGGGTATATAATATTTGATGTTGTAATTTATCAATTATACGCTAATTAACAGAAAAGGTATACAATACAGCATAATAATTAATACGTCATATTTTTGTAATACTGTAATGTCAAATTTTATCGTAAACGCATTCGTTCGTATGGCATCATATTATTCCAACCTACCATTTACTTTCCGGCTCCGCGGAGTCATATTGGGTTGTCTAATGTTTTACACAACAAAATAACTATTCATAAAAATTCAAATTATTCTTTTATGAATATATTCTATACTATAGCACAGTCCATTAACGTGTTGAAGGCATTAAAATTACTATTAATTTACACTTTAAATACAAATAGAAATATATTAGAGCTTATAAATTAAATGATGCAGTATAAAATGCTATCTGAAGTCTAAGGAGCTTCTTGCGATGCTCTAGGTTTGTAACTCCGCTTTATCATATTAATAAAATCTGAGCAAAATACTTATTCTATTGTAATTAATCTCACAGATCAATAGAGAATTCATAACGCTTTATAAAATTAAGTAATAAAGGTATTTTATTTGTCAAGAGCCAATTAAGACTACATTGTCATACTTTTAATTAAATAATTTGTACCAGAATATAAGATAGGGTTCATAATAACTTTATACCTTTAAGTATGAATAACAAAGTTGGATTAATGAAAATTTTGAGCAAATAAGTTGTATATAAGTTGAAATATGTTGTTATACAGAATATACCTTTCGCTATAAAATATAATAAGACTCACACTCTTAAGGATTTAAATGGTATCAAGTAGTATCAAATGTACTTATAAGTCCTTAAGAGAGTACACGTCGTAATGAGAATAGCTCACAAGTCCGATTGCGTCTTAATCTGACATTTAAAAAAGTTACTACCTGAGTAAGCGAAGAAGTACAAAGTGTGCGTAAAGCATATTTATTCCAAGATTTGTAGGAAAAGTTATGAGTAGCTAACACACAGAAACTAACGACCAAAACAACGACCTGCATATATTGACTATTGATTTAACTAATGACTATCTGAATTAATGAATGTAATGTGAGACTGGCGATCTAACGGAAATTGAGGTGAACACTCTCTCATGAAATGTTTGCTTAAGATGCCTGAAAATTACTCTTTATACAATTACTCGAATATCTTTAGCAAGTTATGGAACTAGGTTTAAAGCTCTTAAGTGAATGAATGCAAGCTATTTTCGCCTAAAGATCCGTTTAGCTACAGCAAAACAATTTAAATATTTTCTTACATCTTTCAATATTTCAAAGTGACACTTCAAACAAAATCCGATAATGCTGCGATTTATTGACAATTTCTTAATCTTTTATTCAACAACTTGAGATATTTGAACAATAGAAGTAACTTTAAAAGATAAAGCTGTGCTGTGTTAAAGTGTTTTATAAATAATCTTTCTACAACGGTTTGTTGTCGATATCTTAAATCTTAAGTTTTCAGCCCTAAGCCGCAATTTAAAAATTCAAGTCAATCATGGGTTCAACAATGTTATTGCATAGAATATTACGTAGCAAATGGAAGTTAATAATCTATTTTGCTCATTCATATATGTCATAGTAATTACAAATAAAAACTCCTTGCAGCATTGTATTTCGATGTGGTGCAAAATTTATTAATCTGCGATACAATTCTTGTCATCTGCATCGTATCGTTTGCGCTCCAATGTAACAATATAACGGAGTCTACAGTCTAAGCCACACTTGGATAAGCTCCGTACAATCTCTTGATTTATATCACATGCTATTTATCTTAACATTACGAGTGCATCAGTTTTTCTTTTCAGCTGACCACTAAAGAAGTTTTTATATCAATGTCAAGTATTCTGATACAAATATCTTATCTTACAGAGTCCCATTCTTTTACTTAGACGTCAGTTATTTTGCTCCTTAGACACATGGAAAACATCCTACGATACGATCAAATTACACTTATGAATAACATTAGCTTGATGTTCAAACTTCGTGTCTCGATCACCGGCACTTCTCGATATATGCACAACTTGTATACTTGTCATTTAGATTAAGAGAAGTGTTATTATACATTGTGTTTCTTTCCATTTATCTGTTAGTGTACGAGCCATGTACATTTCTGCTTATTCACACTTTCTTACTTTTATAATGGGACTCTTAATTGAGATAGCAGTTAGTAGAAGCAGATGGTATCACCCGCTTCAGCATCATGTACAATTTAATTTCGCCATCGTTATGTGCAAGGTTTTAGCAACACTTCTAAAACTTTTACCTTTTATTAACCCCTGACCCATAATACATATGATATAGGACTACATCTTTGTTTGGTTTAATATCTATCATAACATATATCACCTGTTCTAAGTTGTTGTTTTTTTTCAACAGTATGCGTTACATGTAAAACATTTTTCCGTTGTTAAGTGACCATGCGGAGTCTACGAAGGAGTTTATTACATTTTCTGCATATATGAAATACTTATTGCCATGACTCTATGTAGGAGAAAGAATAGTAAAATACATTTATTATATAGAACTCAGTATTTGTAACTAAATACACGTTTATAGGTGGGTTAGTGGCTCGACAAACCGATGACACAACACAGATATATTAAATTAGAACGGGTAATTCCTAAGCTAATTAATTCGTATCTCGTAGAGAAAGGTCTATCATTTTACGTTTAGGTTTTACATTTTATATTTTATAACAAAATTGTATAATAACTTACAAAGCCATTGTCTACACGTTCATGTAATTTGTACCTTAATTAGAATTTAAAACTGGGATTAATGTGTTTGTGCATTTTGTTTTAGATAACAACTTGTTTTGAATCAGCTTAAGCTCTTGATCGCGTTCATAGAATGATGTTTTAATATATTTATAGCACCGACTATTCTGCATAGAGGTTTTTTATTCATGATATTGTGAAGATTTAAAACGTAGTAATATGCGAGAGTTATTGATATATGCTGGATCCAGTAATTTTTTCAATAGACAGAAAAAAATAAATGCGTTTTTCTCTCAAATATATTCTGAAGCTAATGAACAATAGCTCACGTCAAAAGACACGATTGGGAAGTTTTTCTAGTGTTTGCGAATTGTCTATAGATTAAAGTGTAGTCACTCTAATGCAGTCTTCTTTTATGATGTGATACTAAGATAAAAATAGACAGGATTAAGTATATTTTAGTTAAAACTCAATTAAACCGTGCGGTTAATGAATAAACTATATATTCCGTAAGATATAACTGAAATACGCAGTAAAAGGTTGTATCTGGATAAAATACAAAGTACGGATACTTAGGCACATTAGGAATTCCGTACATCTCCAACACATTAACCCTTTGATAACTACGCCTGCTTACCTCTGAACAAAATGGATGCCAACATTAAACTAAACTGACATTGTCATGTACAAACTATTTATCAGTCAGTAAAATCATGAAATAAAACGTTTAATATTAAACCCAAATTCTGCCACTATTACTAAGACTCCGTTGTCTATCTGTTTGTCGAGCGGAAAAGACAGAATAAAATGAATATTTAAAGAGGCAACAAATCTTGATTTTTCCTAAAATAATCTGTTATGAACTTGAGTCCTACTTACACTTGCCCAATATTTTAAGGCGATATTTAGGATGTCATTTTGTAGTGATCAGTGAATACTACATTAATCATATATCAATTATCGTCACAGTTGGCGAGGCCAGTGTTGTAAACAATATCATGAAACAAATTAAGTCCTCACAGTATTACCAATAGTTCATTATACCAGCAACATAAATTATATTCTATAATAATTTTATTATGCTCCAAATGAAGCGGTGTCCTCTCATTATAGACGAAAATCAAAGAGATTTTAGTAACGTTTAATAACTATGTAATGAATAATTATGTTTTTCATTTCATTTTGTATACCTCAAAGCCTGTAAATTTAGTTTTCAAATTGAAATGCTTATTTATCAATACAACGTATTGGATCAGTTTCAACTATTTAATGAAAGAGTTATACAATATTTCAGATGTTTTCGACAAAGATTTCTTAGATAAATTCTTCGTAGGTAAAATTCGAATTCATTCATATAGAACAGATAAATTCTTTATTCTAGTAAACTGCATTAAATGTATAACCTATTTTCTGTTTGTTTGAGCCAATCTCCGAAATATTTAGACCGATTTAAATGAAATTTTTATATCTTCCCTGGTCAAGTGTAAGATACTTTAGCCGGATTATTAAGGATTATCTATGGCATCATTATAAAAATACAGGGTCATACACAGCTACTTATACACGTCATGTTAATGTTTAACCACCAATATGCGACTGGCCAAGTTATCTGAACTGGAACATTCAGAAGCCGCTGGTTTTACCCGCCGACAATAACCCACCTTTGGTGTTTAGACAGTTTTATAAAGCTCTGATTTGTATACATAATAATATAAAAAGCTTTACTATTGATATAATGTTATTATGCCTAAAATAATTAAATTTAACTCTAATATACATTTAACCTATCTGCAAACAGTTTTTATTTCTTTCCGGAATATCTAAAGGCCTTTATACCAATCCGTTATAATTGTATGCCATTTTTGCTTCTGCCCACTGACCATATGTCTCTTCCATATCCACTTTAGCTTTGATGTATTGAGTTAGTGTTTTATTTTATATCCATCTTGGTAACATATTTAAGCAGGCAAACTTGACAACGACCTCATAAATCTTAATATGATTCACTCAAAGTTCATTTCCTAAACTAATTTAAATATCTGAAATTCAATATTTCTGCGTCCCTCGCGAAAGTGTAATTTGTTGTTTTATGATACAACACTGAGGAAAGTGGTGGTAAATATTTTAATCACACTTATATGCGGAACGGAAATGGAAAATATAAATCTGAGGGTGTCAACTGTTATAATCTTATAACACAACAACGTCTTTTGTGCATTTTCTTTACCAAGTTGCGGGCACCAATTAGTTTATGAATAGCACACGTTTTATCAACAAAAACTCTAAACTGTATACTAACTGTAACTGTATACTAAACAGACACCTAAAATGTTAATCTTACTCTACATATACATAGTAATACATTACGAAAACTAACGAGAAATCCCATTAATAGTTTTAAACAATTGAGACAAAAGATCGCTCACAATATTATTGATTTTAACTCGAATACATCTTTAAAAGTTTATCTTTCTGTAGTGGAAAATGTATGTAAACTTTAATGAAGCACGTAACTTTAAGTTGTTAACGTGTTTGAAATTGGCTACGTCGAAGTTCATACACACTTAATTTGAAACTTAGATATTTGCAATGTATACCTTTTCTATCGCCTTTGATAGTATTTCAAATCAAAATTAAAATTGCTAAATGGACATACTCAAATGTACCATCGAATGTAATTTTGAATTATATATTCGGTTGGTTTTGTATATTTAATTATGGACGTTTACACTGCGTACGGAGAGCAATCATTAAATAAATATTATGATTATACGGATGTAAAGTGTTTGCTTAGACGCATGAGATAACTTTATAACACAGTCTTTGATCTATTCCGACATGGTGATTTCGAGAATTTCATTTATTGCTCTTTTTATGGAACCGTCCCTGAGCCGTGTGTGGTGGATCGTGATTTGAAAAGTAATAAAAAAATTCGATGATATTGGATTGTAGCGCGACTGAATATTCTTATTGACAGACAGGTTTTGCATGTTTCGTTGTACTATAAAACAAAAGTTTATGTTCGGCTTATGAAAAATCGAGATATTAAACGATCTAGAATCGGGAAATTCCGTTTAACCGAAACGATTCATATTGGCCTTGTGGTTATTTTTACTTGTTGACGTATTTTATTTTTTAGTTAAGAAATAAATTGGAATTACATTGTTATATATTACCATGGAACTTATCTTCTTTTGGTCTTAAATTTGACACGAAAGATTGTTAAGGGATGGGTTTTAGCGCCCTAAACGCTTGGTTTGTCACAAAACTAAATACTGATAAATTGAAGCTCAGAACGCTGAAGAATTTATGTTGCGCTGCCATCTCTTCACGGACTCTAGTCTCGCGAAGGTAACAATCAGTACAAGTGTTCATTGATGAATAATGGATATAATTTAAATAAGCAATATTTTTCAAGGCTGGCAGTCACGTTTAACAATATGAATTTATTTGCGGCAGTATAAATATATAACATCAGGTTCTAAACCTGTTGGAAACCCTTCTATATACAGAGGATTTAAGTTTCAGAATTGAGCGGCATTAAAAAAGTGCATACGATTTCTTCATAGGCCAGCGTAGTGTTGCACTAAAGTCCAGTGTGCTCCTAATTTCAAATATAACATTTAAAACCTTCACTAATCGGAAATCTCTCCACACGTGAGCACTTTTAACATTTTACCTTAAAGCAAGTAATCGCTTCACCTTGCTATTATTTTCTATACATGATAAATGGCTGTATCTAATGTTTTTCACGTGAAAAATTACTAACACGTTTAAAAGTTATTAAAATGTAGACAAGGATTTATTAGCTCTCAGGGATTGCGTGGCTCGCGTGGTTTCATAAATTGATCTCCTAGATAATTTCAGTAATGTGTAAAAGAGCGGCTTCTTCATACACTTTCGGATAATTTTTACATTAAATATTAAAGTTTTCTGAATAGCTGTGACAAATACAAATTCTTCATTACCTGTTAGTTTATCAAAAGTTTGTATTTATAATTTGCTGATGCGTAAATTAGTACATCTCTTGGCGGTAGGCAAAAATTCCGCTAAAACAACACTGGTGGAAAGTAGAAATGCTTTCATATAAGGAATTAAACTCTAAATAAAAACCGAAAGAGCTCAAAATGTGATATAAATAAATTACTACCGCGAAGCGCAAAATAATAATAAAACGTCACTCGTGTCTAGAGCTATATATAGGTACACCTTATATTACACTATTATTATTATTTAATAAAATAATGATATCTTCAAAGCACCTTTGTATATACGAATAATGTAAATATATAAGAGGTGGATTTGGAAGGTTATCGCATAATCGTTATGGATTACAATAGCTACAGAACTTTTAAACATGATATATATAAAACATACTGTAAGTCGCGTACTGAAATGATCCAAAGAGAATGTCTTTATTACGAACTTTCTATAATCCGTACTTTGCGAACTTTTGATGAGTAAATAACGTTAAGTTGTGTGACATTGTAACGCGTGAGTTATTAAAAGTTTTATTCACACCAGGGAGGATAATATTCGTATTAATAGGTAAATATTTTAAAAGTTAACTAATAAGTTGCCGTTATATTATACAAAATGATTTAAATTAAATAGAAGTCGCAGATTATTTTTGATGGGTGCAGCTTTCTTTCTCATCAAGATTAGCCACCGTATGTTCACCAAGATATTGATTTGAATATTGAGCATTTGAACTTAAAGCATTAGATTTTATTTTATTTTTCATACACTTATGGTCATAAGGTTTAATTTTCGAAAGAAAAATAATTATAAGCTGTTAAGCTGGAAAACAACAAAATAAATTCAAATAGAATCAGAGTAGCCTGCTAGATACAGCCGACACGACGTAATAGTAATCTTAAATCGCGTTGTAGCCCGATACAAAGTATTTTATTTCATTGTGTTAATAAAATACAACTTATTTAATTTATATAAAGAAATAAATATTAGTGATATACAATTGGAAAAACAAATCAAGATACCGATCAATTTTTTTATGTGATTAGTTCTGATCCCTTCTAGATTGAAAAACACAAGTATTGCCTCAGGTCATCCAGCTTCCTCGTGCAAATTATTATTCTAGTGACTATTAAATATTCTATTTATAATACACTTGCAAAATAGATAAAGATGTTTTGAGGTAAACATTCGCTAAATATTTGAATGCTGTGCGCATTATAATAAAACCGAGTTGGCCTAATTATTCAAAAAATTAGGCCAACTATTTAATATTATATTTTTTACAGCTGTTCACATCCGTCAGCATGTTTTCCTGTTTTATTTTGCTAATGGAAAATCCGACAACGCTAATATGACGACGTATAAAGTGTGTTCCAGTTTAATCTAATAATATAAGGTCAGGTTCACACTACGCCGGACCGGTCGATTTGCCGAAAAACGGACACGAAAATCGTACAGTCAAGCACTCACGACAGTTAAGGTTGGATGTTTGCTCACAATGGCCGACGAAATTGAAAAGACATTGGTTAGATACTACTTAACGGGAAATATTTTCATTTGGAACATTTGAAACATTAATTGGAACTTGGAAGTGAATCAAAGTTCCTCAATAACTTTCAAATGACAGCAACAACTTTTGACAATTTACTGGGACGAATCTCAATAGATAAGAGTACGAGACACAAGTTTCAGATAATGTATTTGAACTGAACAAAGATCAACCATAACTATTTTATGCACAAGCTATGTGTGTGTGAGTTTATTTGATAATAACTATGAATAGAAAATGTAACTAACTAATGTATTTATTTGTACTGAAACATAAACCCTTCAAAATGTAAGTATTCTGAATCTTGGAAATGTACGGACTGATGACTTGATAGTGTTGGAGTGGGATCGGGTGATAGAGATGACGTTGTTGTTGTGTAGTATGACGCTATTATGAAAACAAGTCACTTCACAATCCTTTGGCGCTGTGTAAACATGTTGTTCTTTCTGCATCTTCTATCATATTGATTATAGAGAGTGTTCAAAAGAGTTGTTGGAATTGATACCTGCAGTTGAAATCCATCTTCCATCATATTCCATCAGCAGAAGACGAAATAATGATTTCCATGGGCGTATCACCACGATGTCTGCCGTTTCACAACTGAGCGGTTTAGAAGGCACTTTCTGCCGCGTACCACCGCTATGCGGAACCAAAAGAGGTATTTCGGAACCAATACGACTTTGGGACCGTCAAGACAAAAAAACATATCGACATCGTGAGCCCTCCTGTTTCGGGAGTGGCCATGGCGGCGGTATCACTTAACATCTGTTGAAGCTTTTGTCCTTTTGTCCTCCGTTTTAATCCTGTTTTCATCCAGTTCGTCTAAGTATCTTTTCAGTGTTAAGTACTCTTCGTCCCATGCTGCTTACTTAGTAGGTACTAGAAATTTTGTCTTTATAGACTTCTTCAGTCTTACCCTATACCTCTTGGATAAGCGTAATAAAAGTTTTTTTTTATCAGAAAATGAGAGCCAATGACATAATGTAGCCCGGGCGGGGTGAGGCGAGTACGGGCGGAACAATCGGGAGATAGATAAGGGCACAGACTAGACTATTGTATTATTGTCAAGAACACCTTCGATTTAGGCGTGGCCTCGGCATAACTTTTTTACCTGGGGAAGGCAAAATTGTCAATATGGAGCAGAGAATTATCCACTTACCTATTAACCATAGATCGCCTATAAAGCTTTCCTACATAAAAAAATATAGTGTATAGTTTAAAATGTCTCTATTAACGGCTCCTTTATACTGTTCACGTGTGGGTGGAAGGCAATTAATTAGCAAATTAATTTTCGACGTAATTGATGTTGAAAAGCACGCAATACATAAAACATAACACAACGTGTAATTTTAACGTCCATTTATTCAGAGAGATCCGGTTTTTGGGTACGTTATAGCTAGACGTTGACCATGTCTTTGTCTATGATTCACTATTGTTTGTATTATCCAGACATTGTTTTGATTTGCTGTACAATTGTGTTATTTAAGAAATACGACAGCATCCCTAAGGCCTGCTGAAGCCGTTGCAATAAAAGCTACCATCTCTAGTTATTTTGTAACGTAAATTAAGTTAAATATATTCAAGAACTGCTTCTTCTGATCACTTAGAGATAATTGGTTGCTTAATTTCGGCTTACCACCTGAGTTTATAAAAAACGCAAGATTATGACGCAATCCACTAAATAAAAGGTTAGTGTTTCTTTAGAAATTTAGAACACAAGTTACTGATTTAAATCCCCTGAAATAAAACAACTACATCTCAAAAAAATTCATGAAATTAATTTTCCTTGTCGGATAGGTCTTATTTATTATATGATCTCATATAACTTTAACGATATAAATCAAATAATCCAGAGATATCGGATTTAAACGTCAGACAATCAATTCGATAGGAGCACAGAAATATCTCAATAATCGTAAAAATATACAAGAACATCTAAATTCCATTCAACGTTAACCATAAACATGTTGATATTAAACTCGGTTTGATACGGACTTCACAAAACAGGAGTCCAGGGAATCATTTATGAGCCTCTAACCGCACTTAAACTTTTCTTTATAGCCGAGAATACAATAAGCAAGGTTTGTATATTGGCTGTAGTTGCCGTTGACCCTTGGGGATTGGATAAAACTTCTCAGTCGATAAAGCTTATATCAATTTAAGAAAAATATTGTAAGATGTTTAAAACATCTATGATCTGTCTATCTCGTAGACGCGATTCTTCATTTATGAGTGTTCGCATAAAATTAAGTGCGAACAGATATTTTAAGGCGCCGATTTGGATAATGATTATGTTTGAGACCCGAAACAATTATGTTCACAGCGTTTCGAAGCGTTATTTACGGTTTGACGGCATTGACGTCATAGTTTTTCTGTTAGTAATCTGTTTTTGTATTGAATGTACGTAATGTTTGAATCCACTATGTAACCACATACCCACCAAACTAGAGCTACACCTGGGATAAAGAAATTCCTAAAATTCTGAGCAGCAACCTTTCCCTAGTATCAACAATAAAAGTCTCTTATAACCACGCCCCAGTCCCTGTCCTTAATGGAAGGTAAAATCTCATCTTAATACTTTCAACATCCACATGGAATGTGAAAGTCTCAAAAAATGGTAAATTCAAATAATAAAAAGATGACGATAAAAATACCTAATGGGTATCAGTACACAAAATCCTGAAAAACCATATACCACTTCTATATGGTGCTGTATTATTCTTGGATAAGACACAAAAATCATACGGTGTAGGAATTTAGTCACGAAAAATTTCAAAACGTGACTATTTATACCTTTATCAAATAGAGTAATATATAAAGATGAAGGGCTCCTTTAATATTAATATTTACAGGTTTATGCACCAAACACAAAGGCGGATACGAAATCAAGAATTGTATCTGATATAGAAACGCTTTTAACTCTACTAAAAGGCACGAGGTAACCATTGTAATGGGAGATGAATCCAAAGTCGGATCACTCATTCCAGTGACGGGTCTTGGATTAGGAGATCGAAATACAGGGGTCTTTAATACAATTTTAAGAAAAAGAATTAACTATATCAAAACTTTTCAATGCCACGCGTCGTCTATATACTTGGATTCGCCAATCATACACCTAAAAATTATCCAATCAGATTGATTATGTGATGATCAGTAGCGATTTAGAAATTGTGTGAAGTGTCAAACCTACCACAGATGTTGGGTCCATTTCCATATGTTCGTCTAATGTAACCAAAAAAGTTAACGAACCCCACCCTAAATTCAATCAATAAGCTTAAAGATCCCATCTAAGGAAGTGTCCTTATCAACATTATCAACATTTCTACTCATATATATTTGGACCACCTCAACAAGTTGTCATCGTATCACAAATACCTACGACCAACCAATGAAAACAGATAACCACTCCATCCTAAGTTATAGGATCAAAAAATGTAATCCATAATCCTCAACCTACAGGAGATAGATAGGATATCCCAAGAGACCATAGCTCAGGATTTACAAATAAATTTCTAATTACACAAAAACATATACTTCAACATTCACAAAAATCAAAAAATGTTAGGGCTTAATTAAAGTATTTCAAGCTAGCCGATGCAAATGACTTCTTCTAAACATTGACCAAAAAGGGAAGATGGGTGGAGTATTTACAAAAATGTTCGAAACCCAATAAGAGATCTGGAGATACCATTCTCCTACTCCAATAATTAATGCAGAAATTATTCATGCACTCAAAACAAAACTTGGTAAGCCAGCCAGATAAATCTTGGTAGAAGTAGTAATCTAGGGTGACAAATTTATCTGCTCAACCAACTTTTCAATAAAGTATACGAACGGGAGTTCTCCCACTGGACTGGTTGAAATCTACGTTTATTCCTCTTCCTAAAAAGAAAAATGCCCGTAGATGTGAGGATATCGAAATCAGCCTTATAGTCACGTCCTTAATTATTTTTGACCATCATCCATAACAGGATCAGAAAGAAATGTGACGAACAATTGGGAGATAGCCAGTTTGGTTTCCGCTCTGGTTAGGAAACTAAGCTCTGTTCGCTCTAATGTTCTTGTACAGAAATGTCAAGACATCAAAGGAATTTTTCTGTGCTTTATAGATTACGAAAAAGCGTTTGATAGAGTCAGACACGAAATCCTCTTAAACCTTTAACAGATATCGGGCTGATGAAAAGGATTTAAGAGTGATAAGGAATCTGTACAGGACAAAGCATTTAGGTTGACCGGAAGAACCGAAGATATTAATATCTGCCGCGGTGTCCGTCAAGGTTGTATACTATCACCGATCTCTTCATTATATTCCGAGGCAACCATTAAAGCCATCAGGGATTGGAAGTCGAGTAATTAAACGGAAGAGTCATAAATAACCTTCGGTTCACGATACCGTCCTCATACGTCTCAACGAACATCAAAATTTATAACAATCCACCTATTTCTGAGAGAGATGGTCTATCCATTAACTTCCACAGGTTATGATAGTCTCACAACACACCTTACGATCTGACATAAAGGTGGCTGGAAAAACGCTGAGGAGGTACGTCAGTACAAGTACTTGGGAACGTGGTCAATAAAGAATGGAGTTCCGATCAAGAGATCAAAATCTATCAAATTGCCCGCGGTTCGTTTAATAAAATGAAAGGATACTTGCTGTCGTCATCTGAACCTAAAGCTCCGGTTTCGAATCCTCTGCTGTTACATATGGCCGATAGTTCTTTACGGTTGTGAAGCATGGACTATAAAGGAGGCCACTCGGCGACGCCTAGAGGCATTCGAGATTGGTGCTATCGTCGCATCTCCCATAAGCTGGACTCAAAAGTCCTACAAAAAGTCCTTATATGGGATACCAAAAACTGATGCAGCAAATCAAACAGCGTAAAGTCGGATACCTAGGTCACGTGTTCGCCATGACCGATACCAACTGCTCCAAATTATAATGATGGGAAAAACCAAGGTAAAAGGAAAGTTGGTAGGCGGAAAAATCATGGCTGCGTAAGTTAGGGAGTGGACGGGTATTAGAACTGCTGAGGAGCCGCTGCACCTGGCCCGAGACAAGAGACGCTACAAAAGTCTGACAGCCGACCTCCAGTAATGGAGAGGCACGCGAAGAGAGAGAATGTTTGATAAAGATCCAATGGGACTGACGTTCTTAGAATGATCAAACATTAATTGTAGGAATCACCAAGATTCTTAAGAATCACCATCGATTTAGATTAATTTCGCAGTCGAACTAATCGACTAAAATACAGCATAGTAGTTCTCACAAATTTGCAAAGGTTTTATATGAATTTTCTAAATACCTTTCTGCCTGACGAAAATGTAGTGTCATTTTATGTACAACGATTCACGGCTGACGTTAACTTCATTATAGCAAAATATTGACGCGCTTTCCACGATGTTAAAATACAGTACTCGTATACCTTTATCATGTTAACGATATGTTTCATATTTCATATAGTTTTCGTGTTTAAAGGACGTCTTCTAATTTCTATCTTTAATTAATTTTTGTGAGTACTTCAAAATTAAGTTATTAAAGTTCTTATACTTTGCATATAATAGGAACTTTCAACGGAGGTTTGAAAGGTAAATCAATCATAAATTGAACTATAAAATATATTTTTTTTCTCTTCCTTATAGAAGCAGTATGACAACGAAGAACAAGACTACATTTTATTGAAAAAGTAAAAGTTTGGGGATATTAAATATAGTTTTTTTCTATCCATAAATGTGGTATAGGGAAAATACTATAACTATTTCCTATCCCTCTTTTGAAGCAACTTGTTAAGATCATATGTTCATTGTAGACAAATTCGTTAGTAACTCAACCGAAACTGACCTTCAGAATGAGAGTGGAACAATAACCTATCGCTGCAAATTTATAAATTAGTTTAAATATATAATAAACGAGGTTAGATACAAATTACAAGTATATTAAAAATTCGTGGTAATGCGCTACTTTTCTTCCTTGTCCCATTCAAATTAAAGTTAAAAAATATGTTTAACGTCACATGCTTTTAAAATTGAAGTATTGATTCTAAGAATTGATGGATTTATGGGTCTTCCGTGCACAAAGGTTAGCTGCAATAGAAAATTCTATATTTAAATTCCTATTCCTTCCACTGTACATCAAATATACCACAGTAATTTTAATTCTACGAAACGATTTAACTATATTTCCGCAAATTTAGTACATGCGTTTGATGTTAACATGTTGTATACCATATTTTGTATAATAAGACATATTTTTACTAACGGTTGTCCGCTTCTGTTTTCTTCCGTATCGCATGATCAGTTCTTAGCGAACAACACCTTACGTAAAATTTCGTCTTCGTAAGTCGACACTCTATTAAGAGACTACATATAGTCTTGATATGTCGTTTGGACATACTTTTACCGTGTTTTTATTTTAACTGCACACACTTCGTAATTATCTTCTTACCCCTCTTAATGTGAACATACATACACAATGAAATCAAGGCATAAAATAGAATTTGACGGAAGTTTCATACCGGAGATAATTGCGGCTTACGAAATGATGAAATTCCTGTCCCGAGCTCGGTATTTTCAGAGGTCAAATAATCGATTAAGGATCGCCAAACGGTTCAGAGGATTTCTATAACTCTCGCAGCTGCAAGACGTGAAAAACTTTGTACGTACCCTTTTTCAAACTCAGGCGGTTTTCGAAAAAGTTTTGTGGTTCAGTTTTCAAATTTACCCCTCTTTGACAACTTTTTAATATTAGCTACGAGTTTTGTACTGGTCTGAGTGTCAGTTTTACGAATTATAAAATGAAAGGGAGTGTTGTAGCAGGCACTTTAACGTGGATAATTTGGATTTTTGGGTTAAAAACTAACTCAAATTTATAAACGAAAAAAAATAATAATATCCACTCGCATCGTCGACATCTGTGTCAAAATTCACGATTCGTTTTAACGAACTAGACAGTTGTGGAATCGGACAAAGATATTCGATAACGTCGATATTCCAAGGATATACTTTTTCGGTTAAAAACTCACATCACCGGTAATGCACCCTTATATAATGTATAGGTGTCAGTTGACTGCTTTAGATATCTTTATCGGCTAACCCTTAGGCTCGATAGCCCCCTTACAAAAAGGTTGCTAACGAGGAAGTGATGACATCCGTTATCATGTGGTTTAGAAATACGATGTAGTTTAGAAAACCACATTGGTTATTTATTAACATATCCGTAACTTATATTAAGTTAAATATAATTTATAAATACCACACTCTAGTTCAATTTATATTCTCAAAATTGAAATACATTATTGTTATAAACATCTACGCATACTAAAATATGCGGGAAAAGAGTATTAATCAAAGAAAATACAAGTTACGTGATATGACGGGGATTTCAAGCATTAAGTTCGCCATTTATTATAGTCGACGGGAAAAAATATCAGACGATATAAGGTTAGTATAAATCGCTTCGTCGAGCGAGATACACTGATGCACTTAAAATTAAGTATTACAATTAATAAAAATGTCGAGCTCATTTTATGGTCATATATTGTCATCACATAAATATAAAAGTAAACTATATAGCAGAACACATTATATAATAAATAAAATATATTTTTGTAAAATATAGTTTAAGTTTTCCTTATTGTCAGCATTATAATATTGAAGATGAAGATGTCGTTATTGTGTTGTATGTAGTTCCAGCTCTAATCCTTTAAATTGAGCGGATATTATACTGGTTCTTCGAATTCCATCTACGCCCTGATTTTAAATTATAAGAGCACAATATACTTTACGAATTGTCTGTACGATATTGACTGAAAACAAACATTAAAATTTTTAACATCGGAACTAATAATTGATTTATGTTTCCCTTAACATAGCATATGCGTCCGATATTTATTATGATTATAAAATATGTTTTATAACTAAATAATAATCGTAAAAATTTGTTGGATGTAATCCAACATTTTAATTTACCAGAACGACACTTGATTGACGGGATCTAAGGATGTCAAAACTTTGTTTACGTGGGTGATGGTCTGAAATTAATGTTGCAAATCATCATTCAGAGTAAAAGGGTTAATCAGGATAATTATTGACTGTAGGTACTATATTTTGAAAATTGACATTGTCTCTACTATCCACATAGAATGAACCCAATTGCGCTGTAATCTACGTTCATGGCCTGAGAATTATCTATCTATTTCCTTTATCCAATTTAACTCTATAGTAGCTTGTTCTGTATTTGTAACAGATACTGATTTCCTTTCTACAGCATTAATTATTATAATTGCGATACAAATTACACACACGTTACGTTAGCCAAGGAAAGCTATTTATTGCTTTGTTTTTTTGTTTTAAACAAAATCACTTAGCGATGTACAAACTACATCACTTAGAATTATATACACTGAGGCGTAATATAATAGAACTGAAAGTTTCTTTAATTAATTTTTAAATAGGATTACATTTAAAAAGTTAATTTAAAATTACATGATTAATTACCTAAAATGATTCATTTAATTACCGTTTTTTATGTTGACGATGAATAGATAAATCGAAATTTAAAAATGTTCTTCATTCCAAAACAGCGAACGAAAATTTAAACTTCAATAAAACTGTTATGTCATTTACCGTTCTCTCGTTTAAACACTCAGTCCGTTCAGGTCGGGTCAGTTGTTTGATATCAATCACACCTCTAATTGTGAAGAAGGTTACCACAATGTTTATTATTACCTGTCGTGTTAGCATTACGGCGAATAAATAGATAATACCGAATTTCAACGTTACCATTCATGACATTGGCGTTTGACGAAAAGATCAACCCTACATACTTCAAAGGGTTTTTCAGTTTGAAGTTGGCAGTGCCATGGTTTGCTTTGATCATTTTTCTTTTTATATAATTTTATAACCCACATTAAAACTGGGGGTTCAATCATACACTATTTGTTATTGGTAGAATAATACCACTGAGGTAAGCTTTAGAATAAAAAAGTGTGTGGCACGAATAATTAATACAAGGTCACCAAGAAAATAGAAAGCTGCGAGAGCTGTTGAATATATTGAAAATACATTGAGATATGAAATACGAACTCAAATTGAATTTATGTTTTTGCTAGATAATCCGCTTAGAAACGCTATAGAGGTTGATCGCGCTTATGAAAAAAAATCATAACGCTTTAAATGTTTCTAAAAGAAGATTGGGCAATTCTAGTCAAAGACTAGTTATGCTAAAATTGACTGCATCCAAAGCTTAGATATGACGATTCTTTACAAAACCAAAATATGCTATGATAGCTATATAACTGGTTAGTTATTATTATAATAATAGTATTATTGGTAACCAAACCGAATCAATTCCTTATAAAGAATAACATTCGCTGAAGTATAATTATCACAGTCGATGAGTCATGATGCTATTTATGTTTTAATTAATGAAGTTAAGAAGATATTCTCTTTGTTTTACATGTCGTTTTAATTTGTATGGAATTTATAAGATAAACCCTTCATTGTATACGAGTATATTTCAAACTGTATGATGTTATCTACTTTTCCGACATTTTGTACATACGCAACAACCAACTTAATAAGCTAACCTGATATTATATCGTCATATGACTAATCAGTATTTTCCAAGAAATAAACTTCTATGTTGAGTATTATCATATCTTCAATTACGTTAAGATGTATTGGGAAAATACTGGCAGGTAATATTTTTCGAAGCCTTAAAATTCTAATTAGCATATATCGCGAAAATTTCTCAAACGCTCGATTCACGTTTCGCCCCGACACCGAAGCCTTAGGTATCAGAATGTTGCCTCTACGAATTTTTACGCCAGTTCCCTCATTAATAATATAGTTATAAGTCCAGTTTGACCTATATGGGTGAGTGTATCTGCACGATTATCGAAAATAATGAAGGATAACGACATATTTGTCGCATTCAGGACAAACAAAACGTCATAATATAGATAGAATCGATACAAAATATCAATCCGGGATTTATAAACTCCATTGTTCTGAATGTGATGGTGGATACGTAGGTCAAACTGGAAGCGAGACTCGACACAGGGAAGATAACGCTATACAATATACCTAGACCTAAAATATGACCTACATAATTAAATATTTGTAATTTCATTCAATAAAATTAAATGACGAAACATGAAATAAAAGCCTGTATTTAAGGATATTTGAATTTTTATTTTCATAAAAAATATTTATTTAATCAAGAATACAATTTTTTAAAAATGTCTTTAAATAGTGAAACTATCGCATCTATATATCTGAATACTACCAAGCACGGTGAATTCTCATTCTCCTAAAGAACTCAATCCAAGAAATAAACCTACGTCTACGTAGATTAAAAACGAGAGAAATCTCATTTAGCTACACTGTTTCAAAGCATTTGATTGATGGCTGTAGCGTTTTTAACGTCTTTGAAGAACTGAATCGCACTTCATTAAATTCGAAGACATGAGGTTGGAATTTATGATCGTGAGTTTGTAGGTTAAATAAAGGTTGTATAAGGTTGCTTTTTTTCGCGAATATAAAGAAGTATTTTAAGATTCGCATGAAGACAAGGAAATCATTGAGATTTGTAGTTTGAAATTTATTCAGTAGTAGCAGTCAGCAGCAGCAATAATTTCAAGATTTGATCGTATCTTTATGACCTTTCAATGTAATGGATTGCCTAATAGAATAGACCACTAATGTAATAATATCTACTGAAAATATTTATGAATATTAAGTAATTATAAATTACAAATATAAATTCATAAAAGGGAATACAAATTTGAAAATTCCGTTAACTAATGTTTCATACTTATGTCTAGGAAGTGAATTAAGAATATTGAATTTTCCACTTCACTGTAGCAATTTATACCTTAAAACTTCCATAAATCTCACAAGAGTCGAGGTTGTCTTAATAAATGTTGTAGTAAAACTACCCTCCTAAGCTCTATTTTACTCACAAATTGTTTGTCCGACCGTTCAGCTCGATTTCATTGCGGTCGGACTCGTAAACTTACTCAATCCTATTGGATACGATTTTAAAGTCCTCCAGAATGGCGCGTAAAATTGTATCGGGCTTTTATTGTGTATAACGTAGCTGTACTAATGTGTATTACATATTATAAGCATTTAGCGTAAGAGATGATATAAATTGATGTTTTATATAAGAACCGCAGTCATCAAAGATTCGAAAAAGGATTAATGAACCAGGAACTACAACAAATATTTTATCTACGTCAAACTAATTAGTCTACTCAGTATAGAGTATTAAATTCGTCACTCAACTACAAAAAAGCCTCAAATTCGTTTGAGGTTTTGCAATATGATGTAAGTAGTATAGACGATTTATGAAATATGGAACATTTTCTAATAAAATTTTCGTCTTTAGAAATTCGGAATATTGCTAAGCCAACATAGTAGCAATATTGCAAAGGAACTGCATTACTAAATTTTTCAAGGTACTTTTACACTTGAATCAGGTCGGATAAAAATATTTTAAAATTTCGATTAGAGGTTTCAGTATAATAACGTGCTATGACTAAGTTTGATTATTGAATAATTTACCTCCGATTAAATTGTTTTACATTGTTCCTGATATTTAAGAAATATATGTATTGCCTAAGATATATATGTATAAAAAATAAGATATATACATATATATAAGATAAGTACAAACGTAGACTGAGAAACTTAATTAAAATGTATGTAAAATTTACACTAAGCCGAAGAGCTGCATTCTCAGACTGCTGGCTCGACACCGAAAAAATCTTATATCTTATAGTGAATACATTCATCAAAGTCACAAAATAAGCCTGTTCCACGGATTACTCGGTCCCTCGAGAAAAGTTGTACTAGCTTTATTAACCAGTTTTCTTTT